>JAWWNF010000077.1:5080000-5082500 GCA_034641395.1 Darevskia armeniaca
CCATTTCCTACCTGCACCTCTCATGCCCTATCAAAACAAGTCCTAGTACAGGAGTGGAGAACATGTAGCCTTTCTAGATGTTGCTGGACTACAGCTCTCATTGTCCCTGATCATTGGCTATGCTTGGCCAGGGCTGATGGGAGTTGGACTCAAATATGCTGGGAAGACCACAGGTTGTCCACCCTTCCTCTACTATAGCCCTGATATTAACCCATTCCTTATGGGTAAACTGTAGCAATTATCATGTTATTTTCAAGAAAGCTTATTTTATGCTGAAGTGTTTTGCTCTGTATTCGAATTCATGAGCTGTCAGTATAATTTGGCATCTACTGAACAGCTGTATAGTTGATTATATAAGTGATATACAAACTTCAGGGAAGTGGGCTTGAAGCACCCAGGTTGTACTGTCAGCCACAAATGTGGACTGTTAAATCTTAGCTTCTCAGATGCATTGAACGATTGGTTCGATAAAGGCTATTCTAGGGGGTTTCAGAATTCATTGCTTATTATCTTCTTCTTCTTCTTTCCCCCCTACTAGATTTACTTGGCCTTCTAAGGGCATCTTTTATAAAGCCTTTTTGCTTTCTTGTGTTGCTTCCCTTGGGATACATTCCTGCTTTGGATAAGCATGGAAAGCAGCGGTTTCCGTCTGTTTGATTTCCTCCCACGCTCTTTGCTGCTGCTGCAAGTAGAGAGCTGGCCAGGGAATTCAATATTAAGACAGCAACTCAGATCCTACAACCCATGTTGATCTGTTGCAGTTAATATTTGCCTCCAGGGTGCCCTGGAATTGCACAAACACAACTGGACAGGCGAACAGTACAGTTTCTGATGGAGCAGAGCATGCTTTACAAACTTTTAGGATCATCATGCCTGCAAAATCTTGATCAGAAAGTGGACTACAAAGTGAGGAGATAGATTTCACTGTCCAAAGGGTCATCATTCTGCCCAGTAACATTCCTCCCTTCCTGTCCCCTGCCATTCTTTCATCCAGCTCTATATAGCTTGCTTGTATGTCTCATTCTTTCTCCCTATTCATCTTAAAGGGTCTTAAGCAATTTCTTGGCAACTGCAGCAAGAGGAGGAAAGGGGGACTGTATCTCGGTTCATTTGTCCCACATGAATAAATTTGAAGACATACTTTCTTCTGACCATAATGCATCTCAGGACCTTGGGGGTGGCAGCAGAATGCAGGCTCATCTTTAAATTCACAATCTGAGTAAGGATGGGGTTTTTTTCATCATCATTTTTCTTTCAAGTATGCTCTGCCTGATAGAACAGCACATTCTCTCTTTCAGAGAAAATGGACTATTTCAGGAAAGAAAAGTGAAATCTAAGCTACGCCCCCCTATAATTCCAAGTGGTTCTGTGATATATGAGGAGCAGGCACAACCTTTATTCCAAGAGTTGCTAACATTACTGGTCTCTGCTGTCGTCTCAGGCTGGAGACTGTTGATATGGATGATGGAAGGCACTAATACAGCAGAGTCATATAACCGATTCATCCTTGTATAATATGTGTCCTCTGTTCATGCATGATGCAGGTGAATCACTTTCCTGCAGGGCTCCCCCCACCCCGGAACCTCTTTTTCTGGAAAAATAGCACTGCTTTGAAGTCTTATTATTTCTGCTGTTTCTCCATCATTGGCTGAGCAAGATCCAGCTGCTCAGCTCCACTCCCTTGCTTCAGGGAACAGAAGTGGGAACTGTGGGAGAGCCAGTGTGGTGTAGTGGTTAAGAGTGGTGGACTTGTAATCTGGTGAACCGGGTTCGCGTCTCCACTCCTCCACATGCAGCTGCTGGGTGACCTTGGGCTAGTCACACTTCTTTGAAGTCTCTCAGCCCCACTCACCTCACAGAGTGTTTGTTGTGGGGGGAGGGGGAGGGAAAGGAGAATGTTAGCCGCTTTGAGACTCCTTAGGGTAGTGATAAAGCGGGATATCAAATCCAAACTCTTCTTCCTCTTCTTCCTCCTCTTCTTCTTCTTCTTCTTCTTCTTCTTCTTCTTCTTCTCCTTCTTCTTCTCCATCAGCAAGGGAAAACTTGCCTCCATCTTGAGTTGAGCGAATTCCAGCTGCTCTGCCCCATACCTTTCCCTCAAAGGTTATCAGCAGGCTCTACTGCTTAGTATGCTGCCACCAAAGGACAAAACCAGGGAAGAAGGATAAGAACACAACATGCTACCCAGCTAAACCTGCCACAATAGAAGAGGGAGGCAGTATACCCAAAGGTGGAACTTCTCTGTTTGAAAATCCCTGATGAAGGGACCTAAGAGAGCTGAACTTGTTGGATAGCAAATCATAGGAATACCATGTTACTCCCGCTGCTGGAACAAGATTTGAATCTGGGTGTTTTTTTTTACTGTGGGAATGTTTTGTAAGTTGCTTTGAAAGTCTGCTGGGGCTATAAAGTGGTAAAGATAGATAGGCTATTGTCCTCCTTTGGATCTCTATACACCTGGGATTTCAACTGCCTGCATCAGTTAAACCCCTTTGGAAAA
>JAWWNF010000078.1:1200000-1627500 GCA_034641395.1 Darevskia armeniaca
CATAAGTTTTGTGTCCGGATTTTTACTTTTTGAAATATGGCAACTCTATCTTGTGAAGGATTTAGGCTGCTCAGCATTTCTCTGTATGACGCCAGAAAGCTTTAGGAAAAGCCCAGGACACAAAATCTGCCTAAGAGAAGGTACAAACTGCAATAGCTTGCACATGTACCGAGACATCTGTTTGGCTCCAGCACTTTTTAAGCTAAAATGAGCCCAGCTCACAGTTCAAAACCACACACCCTAGGACAGTGTGATGGAAATGGTCCCTACCGTATGAGGTGTTTGTTTATAAGTGCCCAAGCTAAAACATCAAAAAAAGGGGTGGGGTAGCAGGAAATATGAAGCCTGTGTTCTAGTAGTCCATTGTCAAAGGACCATGATTGCCAAGGAAAGCTGGGAATGATGTACACTTGCTTTAGCCACCTAGGTTGTTTTATGAAACCCATTCCTTGAACTACGCAGGGCCTTCTAGCAACACGTTGTCTGCATGCAGCCAGCCTTTCTATACGTTAACAGAGTGAAACTGGCAGATCTACACTATACAATTAAAGCCCACAGCTTCCCTCCACAAATCCTGGAACCTGTAGTTTCTTACGGGTGCTGGGAATTAAAGCTCTTTGAGGGCAAAACTCCAGTTCCCAGGGTTTGTTGAGGGAAGCCATGTGCTTTAAATCTGTGCTGAATGTGCTTTAATTGTTCTCTGAAGGGACTCGGACAATCTCTCTAACACGTGGAAATGCTCTGTCCCAACCATTTACCACCACCAGTAAGCTTCATTGATCATGTGCCTTGTCAGGTGGGATGAGATGAGATTATAAGGTAACTTGGAACGAAGGGCCTTAGCTCCATCTTAATGCCTCTGATTTGGTCTACAGCAGTCTTCCCAACCTGGTGCTGTCTAGACCAGGCATCCCCAAACTTCGGCCCTCCAGATGTTTTGGACTACAATTCCCATCATCCCTGGCCACTGGTCCTGTTAGCTAGGGATCATGGGAGTTGTAGTCCAAAGCATCTGGAGGGCCGCAGTTTGGGGATGCCTGGTCTAGACATTTTGGATTCTGATTGCCATTGGTCCCAGACCACATGACCAATAGTCAGGGAAGATAAGACTTGTAGTCTAACAGCTGGAGGGAATCATGTTGAGGAAGACTGGTCTGTAGCATGTCCGATTCAAGATCTCAGGTGCTAAACTGAGAAGGATGCCTGCCTGAGATTTGTTGAGCTGGTGACTAGAAGGCCCAGAGCAAGGTGCAGCATAGTTTTGATTCAATATAAAACACATCTCTATCTCTTCTAGGTGATGCAGGGTAAGAAACGAGGTTTTATCTCTGGAAGGCAATCTTCTCCCTGGGCTAAACAATGATCATGACCTTTTTCTGAGCCGACAACACACTCAAGTTAGCACGAACAGAAAAGTTACAGAAATCAAGTGGTTTACTTTTGACACACACACATACAAAAGCATTTTGCTGCCTGGGGCACTGTACAGAAGAAGCAAAGATGGAACACCCAATGAGTTGACTTACGTTGCAGAATTGCAAATAGAAACTGGTGTCACTGCAATTTAAAGCACAATCACACAATCAACGAAGTAATTTCGTTGTTCCCGAAGGGGACAATGACAATAAAATATATTCTTCTAATCAATATTCCTGTGGATTGGAGCACTGGTCACACTTAAGAGTCCATTCATTTCAATGGATCATGAATAGAAACATTGCTCCGTGGTTTGCATTCCTAGACAGTCATTGGTACCAGACCTTGTGTGATGATCTGTAGCTCATCAATTTGCTTGACTGGTACTATACTGTATTATGTACATAAGCCATACGCATAATGGTACCCCTCCCAAAAAACATTATGGAGCGGTGTCCAGTTTACAAGATTCATGCATGGTTCATGCACTAAAGAAGTCCCAGAGTGCTATCTGTGTTTTTCTGACATACCATAAACCACAAGGTGTCCTTTGACACCTTAAAGAATAACAAATATATTGTCATGTCAGCTTCAATGGGCCAGAGGTTATTTCATCAGATACATGCTTAAGCCACAATATATGTGCTAGTCTTTAAGGTGTCATAAGATTTTTGGTTGTTTTAACACTGGAAAAATATTTCAAACAGCCATTTGTACAGATATCTGCATGTAAGATCAGCTCACTGTGAAGTCACACACACACACACACACACACACACACACACACACACAAAAGTGTTAAGTTTTGGGGTAAGTTGTTTGAGATGCTTTGGAGATGAAAAATCATCATCATGTGAAGCTAAAGGTTTCTTCACATATTAGGATGTTGAGTTATTTCTTCCTAGGAGTTTCTAAGCTTTTACAGATGGGTGACAATAGCAGAGTATCTGATAAAATGTGGTGTATGGGTAGAAGGAAGAAGAAGAAAAAAGGACTTGAAAAATCTACCTCCAGGACAGAACTATAGAGAAAATAAATACCAGGAAAGGTAGCATGCTTAGATAAGGTCCCTAGGTAAGGACCCATCCATAAACTGGCCAGACTGAAAGATATTAAACATCAGAGACAGAACTAAATCTGGCACTAGTGATATTATGTGTGTAGTGGCTAGAATTCTTAGCACCCTTCCCAAACTACAGTTCCCAGGATTCTTTGGGGGGGGGGACAGGGAACCATGGAAGTCAAATTGTCATAAAACACACATTAGTTTGCTGTGAAAAGGCACCCCCAGATAATCAGTAGCTTCACAATTTACATTGCATTTATGTCTAAAAGTTGAAAACCCTGATAATTCAAACACAAATCCATGGGTATCCATGTAACTTGAGAAAAATACAATATTCAATTCAAAATTCAAACACCCCCCCCCCCGCAGCACCAAAAAGACGTCGATTCCAGCAATATCCCAATAGCACGGATGGAATGAATGAGAACCCTTTTTATTATCTGAAACTAACAGGATCAAGCCTTAGCAGAAGGGAAAGCTTAGCACAATAAGCTCCCCCCCCCCAAAAAAAATCTCTCCACTTTTATGAAAGCATTCTTCCTTTTTATAAAGCTAGGCATGAAAATTATATGGATGTGGAACGTCACCTTCCTTTAAATAGTGCAATTATGACATTTCCTATTATATACAGATCACAGCAATGGTTAGGCTCTGCTTATGGAGCTAAAGGCAGATGCATGTGCAGGGCAATGCTAAGCCTGCACTCTTTTACTCTTATTGGAGTTGACAAAGGCTTTTCATTTTGAGAAAAATAGTTCTCCCCCCCCAAGTAACAACTGGGGTTGCAGGAAAATGATGGCTCCAGGGGGCAGAAGCGCTAGGCAAGTGGGTGGGAACAAGACCAGTTTGCCACCTTCTCCTCCTCTAGAAATTTGCTTTGCCTTTTTTGGAACCAATCTACACTAATTCCAGACGTTGATCAATGGCTTGTGAAAAAGAGAAAGATTGCGGGTAAATGCTTTGTTACTGCCGCCTGCTCACAGTTACCCCCGTCTTTTCCTTCTGAAAAACACAAGACCCTGCTGTGTAGTAAAGGTAAAGGTAAAGGGACCCCTGACCATTAGGTCCAGTCGCGGACGACTCTGGGGTAGTGGTGCTCATCTCACTTTATTGGACGAGGGAGCCGGCGTACAGCTTCTGGGTCATGTGGCCAGCATGACTAAGCCGCTTCTGGCGAACCAGAGCAGCGCATGGAAACGCTGTTTACCTTCCCGCCGGAGTGGTACCTATTTATCTACTTGCACTTCGTGCTTTCGAACTGCTAGGTTGGCAGGAGCTGGGACCGAGCAACGGGAGCTCACCCCGTTGTGGGGATTTGAACCGCCGACCTTCTGATCGGCAAGCCTTAATTTCCAGCAGAAAGTGGGGCTCTGGGCATCAAAATGCACGGCTGAGCTTGTAAAAGCCATATGACAAAGCTGGAGCAAATGAGTCATGTTTGGAAAAAAGTTGCCTTTCCTTCCTGATTGAATGACACATTAGACAGGGGCCGCTTCCTGTGTACCTAAAGTGGGATGTCCGTCTTCCAATTTGCTGCGTAACTGTGGGGAGGGCAGAGTAGGAAAGGGTATCTAGTTATGGCAGAGAGACTCCCCACCACCTCCAGTGAGGCTAGTACCCCGATTTGAGATGTTGGAGAGCTGCCGCTGCCAAGCAAATGGTTTTGACTCCTACTCTCATCGCCCTCAGCCAGCATGCCCAATGGTCAGAAATGATGGGAGCTGGAGTCCAGCTACATTTGGAGGCCCCCCAATCCTGCATCTCTGCTGTAAGGCACTCTCCTATGTTCAAGTCAACTATCGCTGTTTGAAAAAGCAAGTGCATGCTGCCTCTTCAGGACAAATCAAATGTTGTGGAGCCTCTAAAGCACAGACCCTATGGGGAGACTTCCACTAACTTGTGCTGCCTTGAGGGTGGCTTGATCTCTATGCTAGGCACAGGGATGAGAGGGAGTACTCTTAACTCTCCTCTACCAGCCTGCTCATTTGCCTGCATTGGATTCCCTGTACATACCTGCATTTACAGTGGTACCTCTGGTTACGAACGCTTCAGGTTACGAGCTCCACTAACCCGGAAGTAGCTGCTCCTGGTTGTGAACTTTCTTTGCTCTAGGATGCGAACGGAAATCGCGTGCCGGAGGCCCCATTAGCGAAAGCGCGTCTCAGGATAAGAACGGTTTCAGCTTAAGAACGGACCTCCGGAACGAATTAAGTTCGTAACCAGGGGTACCACTGTAGTTCCTTGTAACCTATAGCTATCAGGTTTAAATAAAAGGCTGGCTTATGATATCCTTAAGCTCCACAAGTCATTCTGCACGAGGCTCGAGGCAGAAAGTAGGCTCCCCCCCCCCGCCACCATTCCCTGGGAGTTGAAGTCAGTTTGAAAGAGGAAACATGGCAAGTTTCGTTTGTTTGCTAATTAATATATGCATTTACACAGACACTTTGTCCTAGTATAGGCATTCTTTGTACACATTACTTGTCTGAAGAACTGCATTGCGAAAATTCGGCAAAGTGTGAATTCTGAAAGGTGGCCATGTTTCTGTTAGTGCATTTCCAGAAAGTGCAAATTAGGTACATTTAAGTGCAAACTGATTCAAATTCCCCGCCCTCTGCCCCCATTCCTACCTGGAAGCGACCCCAGTTAGGACCACCACATTCCCCACTCCTTGACAATCCAGCCTCACCAGCAGTATGTGTGAATGCCTTATGGGAAGACAGCCTGGAAAAATATACGACTAGCCAATCCTTGTGCAATTTCCGAAGCAGAAAAAGTAACAATGGGTTGCTTGTGGATCCCCTTGTGCAATTACGGTGGTGCCGTTTAGACTACAGGTCAGCTCAGCTTTTCCAAGATAAGTCTTATTCTTTGGAGACCCCTGATAATACTTTAGTAAACACATGCCCAGGTTTTAAACTAAACAGAACTGAGGCCGGTTTTTGAATTTTTTTCTTTTTCTTTTTTAAGGAGGGATATCGAATGCTAGATTTCTTTCTCTCTCAGAAATGAAGACCACAACATGAACTGCATGGAGTAATGGCAGAAAATGAGCGGATCTGCTTGCCTCTTAGCCTTACACAAATATAACGAATCTAAAAAAGAAAAAAAAGCTAACTTCTTTGTTCCACAGAAGAGGAAAGAAAAATCACATGAAAAGAGAGAGCTAGCGTAATATTTTGGAAAACACCATGATTCTGCAGAGAGCAGGGATTAAAGGCGATAACGGCTGCTAAAGTGATCACAGTCTATCAGGAGGCTGAGACAAAAGCTGAGCAGCTGCAGCAGCAGCTGGGTTGAAGCAAGAAAGTGGAATGTCTCGGAGCACACTGATACGTCGAATACTAAGCTGAACTTGTCTGCCACCTTAGGTGACCCCTGCATGGGCTAATGAGTCTTCTTCCCAACCACACTGTGCCGGTTTGAGCAATGAACAAGTCAGCCTCCAGTGGACATTTGGGTAGCCAACAGCATAAGAACATCCCATGCAGTTGGGCTGCTAACATCCCTGTGAAGCAGCCTCCTTATTTGCAAAACGGTAATAGTCTTAATCCACAGCGGCAAAATATTTTAAGCACAGTTAAGTGATATCAGTAGACCTTTCCTCTGAATAATTTTTTTGGGACCAGAGTGCAAAAAGGCAGTGAATGATGCCAGAGGTGTAGCAGAGCAGGAATAGGCACAGAAAGAGAGAGGAAGGGGGTGCAGTTCCAGTCTTTTTTTTCCGGAGCAGAAGGGATGAAATCATCTTCCAGATCACCAGGGTAAGTGGTGCACCCTCCTTGCTCTAGCAAGTGACTGAGTTGTTAGTGAAGTTTTTTCTGTTGTTTGTGACAGATTAGCATAGAGGAAGTCAGAGAATTGGGGGGGAATAAACAAGCAGAGGTTGGACACATCTTTCCTTTCCTTTGATGGAGTTCCTTCTTCACGCTGGCCGTTCAAATGGTAACACTTCTTTGTTTAAAAGCTAAAGGCTGAAATTCAGCTGGCTGAAGGCCTTTTGTTAAAGCCTAACATGCTTTACAACTTGGAACTGATAAGCATCACGGAGTTCAATCAAGTTTACTCGCAGGTAACTATGCAGAGGGTTGCAGCCAAGCCATGCGTCTGTGATCAGGGATGGGAACCAATTCTCAGAGCGGTTTAGCAATCAATCCCTCTTCCCAGGGAACTCCAAGGGAATAGGTGTCTCCTAACAACTGTCAGCACCCGTAACAAACTATAGTATAGGACAGGCCTCCTCAAACTCGGCCCTCCAGATGTTTTTGGCCTACCATGACCCCCAGCTAGCAGGACCAGTGATCAGGGATGATGGGAATTGTAGTCTCAAAACATCTGGAGGGCCGAGTTTGAGGAAGCCTGGTATAGGATTCTTTGGGGAAAACAATGACTGTTAAAGTGGTACAATCCTTTTTAAAAAAATTGTATAGTGCAAATGGGACCTAACTTGCAAAGAGAAAAGGGCTGGATTGGGCAATATGAGAGGCTGAGGTGTGAGGGTGGTGACTAGACTCTGTTAAGTCCAGTGATGATTTCTCCACGGATGGGTCATTCTAGGCCAACGCGCTGCAATGCAGGGGCCGGGAAGGAACCCTCACAACAGCCCACTGGAGAGTGGCCATGTAATGCTGAATATTGTGGAGTACAGAGTGAGTGAGTGAGCGAAAAACTGGATAGAAGGGGAAACCAAAGTCAGAATCCTGGAAGAGGAAGTCTTACAGGGCAAAGTTTTAGAGACCCTGGATGTGCTGTCATATGCAGCAGAAAATTAATTCCATGCTGAGAGGAGGTTGGTGGGGGGTGGGGAGACCCCAGGCTGCCAAAATGTGTTTCCAATTTAGTTTCCTCTTCTCCAATGGTTTTTTTTTTTGGGCGGGGGAATATAATAACATTTGAAATGTTGAAGTGACGTTGCCACTATTTTGCTCTGACCTCTGCACATGGAAAGAATGTCTGCTATGTTGCCTACAATCACCCTAAGCTTCTGCCCCCTCCTCCAGAAACATCTCTCCTGCCGAGGTTGCCAGGATCTTTTGCCGGTTGGTAAGAAGTGAAACGATAGAGAGGGGTCGATCAGACTCAAGCATTTCAAGTTATGCTAAGGGTGCGAGAGAGAAAGCGTTGGTAACAGGAGAGTAGCAGTAACGGGGGAGAGAGGCGAGACGGCGCAGCAAGGTTCAGGGCCCCCATCTTGCATATAACATAGGAAGTCTGTGCAGGATCAGGCCAAAGACCCATCCAATTCTCACAGTGGCCAACCAGGTACGATGAGAAGCCCATAAGCAGGACCTGACTCTCTGTGCTTGCTATTCCCAGAAGCTGGCATTCACTGGGGGGGGGGCACATTGAGTTTTCCGGTGCCACAGAATTCCCAGGATAATCTCTTAGCTTCTCACACTTTGGGTAGAACCGGTGGTGAGAAGCTCAATGGTTGCCACTAAAAAAAGGCAGCTCTGTGTGGAGTTCCCTTCCTCCGCCCGTAGAATGTAATTATGAAAACGTGGTTTGATACCACTATCTTGCCACAGCCAATTGTGTGGAACAGGTACAGGGTTGCGACTGCTAGCTGATTAATTGGTTAGATTAACGGATTAATTCCTTTTTGAACAACTAAAAAATAATACTCCAATTGGGTAGCATATTTTTTTTAAAAAAAATCTTTTAAATGCATGTACATATAAAAACTGAAGAAAGCATCACCTTTAAAAGAGGTATTTCCCATTTTCTCTCACACGGAGGAGAAAAGATAGGGCCTGCCAGTTGCATGCAGTGAATTTTTTTTTGTAGGAGAACAGAGTCAGGGTGGGATGTCGCAGGTGTGAGCACCGTGCCTCCCTTCCTAAGCTGGGCTTCCTGGGCTTCGGGAAGGAGGCACCAAGCCTCTAACAGGATGCTGGATCCCAGCTGCCTCCTTCCCAAGGTTGGGCAGGCTTTGAGAGGGTGGCAGGAGGACTTTAAAGGACTGGCCTAGTTCTCCTAGTCCACTGACCTCATGTTGCTGGTGCCTGCTGCAAAAGCAGATGTCCCACCTCTAAAGCAGGCATAGGCAAACTCGGCCCTCCAGATGTTTTGGGACTACAACTCCCATCATCCCTAGCTAACAGGACCAGGGTCAGGGATGATGGGAATTGTAGTCCCAAAACATCTGGAGGGCCAAGTTTGCCTACGCCTGCTCTAAAGATACAGGCAATATGCGTTTGCTGTTTCGCTTTAGTTCTTACTCATTTTCAAGTGCATGCAAACAGAGTAGATTTAAGTACTTAATCAACAACTACAATTAATCAACCAGGATCTCTTCAAGCAGGTGGCAGCTGTAGTTTTCATAACATTCACGGGTCGAGGAGATGGAACTTGACTTGTGTGGCTATCTTCCTCCCCCCCCCCTCCCACGACAACCTCACATTTGTCATCCTATCTGGTTACGCCTTAGCTTTTGGTTTCTATGGTTAGACAAGGATTTAGTTGAAACATCTACTGTTACTCAACAAAGACAAAGGCATAAAATAAGAATAGCAATAAAATTGGCAGGGTTGAAAATGGAAACGGTGATTTCAAGATATCTTTCATTGAGACACACATATAAAAATCATATATACAGTATAAATATAGTCATATATTTTTAAAAATATAATTTTAGCTCTAAGTATGAATACTTCATTTCTATGGACTGAGCCTATATGGACAATGCAGGTCATTTGACCAAGTTTCCAGTTTACATGGGTCCCTTCGCGAGTTGCCCTGGATTCTGGGGGACCTGCAGGAGCTGAGACACCCCAGGGAAAAGCCACTCGGATAACTTAATCTGTCACCTCAGCTGCACCTTCATGCATAGAGGACTTTAAGTTGGCGGTGGGCCATTGTATCTCAGCACCAGGTTGAAGGAGCGGGCGTAATTGTTGGCGAGCTTGCAGCTGTGCGTCTCCTCGACGAGAGGCAGCAGGAAGGCAAGGAGGAGGAGGAGGAGCAGGAGCAGCTGGAGAGGCAAAGCGGCGCAGCAGACGCGGCGCAGGAAGGAACACGTCCTGGCTGGTCGTCCCTGAAAGACACAAACCAAATGGAGCATTAATAATAATAATAATTTATTATTTGTACCCCGCCCATCTGACTGGGTCTCCCCAGCCACTCTGGGCGGCTTCCAACAAATATCAAAATACATTAAAATATCACAGATTAAAAACTTCCCTAAACAGGGCTGCCTTCAAGTATTTTCTAAAGGTCATGTAGTTGTTTATCGTTTTGACCTCTGATGGGAGGGCGTTCCACAGGGCGGGCGCCACTACCGAAAAGGCCCTCTGCCTGGTTCCCTGTAGCTTTGCTTCTCGCAATGAGGGAACCGCCAGAAGGCCCTCGGCGCTGGATCTCAGTGTCCGGGCTGAACGGTGGGGGTGGAGAGGCTCCTTCAGGTATACAGGACCGAGGCCATTTAGGGCTTTAAAGGTCAGCACCAACACTTTGAATTGTGCTCGGAAACGTACTGGGAGCCAGTGTAGGTCTTTCAAGACCGGTGTTATGTGGTCTCGGCGGCTGCTCCCAGTCACCAGTCTATCTGCTGCATTCTGGATTAGTTGTAGTTTCCGGGTCACCTTCAAAGGTAGCCCCACGTAGAGCGCATTGCAGTAATCCAAGCGAGAGATAACTAGAGCATGCACCACTCTGGCGAGACAGTCCGCAGGCAGGTAGGGTCTCAGCCTGCGTACCAGATGGAGCTGGTAGACAGCTGCCCTGGATACAGAATTAACCTGCGCCTCCATGGACAGCTGTGAGTCCAAAATGACTCCCAGGCTGTGCACCTGGTCCTTCAGGGGCACAGTTACCCCATTCAGGACCAGGGAGTCCTCCACACCTGCCCGCCTCCTGTCCCCCAAAAACAGTACTTCTGCTTTGTCAGGCTTCAACCTCAATTTGTTAGCCGCCACCCATCCTCCAACCGCATTGATGAAGAGGAGGAGTGGAGACCACCTCCCCAGTAGCCTTCCAGAGAGGAGGAAGGGGCAGATGGTATTGATCTACAGGACTGGTCCTACACAGGGCACACCCAAGAGGAAGAAGAGGAGGGAAGAAGTTGGGAAGTAATGGCAGATGAGGAGCCAGGTGTCAGGCTTCAGGGAATCTGCTCCTCCTCCCTCACGGCTGGCAGCCAGAAATGGAAAAACAAGACATTCTTACCATGGTATTTTATTCAATATTCACAGAGAGAGAGAGAGAGAGAGACGCATGATGCAGTCTCTCTTAGATAATGGCGTTGCTCCGAATAAAGTCCCACCCCCTCTGTCTCTCCTATTCTACGTCATCCCTGCGTTGGCTGATCTGTGCTTTCTGCCTCTGAGCTTTCTGTTCTCCTACTCTCAATGCCTGCCAGGTCCTGGGAGGGGGGAGGGTCTGGAATGCTTTCCAAAGACACTGAATCTGTCAGCTGTCTCTCCCCTGGTGCTTCTTCTCCCTGCTGCTCCTCTCCCAATATTTCCTAGCTTCTGTCCTCTGCAGCCTCTGAACTATGACCTTCTGCAAACCACTGTTCTAAATCTATACTGTCCTCCTCTTCCTGGGAAGGTTCAGGAGAATGGGGGGTGGCCCCCACCATTCCTCCTCAGTCCAGTCCCTGACACCAGGTAGCATTGAGTAGGCCGAGCTCGAGCAGCAGCTGACTGACACGCTGTCGCTGGAGAGTCTCCCAGAACCCGTTCCCTCCCCCCAAACCAGGCATTCAATAAGAATACCAGAGCAGAGGGCTCAAAAGCAGGTGGCCCTTAACAGCAACTGTAGGAGAGGGGAGGAGTCTGATGAATAGGGAAGGATGGAGAAAGGGGGCATGGACCTTGACTCGGAGCAACGTTAGATACTGAAAGGTGCTTGGTTGTCTTGCCTTGGCACCTAGAATAATAATAAAAAGGACTAAAAAGCCTGTGATTTCTCCGTCTCTCTGCTTTCCTGGGCAATCAGACACGAGCCTCCAACAGCACCCTGACAATTAATGAAGGCTGCCTATCTGAATCCAATGGGGCATTGCCCATGCCCATTGGTTGGTGGAGCTATAGGCCCTAAGTAAATATGCAGTTTCCCCATGGGGTAAGCCAGGATCCTTGCTTGGATGACTTTGGTCCCCCCCCCACCAGCCCCTGGACTTTTTTGGGAGGGCGACAGGTATATGCCGCAACATGTCACTGATGCAGTAGTAGTGTATTCGTGGTGGATTTGTACTGGACAGTCCACACATAATTCTGCTTTTTTAGTTCTGCTGTGTTCACCCAGTGTTATGACATTATCGCCATCTGGAGGGGCACTCCTGAGGACATAAAAAGACATTGCTGGATCAGGCCATTGGCCCATTTTGTCCAGCATCCTGTTCTCACAGGGCCCAAGCAGATGCCTGTGGGAAACCTGCAAGCAAGAGCATTCTGCCCACAGGCAATTCCTTGCCGCTGGCATGTTTTGTAAAGCAAGCTTCCCTAACAGATGCCTTATGTTCTTTTCATTAACATCTGCACTTATACCCACACTTAACCCTAGCATATACACTTTTGTACACACAGCTTGGCTAGAGAGATGGAGTGCAAAATTCAGAGAAGTGCAAATTTCAAAGGACAGCTGCATATTCATCTAGTTTAGGAAAGTGCAAATCAGAAAACACTTTCAATATGAACTGAATCAATCCCCCCCCCCCAGCAGCAGAGGGGACTATAAGTGTGTGGAGAACAGGAAGTGCAAGTTAATCACACATCCTGTCCACTCTCCCCCCCACAATTTTTAAATGCATCAAAAACTAGTACTGCAGGTGAAACTACACAGAATGTTAAATGTGTCTTTGTACCTGAAGTGACATTTCAGAGAAGGGATTTACATTATGACCACAGCAGGGAAAGAAAGTACCCATTTCCTCATCCCTACCTTCCGGGTTCCCAATAATTATTTGCTCTTCCCAGCGAATACAATTTGCATTTTATAATCTAATCTGCAAGTTTATTATTTATTTGTTTATTAAATTTGTATTTAATTATACCCGCAGGTCTCAGGGCGATTAAAACATAAAATCGCAACATAAAAATGCATAATAAACACACACACACACACACACACACACACACACACACACACACACACACACACAGGGCACTGGATGTCAATCAACCAAAGGCCTGGTTAAAGAGAAATGTTTTTGCCAGGCGCTTAAAGGTGTATAATGGGGACAGCAACCCACAAATGGGGAGCCACTGTAGAAAAGGCTTGTTCTCGTGTTCCCACCCTGTGGATCTCTCATGGAGGTGGCACATGAAGAAGGGCCTCAGAAGATAATCTCAGGGTCCGGATAGGTTCGTATGGAAAGAGGTGGTCCTTACACGCAAAGAGGCATTTAACCAGTGGAGGCTCTTCCATTAGGTCAAATGGGACTACCAGCCTCCCTCTGCCTTCAGCTTTCCCCCATTTGCCCGCCTTCTTACTTCCAACCAATCTAAGGAGTTGCACTGACTGTCACCTTCACCTTCCTCATTATCCATGTTGCCTTTCTGGAAATCAATGGAGAGGAGGATTCTGTCATTGGATCTTGCCCCACATCATGTCGGGCTCCTGGCTTTCTGTCTCACAAGTCCCAATAGGCCGCAACTGCATTTAACATCAAACTTGGCTCCGTCCCTGAGCCATTAGCATGAGGTGGTTTGATTCTTGGCACACCCTCTGATAATTTTCAGACCATGAAGCCATTATGTAAGGCAGTGTGCCCTCTACAAGCGCTAGCAATGCTTCTATGCAGGAACAGACCACACCCTCAAGAGACACGAGGTGCTGAGCAAAAGGGGCCGGAGGTGTCTGGGTACCATAAAAAGGGCTTCCGTGAACCAACGTTTGGGGTTGACCTATGTGTGACAATCTGCCAGACGCTAAAATCTCTAAGAAAATGCTTAGTGTTGCAAACGATTTTTTCCAGACAATTTCTCAGCCTCGGTTTCCTCGAGGGAGAGCGCAGTTGCTTTTAGTATTAATTTTGAGATTTCCACGCGCCAGTTAAAAATTTTCCAACCTGTCTTGCGTGCCAGACAGGAACTTGGTGGCTGCTGGAGAGAAATGGCCGCCTTTGGTTGGGTATTCAGTTACAACGAAGTGCGAGTTCCACACACTTTCCCTCATGGCCAAAGCTCTGCTTCATGTTTGTATAGGTTTGCTGAGTTCAGGGGCACCCGCCATTTTGGGATACACTGCATCTGAATCTAGCCATGGGCCTTCTCTGTTTAATCTCTGGACGGCATCAGAAAGCCCTGGGTCCCCACCGCTTGCACCTCACTTTACAATCTGGCTGACTTATTTTCATTGCTCCCTGTACAAGCCTCATATTTTACAAGATGCCAGAGAATAAAAAGGGAAGTAGAACAGATGGTGAAATATGAGTTCAACGTATAGCAGTAGCCTTTACAACTGGGTCTGCTGCTCCGAAATGGCTCATTATAAGAAGGGCAAGGGAGCAAAGTGGGCCAGGAATCCAATTCTGGCCTTACAAAAAGGTTTGGTTTCCCTCTGAGAACACCAGAGCGGCAGAGAACACCAGACCGGCACAATGCATTATGGGGGAATAACAGCCTGGGTGTCTACATTAAAAATAACCGCGTCTCATGTTTGAAGAAGAAGAAGAAGAAGAAGAGTTTGGATTTGGTACCCCGCTTTATCACTACCTGAAGGAGTCTCAAAGCGGCTAACATTCTCCTTTCCCTTCCTCCCCCACAACAAACACTCTGTGAGGTGAGTGGGGCTGAGAGACTTCAAAGAAGTGTGACTAGCCCAAGGTCACCCAGCAGCTGCAAGTGGAGGAGCGGGGATGCGAACCCGGTTCCCCAGATTATGAGTCTACAGCTCTTAACCACTACACCACACAGGTCTCGCCCCGGGAGAGTGAATTTTTCATTTATTTATGAGATTTCTTACCCCCCACCCCTTCACTGAAATGTCCCAGGGTGGGTTGCAACAACGGAACAAAAACAATTAAAAACAAGTCAAATAGATTTCATACAATTACAAAAGCAAACAATCAAGCAAAAGCAGAACAGTATGGCTTAAATTATCTTCTTCTTCTTTGGAGATCACTCATAGCCGAGGAAGACTGTCTTCCATAAACACGGTTTTAACAATGAGTCCATAAGTGATTGTGGAGGCCAATTCTGGATCCACATGTCCTCCCACAATGGTGACATTGGTTTCCGGGCGGGAGTTGATCACGGTGTGGATTTGCCAAGCGTGCCTTCCTCTTAGCACATTTGTCCCTTGTGTCCTGAGTTTGAGTGTCTTCAAAGCCCATGACACCTTTGGTAAAGGCTGTTCTCCAATTGGAGCACTCGCAGGCAAGTGTTTCCCAGTTGTCGGTGTTTATACTACATTATTTAAAACTTCCCTTAAGACAGTCTTTAAACCTCTTTTGTTGACCACCAGCATTACGCTTTCCATTTTTAAGTTCGGAATAGAGTAGTTAGGCTTAAATAATATGAAAGAGGTAGATATCACAAAACAAAATCCTTTTAAGAGCCTGCTGGATCAGGCCAATGGCCCATCCAGCCCAGCATCCTGTTCTTATAGTGGCCAAGCAGATGCCTGTGGGGAAACCACAGGGCACCACAGTTCAAGAAGGATACTGACAAGCTGGAACATGTCCAGAGGAGGGCAACCAAAATGGTCAAAGGCCTGGAAACAATGCCTTATGAGGAACGGCTTAGGGAGCTGGGTATGTTTAGCCTGGAGAAGAGAAGGTTAAGGGGTGATATGATAGCCATGTTCAAATATATAAAAGGATGTCATATAGAGGAGGGAGAAAGGTTGTTTTCTGCTGCTCCTGAGAAGCAGACACGGAGCAATGGATTCAAACTACAAGAAAGAAGATTCCACCTAAACATTAGGAAGAACTTCCTGACAGTGGAATTTGCTGCCAAGGAGTGTGCTGTCTCCCTTCCGGGCCACACTTTTGAGGGTGGAAGAACTTCCAAGAGAGCTCATTCTGCCACTCTTAACTGTGCTGAGGCACCGAGAAAGATTTCCGTTGTTGAGCTTCTCACCCAGTTGCTTCATCCAACATTCAGGGCTGCCAGGGTTCAGGTTTACAGGATCTATTTCTCTGTGTGTCGTCGTTTGGCTAGAACTTTGACAAGGGTGGCCTGAGACATTTTGCTGCCCAAAGCAGACAAGATGGTGCCTACCATTCCATGTACAGAAGTTAAGTGGCCTGGAAATTGAATCTTCCTCAAAACATGGGTGCCACCTGAGGCGACTGACTCACTCTACCTTATGGTAGGGCCAGACCTACAATTCCTAGCACTCTTAAAGAACTACAGTCCCCAAAATTATTATTTCTGGGGCGTGTAGGCACTCTAAACGTTTGGTGTGCATGCAGCCTCAATGTAGACTTAAGTAACTCATGCCAAATTCACTGTGAAACAGCACAGCAACTTGTTTTTTGACATTATTGCATTGTTGTTGTTGTTCAGTCGTTCAGTCGTGTCCGACTCTTCGTGACCCCATGGACCAGAGCACGCCAGGCACGCCTATCCTTCACTGCCTCTCGCAGTTTGGCCAAACTCATGTTAGTAGCTTCGAGAACACTGTCCAACCATCTCATACTCTGTTGTCCCCTTCTCCTTGTGCCCTCCATTTTTCCCAACATCAGGGTCTTTTCCAGGGAGTCTTCTCTTCTCATGAGGTGGCCAAAGTACTGGAGCAACAGAAGGGAAATCAGGGGTGCGTAAAGAAATTGCAATGAGGAAAAGTAGGTTTCTAGCTCTTTGAGGTTCATCCCCCAAAGACTACAAGTCCATCAGGGTGCAGGAACTGAAATGCCAAAGAGTTTGGGGTTGGACAATCTTTTCTTAGATGATGGATTTAATGGCCGCAAGAAAAATCCAGCCTAAAACCAGTTGATTACAACCCTTGCTCTCCAGTGAGCTGAAACATTCCCATAACTATTTTTGGCATTACGTCCTTTCCATGTTTCTTGGAAGCTGAATGAGATTTTGAAGAGTGGGTGCCTAAATTAATCCATCCCTTGGGATGCTTTGACATGCATGCCTAGCATCTGAGTATGTGGTTCAAAGCTGCCATAATCCTGGCAGCATAAAGAAACAATTGCAGCACAAGGGACTTGCACCCAGCTAGGTGCCCCAAAGGAATCTTCCATCTCCTAAATCCTGGCGGGGGGGGGCATTCTAATCCCAGTGTGGGGGATCAGAATTGCTTATGGGTGAGTGGGAACAAGCTTCATTTTCCTAGTTCACCCCCTCATGGCATGAAGGGTTACAACATCTCAACTAAAGTTATTTTCCTCAAAATCCTTAACTGAGGAGTTGTTTTGCCTTCATATCCCAGGCAAATGGATATTAATCTACTTAAAGGATCTGATGATTAAGCAGTATATAAATCCTGTTAAGTAAATAAATAAATAAAAATAAAACTACAGTATACTTCTGTGCCAATTTCTTCACTGGTCTCAATCCTGTGTGTTTAATTTCAGCACAAGGTTGCCAGCTCATTTCTGGGTCCAATTTAAGGTACTCACGTTAGTGTTTAAAGCCTTAAATGAGGCACGTTCCAAATAGCTGAGAGACCACCTCCTTCCCTACAGACCCCCCTAGGGCAGGGTGGTTCTCAAGCGGTGTGGCGTGGCAGGAGAGGATGACAGCTGTGTCTGGAAGGTTCAAGGGTAATCATAGAAACGTTTAAACATTTCAGAGTAGTATAGTATTGAAATATTTTGTTATTATTTGCAGAACATGGATAGATCTCTTTTTAAAATGAGTGCAAGGGCATCTAGTGATACTGAGGACAATCCTAGTTGTGTTTTCCAATGTATTTCTTATCAATAAAAAAAATCGGTGTGCCGCGAGGAATTTTTTTTTTTTTTTAATAATTTTTATTGATTTTTCCAATTTTTGTCCAGCCCCGATTCAGGCCAGATCACATACAGTTTATACAATCTCTGATGACTTCCTCATGCCCCCCCTCATTGTTTTCATTTATCATTATTTACATTCTTACCAGGTTTCTACTTCCACATCATTAACATTTCCATAATTCATTAATTTCAAATCGCTTACCAACCACTCACATCTTTTACAATCTTATCTTTTACTTTAATCAAATTCCTGCTCCCCCCCCAGTCCCCGGCGCAGACTATTTCAGCGTCAAGATTACTTATCATTACTTATCATTTATAATACCTATCAATCTTATATCATTATTATCAATCTTCATTGTCAATCTTATATCATTATCAATCTTATATCACTATCATCATTATCAATCTTATATCAATATTTTTCTAAAATCATACTATATTCATTTCGTCCAAATCCAAGTTCAGAAACCAGTAGGCCACAAAACAGTTACTTTATATAATTGTTCATCCTATTCCAACAGGATCCCACTTTGGAACCCATTGTCTTTGCTGCAGGGTGACATCCAAAACAGTGTCCATTAAGATTTTTGGCCTTCCCTTCCACTTTTGGTCCAGATTGTCACGTCTTCCTCTCCGCTGCTTATCGTTGAGCTGTGGTTTGTTGTCCATTCTCCTAATAGTTCTCTTTTTCCTGATGATGATGACAGCTCTTGACTTGAGATGTATGAATCTTTTGCAGCTGGTTATCTTCTGGGTAGGCTTCCTTTGTTTAGGCACAACAAGTACACTGTTCACAGAGTTGGATTGTAAATCCTGACCAGTCAGACCCTTGTTTATGCTTTGCTTTATCTCAGTCACAGTGCTGTTCCCAGCAGCAGCCAGTTCAGCTCTCAGTACTTTCACTCCAGCATTGTAATCCATTCTAAGTTCTTTCAGTTTCTCCAACAATGTCGTCAAATCCACATCCTGTTTCACCGCCATTTTTAGCAAACAGTTCTTTTCTAACTTTTCTGACTTTTCCAAACTTTTACAAATTTTTCAAAAGTTCCAAAGCTCCAAAATACTCCTCTTGCTCATAACAGTTAAATTAACTTCGTCTGCCCCCTAGGACCGGGGGGGGGGGGTCGCAAGGGTTAAATCTCCGAAACAAAGTGTCAAATTCCAAGCATAACTTCTCAAACTGTGCAACAATGCCCTGTCGTTGTTACACAATGGCAAGGGACGGACCTCCGTTTTTTCGCCCTCAAGCCAGGTTCCAATTCAGTCAAAATTCAATAGTTTTTCTTGTAAATTACTTACAGTTCCAAATTGAAGATTTAGAAGGAATCGGCGCGCTCAGAAGTGACGGTCTTGCAGCTTCGCCGGACGGGGCTGTTAGCGGACCCTAGAGCTCCGCCGCCCGATCGCTCCCGGGAGCCCCGCTAAGAGCTCCCTGGGATCGGGACCGGCGTCCGAGCTCCTGCGGGTCCTCCGGACCCCGGGACGCCCTTCCCGGGGGTTTTGGGGGTCGCGGCGCTGGCGCGAGCTCCCCTTTGCCCGGTACGACGGGGGAATGTCAAGAGCGACATATCCCCCCGACCGCCATCTCCGACACGCCAACCGGAAGCCTCGCCGCGAGGAAATTTATTAACCTGAAATTGTAGCCCAGTGTAAAAAAAAAATAAAAAAATGAGAACCACTGCCCGAGGGTGTTGCGATAGGCAGAGAAGAAGAAGAGTTTGGATTTGGTACCCCGCTTTATCACTACCTGAAGGAGTCTCAAAGCGGCTAACATTCTCCTTTCCCTTCCTCCCCCACAACAAACACTCTGTGAGGTGAGTGGGGCTGAGAGACTTCAAAGAAGTGTGACTAGCCCAAGGTCACTTAGCAGCTGCATGTGGAGGAGCGGAGACGCAAACCCGGTTCACCAGATTATGAGTCTACCGCTCTTAACCACTACACCACACTGGCTCTCAGAGGGGGCCCTTTTGGCAGTTCCACCACCCTCAGAAGTTTGGGTGGTGGCAGCACAGGAAATCTGGTGAGCAGCACTGCCCCACACTGAGTGCTGCTGATTCACTTGGTGTTTGGGTCTGTGTTCGAGGTCACAACTTTGTCACGGACTTGAGGTGAGCTCTCGAGAAACTGGCTGTCTTTCAGCCTCAGTTCCCAACCTGTAAAATGGGAGAATGGTGACCTAGCTCATGGGGGTGTTGTGAGACCCGAGAAATGTGAAGCAGTTAGTAAACTGCAGCGCTGTTTCGCAAACAAGTTGCATACTGTGGTTCTGATTCTTCCCTTCAACTTATCCCTACTGCCCTAAGGCAAACACCTGCAGGAGAGGCCATGTAAATCTAGCATTCCTGCCACTGTTTTCCCTCCCACCTGCTCTCGGCTTGGCTTTGCCTTATCCGGCAGCCGATAGATGCTATCGTGCTTCATGACTCAGCTGGTCGCCATGGAAATGCCCGGGTTGTCACAACTTCAGCATTGTGATGCCGCTGCAGGATCAAGGAGTGGGAAGGCACCATGGGCTTGTTGACTCGAGGCATGATCAAAATGCCATGCATCTTAGCTCTGCAGAGCACAAAAATTCAATCGCTGGAGCAACGCCGGGTCTCGCCAAGGACAGCGAGGCGAGGCACTGAGGCAGCTGCGGCCATTGCACAAAATAACCAGGTGTGGAGACAGACATTAAGAGTGCTGGCAGTGTCGGAAGGGACAGAGGAAGATGCTGAATGCTAGGGAAACCTCAGGCCCGGGGTAGAAATGCCTTTCTGTCTGGCCCTGGAGACTCTGCCCAAGCCATACCCACCACTGGCCATGCTTCAACACTGAGTGTTTTTTGCTGGCTGGAATGGGAACTAGGAACTCTGGGAATGCCTCTTGCTTGTCTGGTTGGAGGAGGCAAGGCAGGGGAAATGAGTGTGCGTAGCAATGAATTTCCTATAAAGAGGTGAAACTCACATTTTGTTCCCTCGTCCACTTTTGCCTCTCGCTTGACCCATCATGGGCCTGTGGCCTTTGGAAGGTTGCTCAGAAGCAGAGGCAGAGTTAGGGTTCAAAAAAAAGGTAAAAAGGTAAAGGGCCCCTGGAGAGTTAAGCCCAGTCAGAGGCGGCTATGGGGTTGCGGCGCTCATCTCGCTTTCAGGCTGAGGGAGCTGGCGTTTGTCCACAGACAGCTTTCTGGGTCATGTGGCCAGCATGACTAAACTGCTTCTGGCGCAACGGAACACCGTGACAGTAGCTAGAGTGCACGGAAATGCTGTTTACCTTCCTGTAACAGCGGTACCTATTTATCCACTTGCACTGACATGCTTTTGAACTGCTAGGTTGGCAGGAGCTGGGAGAGAGCAATGGGAGCTCACCTCGTAGCGGGGATTCGAACTGCCAACCTTCTGATTGGCAAGCCCAAGATGCTCATTGGTTTAGACCACAGTGCCGCCTTTGCTAGGGTAGGGTAGTGTGACTAGTTCAGATGCACTGGGGCACCACAACAATGCTATAGAATGGAGTGCGAGAGGCGGGGAAGAGGTCAAATTTTAGCATCGCACAGGGTGCCGCTGAAATATGAGAGCCCAAAGTCTGCCAATGTCAGAAGGGAATGTGGCCCCTGTCTGAAAAAAGGCTCCCTACCTCTGCCTTATACCAAGGTGCCTTAAGAATGCAAGAAGAGCCTCCTGGACCACGCCAATGACCACAGCAGCCAACCAGATGCTTGCAGGGAACCCTCAGGATCAGAACACAAGAGCACTCTCTCCTCCTGTGGTTTCCAGAAACTGAAATTCAGAAGCTCTGCTTCTTCTGACTGGAGGTAGAGCATAGCAGTCATTGGCAGGCTTATCCTTCATGAATGTGCCTTATGTATGAATTTGCCTTATCTAGGGCCATAGGTCAGTGGAAGAGCATCTCCTTCCATGCAGATGATCCCTGGTTCAACCTCTGGCATTCCAGGTAGGGCTGGGAATATTCCCAGCTGGAAACTCTTGACAGCTGCTGCCAGTCAATGCAGACATTACTGAGCTAAACAGAGCAGACCAATGGTTGTCCACTGTTGTCCACACCAGGGTTGGGAAGCCTGTGGCCCTCCATATGTTGTTGGACTCTACCGTCCACCATTCCCAGCCAGTATGGCTATGTGTGTGTACATGGGTAGCCATGACCAATGGAATTTGCCAATACTCAGCTGGATGGACCAATAGTCTTCTAGTCCTGGATTGGCAGCCCTGCTTGCTAGGCTCTCAGAGGCCATCAGCCAGAGAAGGAGATTTCTCCACTCTTTTCCACACTTGGAGAAGAGCAGCAGAATGTCACTCACTGGTGGCTAGGCTAGCACAGCTTCGCAGGTGCCTCTCCATGCTAGGCTTCGTCTGCTACATTTCTGCAGGCCAGGCTATTAAAAGCACAAGAGCACAGCTGGTAAAAAAATTTGGCAACCGTATGACTTCTGTAAAAATCAAGGCGAGAAAGAATAGTAAACTTAGATAAACATTCCACCAAGTGTAGAAGGCAGTGTGTAGGAAATTATATTTAAAATGTTTAAAAGTGCCACTATGACTGAACTCAAGCTGGATGGGCAGCCTAGCTGTCCTCAGTCACATTGGCTCTTGACTCATCCTCCTGAGGCATTTTGACTCCCGCTGAGATGGTTATTGGGGAGCTGCGGGCTCTTTAGCACATTACGTAGAGCGTTCATTAATATAACTCCGTTCCAACTATATCGTGAAAAATGGTTCTGGTAACAGGCAGGAGAAGCAAAAACAAAAACAAAACCCCCAAGCCTCCAGGGCTGGATAGAGTGTGCCTGTGAAAGTTGGCAGTGTATTTCTCTGCAGTTGCTGCTTTCCCAATATTTCTGCCAGGAATATTGAACGTCACCTTGAATGGAGATGCCCAAACCGTGCAAGCAGTCCAAGCATTTGTGAAGAGGTAATTATTTCAGTGAAAGGGGGGGGGGGCTTTTCTTCTGCCAAGGGCTGCATCCCCCCAAGGGTAAAATTTAAGCAGGGGGTGCTAGTGATATTTGGACAAGAGCTGGCAGTGTGTGTGGCCTCCTTCTTTTATTTCTCTCTTTCTGCCACTCTTTCTCTCATACACTTTTCCTCCCCACGAAACAGGCGACAGGTCACTCTTTTCAGAGGCCTGTATTCCTTGTTTGCAGAGGATTCCCATTCATTCTCCTTCCCAGATTCCATCCCAGTGGGATTTCCTCCCCACACTCATCAAAAGTTGAGGACCACATGAATTGAGACCAAGAGCCTCAGTGTCCTGCTTGTAGGTTTCCCATAAGCTCCTGGTTGGCCACTAAGAGAACAGGATGCTGGACTAGATGGGCTAACGGCCTCATCCAGGAAGCTCTAATGATGTCCGGTTGATATCAGGAGCATGGTGTCCTAGTATATCCATTGGGCTTCCCATAGGGATCTGATTGGCCATTGTGAGAACAGGATGTTGGAGTTGACGAGCTTTGGTCTCATCCAGCAAGATTTCATGTTCAGATTCCTTCACTGAGCATTGAATAACTAGGCTGTAGGACCTCAAAAGTCCCTTCCAACTCTAAAATTCTGTTTTACAAAGAATTTTACTTGATGTTTTTAACATGAGGACCTGAACCAGGAGCCTTCCAGAGAAGGAGTGAGTGAACTAGTATCGCTCGCGGCTGGCTGAACTTATTTGGTCCGACGATCAGTGGCGACTTTCTAAATGAGACGCAATTGCAGATCCTGACTCTCCATCTGCTCCAGGAGATTACATCCCACAGCATCTCAAAGGGAACCAATTAGGCAGTCATGAATCTAATAAATCCTAATTATTTTGTTTGTACAAACAATGAGGCCCAAATCATTTGCGCAGCAAGGAGCTTTAATTAGGGTTGAGCACTGCAGAAAATAAACCAGACAAGAACTGCTGAACCCCATAAATAACCTGCTTTGATTTCCAATTGACGCTAAGTATGCTCCTGCAATACTTTCAGCAACTTGGAAGCCAACCTTTGAAGAAACATTTATCATCATTATTTTTTAAAATATTTGTTTTTACAATGCTCCGTCGTATGCGAAGAGGCAATAAGCTATTCCATCACTGTCAGCCTACGGGGGAGAAACCACAGGCCCCAACGCATTAGCTTTCTCAATTTAATCTTCCAGTCTTCTGTTTATGGATAAAATTATGCTAGTGCATATTCACCGTTTGTTTTCTATCTGACATCTTTTTCTCTGTGCGCGCTATTTATTCAAGCAAGGTTTTTATGCTCAGGGATGATGAAGAAGTGGTTCTTTTATTATTGCAGCCCATGCGTACACTTACTAGTGAGTAAGGCCACATTCACAACATACATTTAAAGCACTAGGGGCTGTGGTTTGTTAAGGGTCCTGAGAGCTCGCAAGAGGCCTCTGTTCCCCACCCAGAGCTGCAATTCCCAGAGTGGTTTAGCAGCCAATTCCTCTTCGCAGGGAACTCTGTGAATTGTAGCTCTGTCAGAGGTACGGGAGTCTCTCAACAACTCTCTGCACCCCTAACAAACGGTAGCCCCAGAATTATTTGGGGAAACCCATGACGGTTTAAAGTGAAATCCCTCCTTGCGCTCTGATTTTGTCAATGTGCATATGTACTCTTGTGCATTGGTGGCTTCTAAAATGGGGGTTGGGGGGGGATTGGTGAGCAGAGAGATGGGCCTGAGGAGCAGCAGACTGAAGTCCCAAAATATTTGAAAATGGAAGAAGGACAGACAGCTGGAGAAACACCAGAGTAATTCCAATCCTCGTACATTGGGATGGGGATAATTTTCTGAGCATCCCTAGTACATAAGTATGCAAATGCATATATGAGTTATGTTTTTTTTGGTGTGTTTTTATATTGTAAACTGCCCTATGATCCTTGGATGAAGGATAGTATAGAAAGTTAACAAACTAACAAGTGCATTAAATGCATAGTGTGAATGCTGCCTGAGTATAATTGAATCAGTGGAACTTATTTCTAGCAAAACATGCACAAGATTGCACTGCACATGACATCTAACTAGCTCTGTAGCTCTATAGATGTTCATATATAAGCCAGCAGGGATAGGGTTAGCTAAAAATACAAGCAAAATAAGCAAATATTAAAATGGGGGAGTGGGGAATGGCCTTGATTGGTCTTTTGAACCATCCCTTACAGAGAGGAAAATGGTATTTTTGTCTCGGCGTCTGGCAATGTTCCCATCAAGAATTAAATACAGCATGTTTTCCCCCTAGGGGTATAATGGATGCTAAGAGAAACATTCCTGCCGCTTGAGCTGTTCCTACTAAGGGAGGGAGATGGGAATCAATCGACTTTAGCCGGGCCCTGGCAATCTCCAACATTTGATTCCCCCACCCTACTAAGAGCCAGAATCCAAAAGATTGTGCAGCCACATGGAATGACGTGGATGCATCTGAGGTTGTAGCACTGCTGAAGCTAAGCAGGTAATATAGATCACGTCAATTCCTCAGATGAAGCTCCATCAGAACCTCCATGAAAGAGGAAGAACATTCCCTGATGGATTGTAGAGGCATTGGACCAGATTCTCGGTGGCTCCTTAGTGGACAAACCACTAGGGGAAGATCTCTCCTGAAGGCAAATGGTCTGAAAACCACTGGCTTAATTTAATATATCCTCTTCATCCAGGAATTTGGCTGACTTACGATGCCCTTTTAAATGTGTTGTGGGAGTGGGGGTATTTTTGGTTTGTTTTTGTTCTTGTTTTGATTACGCATTTTGTGGTGTTTTTTTATATTGTAATTTTGTGTTGTGAACAGCCCTGAGATCTATGGATGAAGGGCGGTATACAAATTTAAACGACAACACCAACAATTGTGGCTAACAGTGCGTGTATTTCACCTCGCTGGTCAGTTGTGGGAGCACACTGGATACTGAGGAAAATGTGGCTTTGTTATTTTTGTAGAAGTCTGCTAGACGATATAAGCCTTTGGCTTGCCAGGTTTTTACCTGGAAGTTTTGTGCTGCATGATGGAATAGTGGGTGGTGAGCTAGTGGGATTGATGGGATTGAGGTTGGGGAGAGTTTGCCTTCCATGCTTTAAGTATGGTCTGTGTGAACCTGTTCAGTGTTGTGGGGATTTTCCTTAGTTTGTTTGAGAGGAATGGGTATGCTATGGTGGGGGTGTTTTTGATTATGTCTCTCTCCAGGTGTACCTATTGTTTTGTTTCGTCTTCTAGAATGCATAGGATTATGTGGTACACTTGGTTGGCAATGTAGTATAATTCTATGTTGGGGATTCTAACCCTGCAGCCGTGCCCTCCATAACAAAATATATTTCATTTCATTATTGGACAACTATGTTTTTAAAACACACAAACACACATATGGTATGCCCTTCCCGCTCCTTTTCTGTGAACAAACAAATACACACTCTTACCTTTCTAAATGTGTCTGTCTCCTCCAAAGAGCTTGTTGCCTGTTTAAAAAAGACAAAAGCATTGGGGTTTTTGGTTTTTGTTTTAAGAAAAGAAACCACGGTATCCCCTAGGAACCTATAAGCCAATGTTTATTTCACGAGGGGAATGTTGCTTTAAATTTCTCATCGTCTGGACAAGCTAAAGCAGCAGGTGATTTTCTATTTAATGAGCTTTATAGCACACATCCAGTTTAAATTCCAAATGGATTTTGTTCCCTAGCAAGTTAAAGTCTGGTTTAGGCTTA
Organism: Darevskia armeniaca; assembly: GCA_034641395.1. Taxonomy (NCBI): domain Eukaryota; kingdom Metazoa; phylum Chordata; class Lepidosauria; order Squamata; family Lacertidae; genus Darevskia; species Darevskia armeniaca. The sequence continues at coordinate 1,225,998 of JAWWNF010000078.1, forward strand.
CAAGAGAAAAAACTATGATTTCACTGACACCTTCTGACTAGTTGTAGTTTTGCAGGAGATGGCACAGCAAAATCGCACCACTGAGGCTGGATTCCTACACACATTTACCACAGAGTAAGGACACTGGACACTAACTTCTTGCACTTTAGCCAACTTTTGATTATTGTGTATTTTCCCCCCACCTAGCTTTGTTATTACTCCATATTCACCCCACTTAAAAATATATATATATCATTGCATTTAGAACTGGGGAAATGAAGACGAGCAAATTCCCTTAAAATTTGGAGCACTTTCTTCATACAAAACAGCAAAGATTGGAGCTGCATGGCCTGCCTGCCCCATCTTTTCCCAAATGACATGCAGAACAGCTAAAGGCATGTTGCGACATTTCCCCAAACCTTGCAAGCGTCGGCCAGTGAAGTACAGCAGGGTATGGAAATGTGCAGGGCGATGGAATCACACATTTCCCCCCATCCATTACAACAGAGATGGAGGGGGGGGGGCTTTTCCAGCCAGAGGGCTGCATTCCATTCTCGGCAACCTTCCAGGGGCCGCATGCCAGTGGTGGGCAGAGCCAGAGGCAAAATGGGAGGAGCAAGGAATGTCAATATTCCCTTTGTACAGCAGGCTAGGTTTTTTAACATGCACTCCCCAGCCCACCCCCACTTTCTATCCTCCGAAGAAGAAGAAGAAGAAGAAGAAGAAGAAGAAGAAGAGTTTGGATTTGATATCCCACTTTATCACTACCCGAAGGAGTCTCCAAGCGGCTAACAATCTCCTTTCCCTTCCTCCCCTACAACAAACACTCTGTGAGGTGAGTGGGGCTGAGAGACTTCAAAGAAGTGTGACTAGCCCAAGGTCACCCAGCAGCTGCATGTGGAGGAGCGGAGACGCGAATCCGGTTAACCAGATTACGAGACTAAAACTTTCAAGGGTGTAAAACGGGGCCGGCGAGGAATGTTGACCTGGGGAGTGGGTGTGGCCTGGGCTGGGGACAGTTTTGAGGGCCAAGGAGAGGGGCACAGAAGGCTGCATTTGGCCTCCAGAGCTGAGTATCCCCACCCCTGCAGTGGAAGAAAATGAATATGGTGCTGCTTTTGATGGCAGCTAGTGCATCCACCTATAAAGACTCAGATTCATAGTGTCAGTTTCAAGTACTTTAAATTTGCCACGGCACAACTACAAACAAACAAACAAACAAACAAACAAACAAACAAACAAACCCAAGTACATCTTCCCCCTCCTAATGCATCGAACTGATGGGCACCAGCAGCATGGGACACAGGATAATCAAAGACTCCTTTTAGTACCCTTTGTTATTCCACATTTCAGACCAGTTCCAGCGAGCCTCCTCTCCTTCCGCCGTCACTTGGGGGCAGTCATTCCATCAGCTTTCTCAATAGACCAGCTGTACCAGGCACCTTCTGCCCCTGAACTGTGCCAGCTGGTCATTAGAAGAACAACTGTCTCAGAATTGGTGCCTGAGTTTTGTTTTCCGCTCTTCCCTCTCCCTGTTTCCTTTCCCGTTTGTCCTGGTTTTTTTTTCTTTTTTAAGATTGGAAGGCTTTTTGGCTGCAGAGTACAAATGCTCCAAATAATAATAACAAAAAAAATCCGCAAAACATGTGAATCTGACTGTCAGACGTTGATATACCCATTTCCTATCCAAGTATAACTGCGCATCTTTTCTTTGTTTATGACCATGCATAATACGGCTCCTCTGGGTAGAAGGGGAACAGCGCAAGCCTAACACCTCTATTGTAAACGGGATACTGTAGCACCTCAGATCACAAGGCCTACCAAGGAGTTGCCGGAATCGTTCAGTTTAGACTTGTAGAGCATCCATCGGTAGCGCAGCTCCTCCAGATCATCGGAGTTCTTAACAATCGGCCGAAGGCGCAGGAGATCTTCAAAATGTTGCTGACCCTCAGGGACGCGAGACTGGAGCTCCTGGATGGGAAAGTGGGAAGATAAAGCACCGTTTTGTTGTGCAAATGATGGAGGTGGTAGCAGTGAGGAGAGAACACACTGCCTTTTACCATCACACATACAGTAATTAGGGGGCATTTCACAAATATTTCCAAAGGGGAAGGCGGATCACAAAGCGGTGACGCTTCCCATTTTTTATTCCCATGTAGTTGCCTGGTTTTATATTACATGATTTTATATTTATATAGTTCATAAATATATATTAACTATATTTACTGTATATATTTCTTCCAAGGGTCCGGAAACCAAGCTTGAGAACGAAAGTTTGACAGAGTTGGATATGTTTAGCCTGGATAAGGGGGAGGCTAAGAGGAGATATCAAATATCTTAAGGGCTGTCACAAGGAAGAAAACACCAGTTAAGACAAGGATACAGTCGTACCTCGGCTCCCGAACGCCTTGGGAGTCAAACGTTCCGGCTCCTGAACAATCGAAAACCGGAAGTGAGTGTTCCTGTTTTCGAATGTTCTTTTGGAAGCCGAATGTCCAACAGGGCTTCTGATTGGCTGCAGGAGCTTCCTGCAGCCAATTAGAAGCCGCGCTTTGGAAGTCAAATGTTTCAGAAGTCGAACGGACTTTCGGATCGGATTCTGTTCGACTTCCAAGGTACGACTGTATTGACAAGCTCAAACGTGTGCAGAGGAGGGTGACCCAACTGATGTATGGCCTGGAAACCAAGCCTTATGAGGAACGGTTGCAGGAGTTGGGCATGCTTAGCCTGGAAGACTGAGAGGATATATGACAGCCATCTTCAAATACCTCAAGGGCTGTCACATGGAAGAGGGAGCAAGCTTGTTTTCTCCTGCTCTGGAGGGTGGGACCTGAACCAATGGCTTCAAGTTATAAGAAGGGAGATTCTGACTAAACAACCAGGAAGAACTTTCTGAAGGTGAGAGCTGCTTCACAGTAGAACGGACTCCCTCACCTTCATTGGAGGTTTTTAAACACAGGCCAGGTGGCCTTCTGTCAGGGATTCTTTAGCATTGGGTTAGATGCCCTTTGGGTTTCCTTCCAACTCTACAACCTCATTTTGAACTACTTTAAAAAATTATGCTAGTCTGAAAGATGTGGAAAGTCTTCTCTGGGGAAATTGGGGACAGGATCACAGCTCAGTGGTAGAGCACATGCTGTGAATGCAAGGAGGTCCCTGGCCCAATACTTGGCATCTCCAGGGAGGGCTGGGAGATGCTTTTGCCTGCAAACCTGGAGTGCAGCTTACAGTCTGGTCAGTGCAGTCAATGCTGAGCTTGGCGGACCAACGCTGTGGCTTGTCATAAGGCAGCTTCCTATGTCTCTATCCCATTGCAACAGACCAGATTGGGGTGTCTTCTCAAACACACCAGAGAGTAATAATAATAATAATAATAATAATAATAATAATAATAATAATAATAATAATTTATTATTTGTACCCCGCCCATCTGGCTGGGTCCCCCCAGCCACTCTGGGCGGCCTCCAACAGATATTAAAATACATTAAAATATCTCAGGTTAAAAACTTCCCTAAACAGGGCTGCTTTCAGGTATTTTCTGAATGTCAGATAGTTGTTTATCTCTTTGACCTCTGCTGGGAGGGCGTTCCACAGGGCGGGCGCCACTACCGAAAAGGCCCTCTGCCTGGTTCCCTGTAGCTTTGCTTCTCGCAATGAGGGAACCACCAGAAGGCCCTCGGCGCTGGACCTCAGTGTCCGGACTGAATAATGGGAGTGGAGACGCTCCTTCAGGTATACAGGACCAAGGCCGTTTAGGGCTTTAAAGGTCAGCACCAACACTTTGAATTGTGCTCGGAAACGTACTGGGAGCCAATGTAGCTCTCTCAGGACCGGTGTTATGTGGTCCCGGCGGCCACTCCCAGTCACCAGTCTAGCTGCCGCATTCTGGATTAGTTGTAGTTTCCGGGTCACCTTCAAAGGTAGCCCCACGTAGAGCACATTGCAGTAGTCCAAGTGGGAGATAACTAGAGCATGCACCACTCTGGCGAGACAGTCTGCGGGCAGGTAGGGTCTCAGTCTGCATACCAGATGGAGCTGGTAGACAGCTGCCCTGGACACAGAATTAACCTGTGCCTCCATGGACAGCTGTGAGTCCAAAATGACTCCCAGACTGCAGCATCGTGGAGTGGAACAAACCTTTAAATTTCTGTGCCTTGCTTTAAGTTCTTCACCACTGGATGGTTTCCGGGCGAGAATTTCAGACAGCTTGGCATTTTCTTCTTGCAACCACTGCTCGAAGTTCTTAATGAGTTGGAGATCATCAGTATCTTCCTCTTTGGCCATGTTCTCCTGGGTTGCAGAAACAATTGCAAAAGACACAAATGTAGAAGACAAGGGCATGCACTCCACACACCCCACCTCATGAGTTATTGATTAGTTGTATCCCATGCCCAGCAGAGTCAGCTATGAAACAAATCATTCATTTATCTTATCTTATGTCTTATGTCATCCCATTTGTGGAATGCTCTTCCCAGGGAGTTTCTCCTGGTGCCTTTATTACACACCTTTAGGTGCCAGGCGAAAACATTCCCCTTCAACCAGGCCTTTGGCTGACTAACATCCTGTATCCTTTTCTTTTCCTTTTCCTTAATAATATATTTATTGAGTTTTAAAATTAAAACAAACAAAAAGAAGCATACATACATACATACATATACATATACACTATTAAATCAAATCATATATTAAATCAAACTAGATAGACATTGAAATTCCCCATGAAAGGAAAATAACAACACCTAAAAACAAAATCATACATAAAGAAATAATAGCTTAAGACAAAAACATACATAAAGAAATAAAACTTCAATCACTTGGCTTCTGCTTACTGTTATTTCAGGTGTCTTTACTTTAACTTATCTTGTAACTGTTTTGATAACCCTAATTCTTATATTCTATCCTTTATATTGCTTTCTAACACTGTCCATTGGAGCTTTCCAATACGGAATGTTTAGAAGTGAATCCAAGATATCAATGTGGGGCACTCTTTTTTCATGTAATCACCAAATTTTTCCCAGCTCTTTTGGAATTTTTGGTTGCTGCGGCCGCTGCTGCTTTTCAATGTGTTTGTGGGAGGTGGTGTGAGAATATTGCTTTGGTTTGCTTTTATTATGTATTTTGTGTTTCTAAACTTGTATTTCTATGATGCAAATCACCCAGAGATCTATGGATGAAGGATGGCATACAAATACAGTGGTACCTTGGTTCTCAAACTTAATCAGTTCCGGGAGTCCGTTCGACGGCCGGAACTGTTCGAAAACCAAGGTGCGGCTTCCGATTGGCTGCAGGAGCTTCCTGCACTCGAGCGTGTTGGATGTTCAGCTTCCGAAAAACGTTCGCAACCCAGAACACTTACTTCCGGGTTTGCGGCATTCGGGAGCCGATTTGTTCCGGAGTCAAGCCATTCGACAACCAAGGTACCACTGTATAATAGGTAAAGGTAAAGGGACCCCTGACCATTAGGTCCAGTCGTGTCCAACTCTGGGGTCGCGGCGCTCATCTCGCTTTATTGGCCGAGAGCCAGTGTACAGCTTCCGGGTCATGTGGCCAGCATGACAAAGCCGCTTCTGGCGAACCAGAGCAGCACACGGAAACGCCATTTACCTTCCCGCCAGAGCGGTTCCTATTTATCTACTTGCACTTTGACGTGCTTTCGAACTGCTAGGTTGGCAGGAGCTGGGACCGAGCAACGGGAGCTCACCCCGTCGCAGGGATTCGAACCGCCAACCTTCTGATCGGCAAGCCCTAGGCTCTGTGGTTTAACCCACAGCGTTAATTAGACTGGGACACTATTTGATTGTTTAAACTGGATTGGTGGAGTGGAAAAAAAGTTTAAAGCAGGAGTAACTAACCCTTTTTTTAGCCCAAGGGCCACATTGCCTTCTGGGGGCCACATGCACAGAAAAACCCTCACAGTTGATCCTTGAGGATTAGTCCTATTGTGACACAGGACTGGGCAGAAAGATCTTAAACCTCTCTGCTCAACCCACAATGTAACCCACTGCTGCTGTTATAAATGTGCCCCAAAGTTGCTGTTAGGTTAGATTGAAATTTGGTTCTGAGGGGGGCAGGAAGGTGCCAAGGAGTTGTCCTTCTTATGCTTGTTGGTGGGCAGGATGTTTTCCCACCAGCTGCCATTGAGAACCACCAAGGAGCAGAATGCAGAGCTCAGGAAGGAGTTCTCTGATCTGCAATGTTTCCCTGAACGCAGAGTGGGTCCTATTTGATTCCATTCTTCATTCGTCCTGAAACGAACGTAGACCCCCAGTTTAGGGAGGACGCTAAGAAGGACTTTTAAGGTACTGGAAAAGACGGCGCTTTTCACATTCGAAACATTTCAGAGCCGAGAACAGGCTCCGTTCCCAAGGTGTTTGCCGTTTGGTTGAATGTCAGTGTTACAAGCTACACCCGCTGTGAATATGGCCCCAGGTTCCCTATTAAAAAGTTTGATGGCTGAACAAAGAGTTGTAAACTGCAGAAAACACACTCGGAATTAAAACAAAGCAGCACGGGCCTCTTTTTTAAAAAAAAAGAAGAAGAAAAAGGGTCTGCTGCAAAATCAGGATTTAATTTGAACCAGGGCTCTCTCCAACATTCAGAACCGGCACCTGCACACTCTGTCCTGCCACCTATTTTCAATGTCAGGGGTCAGTCCTGGAACATGTAAAGCAATGACAATAAAAAAAAAAAGAGTGTGCCAATTGCCATCTGCAGAGTACATTTCCTCCCCTATTGAGTAACCACTGCCTGTCCCAGTTAGGACTGGGAATGAAAGGTAGACGGTGGGAGTTTATGAGACTAGATTTGAGCTCCAGCACCCATCGTGTTGGAGCTAAGCCACTGCGTACAGGAAAAGCCACCCCTTCGTATTCCCTCCTTGGCGAAAGGGCCAACGCTCAGTGGTAGAGCAGCTGCTTTGTTTGCAGAAAGTTCAATCCCAGGCATCTCCAGGTATTGTTGGGAAAGACTGCAACCTGAAACCTGGAAAGCTGCTGTCGGTCAGTGTGGACATTACTGAGCTCGATGGACCAATGGACTGACTCAATTTAAGGCAGCTTCCTGTGTTCGCAGTACAATGCGAAAGAGAAGAGCTTTGCGCTGGCAGCTAAATATCAATTCCACACTGGCAACTGGACAGCATCTGCAACTGTAACTGCGAGCAAACAGGCCAGCTTAGGGGGTGCAGCAGAGCAGCTTTTGTGGCACACTCAGCATTGTCACTTAAGACAAGTGAATGACTGAGGTGCTCAGGAGGGTTTTCTTGGTAGGGGTGGGGTGCTGCTGCCCTCACAAATCCCTCAGCATCTGTCCTCTGAGGTGGCCAGCTCACTTGGTCTAGTGGGAGATTAGAGTTTGTGAAACACACACACACACACACACACACACACACACACACACACACACACCCAGACCGTTCTTCCTACCAAGCAAAAATGGGTGAAGCAAAAATAACAGACAGAAGAGCCCGGTTCATATTGCATACACCAAACAGAGATATTTAGCATCTTACACAGGTACAAATCTACAATGCACTTCCTGACAAAGGCAAGTCTGCGCCAATCTGATTTCCACCCTCAGAAGTTGGTGAGAACTACAGCAGGGTTTCCCAATCTTGGGTCTCCAGCAGATTTTGGACTACAACTCCCATCATCCCTAGCTAGCAGGACTAGTGGTCAGGGATGATGGGAATTGTAGTCCACCAGCAGCTGGAGACCCAAGTTTGAGAAACCCTGACCTAGTGTCTGGAGAAGCGAGGGAACACAAGGGAACACAGCGCTCTGGCTGAAACAGGTTCTCACCTTTATGACCCCAGCCGTGAAATTGCTACAGAGGCTCAGACCTGTTCCTTCACCAGCCCTGTTGCACAAAACGTAAGTCATAGCAAAAAGGTGACTAGAATGCTTTTCTCACCCAGGAGTGGTTGAGATCTTCTGTAGAGCGAATGGCAAAACCATGGGATGACAGGTCGGCTGAAAAGCTTGTTTTCTTGCCGGCATCTACCGTTGTCCTATTTGCGTGGATTTTCTGGAGGAGACTATGGTCAAACCGAAGAAGGGTGGGTGGGTGGGAAGGAAGAGATAGTTAAGCTAAGGCTTGTAACATTTATAAAACACACTGCCTCCCTTACTCATCCTGGGACCACAAACTAAACCGTTAAGCTTACTAAAGATTCCCATGGGCAGCAGTCCACATAATAGTGTGTTGAGCTATGGCCGATATTGTCATGAGTCCTGAGCTGGTGTCCTCAAGGGAGCGGTCAGATCAGGAGGAGGGATGGAAGGAGCATGGGGTAGTTAGAACCTCCCCACAATCCACTCCGGAAGGACAGGAGAACCCCAAGATGAGTGCACGGGGGGTGGGGGGGACCGTTCTGCCTGGCAAGCAGAAATGCTTGCACTGGGAATGACCAGAAGAGTGTGGCATTAAATCCCTGCCTTCATCTTGATTCATGGATGACCTTGCTTGGATAAGCTTTCTCTGATGTTCTCTAGCAACTGAACCACCAGCTCCCAAACAGCGCAAGCACAGCAGCAGCACGGGACGAAGCAGAGATGTAAAAGATACCGTGGCAAGTTCCTGCCAGCGGATTTTATTCATTCTCCCTGGACGTGGTCTTGCCGTTTAAGGCCACTTTTTAAATGGATCGTTACTTTCCGGGGGATTGTTCTAGCAGAGCGCTCCTAGCTGTGATTAGGAAACGGTTACAATCCACGGCTGGTTTCTGAACTGATGAGGAAACCTGGCAGGCTCAGGAGGTGGGGGAAGAAAGAGCTACTTAGATTGGAAAGTGGGGGGGGGGGTGGAAGTCTGGGCAAAGGAGAAAAGCATACAACTTGCCAGGAAAGTTATGGATAAAGGAAAGGAGGCGAAAGCTCAAATTCCCAGAACCCCACAGTGATTCATAAAGACTTAGATGGTATTATTCAGCTGCATTGGGAAAGATCTAAAAATTAATGCTTAATTATTGGAGCTTAAGTGATTAACTATCGAAGCAGAAACACACACACAGAAAAGAGTTAAGTGTGGGAAAATCATTTAAGTTTATGGCTATGTATACACTATACATTATTATTATTAATAATAATAATCAGCGCTTTTTTCTAAAAAAATGTTTAGGGGTACTCTCATTTTCCTACTCATTGGAATACTGCCCCTCAACAAGGCCAAGCGTAGATTCACAAAATGTTTAGGGGTATGCGTACCCCTGCGTACCCCCAGGAAAAAAAGCACTGTTAATAATAATAATAATAATAATAATAATAATAATAATAATAATAATTTGTGCCCTGCCCCAGACACTTTGGGTGGCTTCCAACATATGTAAAAGCATAATATATTTAAAGCATATTTTTCCCCCGAGCCAAAGAACCCTGGGAATTGTAGCTCTGTGAGGGGAAAACTACATTTCCTAGGATTTGTGGGAAGGTGGGGAAATGTACTTTAAATGCACCTTATGAAAACAGAAACGTCTCTCTACTTAGGAAAATAAAAAGGGCCTATTGGAAGAGAATTGGTTCCTGCTTGTAGGTTTCCATAGAGCACAAACGCTGCTGGGTTCCTTTGTTACCAGGATACAGCTTTATAAACTGTGGGATGCATTTAGATAAACAGTTTAACCACACTAGAACCACTGCTGCAGCGTTTTGGAGCTTTCATGCAGCAGTTACTCAGAAAGGAAGCCACTCTGCCTGCTGCTCCCTGCGCCACGTCTATATCAGAACTGTTACTTAGGCACTTGCTGAGTAGCCATGGGCAACATGGAATTGCCGACAGGCGAATGAACAGGCTGGTGGAGGAGGAACAGAGTCCTCCATTGCTCCTCTGCAACTAGAAAAGAAACTGAGCTGACCGGCAGAGGAGGGAAGCCTCTGCCACAGCCAGCAACTTTTGCAGGCTAGTAACTTTAGTGGGTTTATTTGCAAGGCTGAGCGACATTGCCAAATGAGGATAGGAAGGCCCCAAACTGGAAATGCTACCTAAGGGCATAAGAAGAGCTGGATTGGCCCAAAGGCCTATTTGGTCTAGCACTCTGTTCTCATGCTAACAAAGCAGCTGCCTCTTGGAAGCCCACGAGCTACAAAGACCTTTCAAAGTGTTGAGGAAATGGGAGCTAATAATGCAACCACGGCTTCACCTGCCTGTCCACCCTCTGTGCCAGCTAACTTGGGAGTGCAAAACACCAGAGCTGCCTATCCTCCTACCTTGACATCATGCCTTCGAGAGACTCGAAAGATTCCTTTAGCCTCTTCACTTTGGTCCGGATGTTCTCAGCACCTTCCAACGAAGAGTTTTCTGCAGCCAGCTGCCCGTGGGCTTCAGTGAGGTGCAACTGAATCTCTCTGTTTGGAAACTCACTTTGCAGCCTCTGAAAGGCACAGGGCACAACACGCAGAATCATGTGGATGCCACCAAAGTATCTCTCCATCAACACTGAGCCGGACAAGCATATTGGCAAGGCAGCTGCGGCAATGGCTTGCCTCTCCAAAAAGGTATGGGAGAATGTGATGCTAATGGCCAACACCAAGATGAAGGTCTACCAGGCTTGCGTCTTGAGCATGCTGCTTTATGGAAGTGAGTTGTGGGCAACTTACACCTGCCAGGAGCGATGCCTCCACGCCTTCCATATGCACTGTGTCAGGAAGATTTGGGGCATCACATAGCAGGAAAGAGTCAAAGGTGTGCTCTCCCAAGCCCACATTCCCAGCATGTCTGCACTCCTGTCTCAGCAACATCTACACTGGCTTGGTCATGTCCACAGAATGGAAGATTGCAGGATCCCCAAGGATGTGTTCTACGGGGAGCTGGCGTCCAGCACTAGGCCCGGTGGTAGACCAACTCTGCATTACAAAGATATCTGCAAACGTGGCATGAAGGCTGGCAACATTAACCCCACCATATGGGAATCCTTGCAGACGACCGCAGTGCCATGAAACAGACAGATAGGCTGTGCATCCATAGCAGTGAACGGAGGAGGAACTGCCGCTGGGAGGAGCGCAGAGAGAAGAAACGCCATGGTGCATCTGCAGCAGCACAACTGGACGCCTTCATCTGCCCCAGCTGCAACAAAACATGTCTTTCCAGAATCAGTCTCTACAGGTACAGCAGACGCTGTAACTCTCCAACAGGTGGATGCTAACAGTCTATGCACAGGTGATGCTTTTGTAAATGGAAACAGAAGAGGACCCCCTGCTAGATCAGCCACGGATCCACCTGCACCCAGGATGGGGAACCCCTTTCAGCTGTGTTTCCTTGAGAGCAACATTTTAGGGGTGCAAGGTTGGTTGGAGATGCCAGCCAGAGGCGAAGGTGGGTGTGGGTCAATGGATGCAATTATTTGTTTTGTACAGCAGGTTACGTTTCAGTCATGCAAAAGTCAAGGGCTTCTGCACACACATTCACATTTCTCCACCCTTTCCTCCGGGCAAGCGAGAGCCTTTATCACTTGAGAAGGGCACAGAACAAGGGCTCGTGAAAAGTGTGGCTTGGTAAGCATGTGACCGAGGAAGGGATGTGACCTGGAGGCAGTCCCAAGGGCCAGACAGAGAAGCTTGCAGGGCCACATTAGGCCCTGTGCCCAAGGTTCCTCACCCTCATGCTAAATCAAGGATAGGGAACCTGTGGCCCTCTAGATGTCGATGGACTACAATTTTCTCCACCCATGATCATTTGCCGTGCTGGCTAGGGCTGATGGGAGTTGTAGTGCAGGCGGATTTGTCACCTGCACAGCTTGGTCATGACATCACAAGGAAATAAATGTTCCTCACCTCCAAGTCCAAAGCCCTGTTGTTCGTTTTCCACCCTCCATTGCCATCCTGGTAGGACTCCAACTTCTGCTTGGTCACCATCAGCCACTGCAGGAGATCTGATGATTTGTCATTAAATGTCCAGTGGACTTGGACGTGGTGCTTGCTCTGGGCTGTCATGTTCTACAAAGAACACCAGGGAGAACCACATCAGTAATCAGTCACAACAGAGATGTTTTGGTGGCCCTCCTAGTTATCTCCTAGTGAGCAAGGAAGGTGCCTCAGGCCTCCCTGCATATTGCACAGTCCTGGGCTGGGACGCAGCTCCAGGTTTCATTGTCACTCCTTGAGATGGGGGAGAGATTTGATTTGATGATTTTAAAACCACATGTATCAAATCAGCACTTTCTAAAATGATACGAGAACCAAAACACAGTCGAGCCATCCTTCAAAATAATTCACACTTATCCAAATGTTGCAACGCAATTTGCCAACAAAACAATGTCTATGAAAATGCAGATTTTAGGAGAAAACATGCATAAAACGGAAGATGTTAGTGAAAGTAACATTCAAAAATGCATTGCATTAGGAGAAAATGTTTGTGCACACAGGTTTGTTTTTTGGGAGAAATTTGCACTAAAATGACTGCTTTAAGTGACGTGATACTGCTTTAAATGTATAGTACAGATAGTAGTTGCAGTCCTATACACACTCGGTCCCATTGAACTCAACAGTACTTTTTTCAGAGTACACATTAGTGCAATTGCGCTCCAAGTTGGTGGCATGAGCAAACCATCTCCATAAATGAAAACTATGGGTAGATAGCAGACCAAAGTAACATCTGCATCAGCAGTAAAATGAGATCTTTCTTAACCTAACCAGCACGCAAATGTTTAAAAGAACCCTTGCATATTTAAAGCTGGCCACACGGTGGTGTCCTAGGAATAAAAATGCACAATGCAAGTGTATCCCTAGGGATGAGGGAGAACTTGTTTGGTTCACTTTTCACAGTGGACCTGACCTGATGCTCTCAAATGTATTTGTGGATTAGAACACAACTCCCGGTTAGATTATGCCCTTCTCAGGATATTGCAGTGTATTTTGGGGGGTGAATAAGAACTTAAAAGATGTGGAAGGTGTAGAGAAAATGCAGATTTTACTGGTGAAAGCACTGGAAAGTTTGTATTTCACGCTAGAAGTGTGCATAAGATGTGTACAAAATGCATACAATGGGTTTGAACAGCGATACCAGAATGGAATGGAATTGGTTGCTCAGCCCATCCCTACATTTTTTTATATTTCTGATGAAGGAGGATGTAGCACAGTAAATATATATATTAAATAATAATAATATATATTTTAAATAAATAAACACACCAACACACACAGAAATATATATGTTTTTGGGCTGTAAGGCACACTTTTTCTTTTCTCAGAACCACAGACCTAAACAGCCAAACCACCACGCAGGGTAAAATCTATCCCTCTTGAAAACCCAGCCCAAATTTCTGCATTACATTTTTATCACCACCTTTAGATTTCGGCTGGCCCATCCAACTAAAATATTGCAGCAAGCTTGTTGTTTCTTTTGAGAACGACTGTAGACCCTTATTCCCCCACCAACAAATCACTAGAGGCTATATTGATTTGCTATGTTACATAACGCTATTTGTTTCCAGCGGTTATAATCCTCCTGCAATAAACTGTGTGGATGATCTAGTACTAAGATTCTCTGCACAACAATATATAAAGGCCAGATCGATGCCTGAAGTGGCGGAGACACCCCCCTCCCCCGAAAGCTTTGGAAAAACACCAAGATGGATTTTTATGTCCCACGCATCATCAGCCTTACAGCACTGAACAGAGACTTCCAGGTTCATAGCAGCGACAACAAAAAGTTCCGTTTTTTAAAGCGTCTTTCACCTACATCTTATTGAGAGTGCATCGCGGATCACTGTGGAAATAACTTCCACTGAACTCAGCTAGACTTACTTTGGAGCAAATATGCACAGAGGATCAGGCTCCCCAGAAGCGAAATATGTGATCTTTAAGGTAGGGTTACCAGACGTCCCCAGTTTCTGGGGACAGTCCCCGGATTTGCAAATCTGTCCCCGGACAAATTCCGTCCCCGGAATGTCCCCAGATTTGCAAATCTGTCCCCGGGAAATGTGGCAGCGGCAGCCTCAGCAGCCTGGAGCCAGCCTGGTAGCGTAGTTGGCTCTGGCTGGCTTCAGGAGCTGCTCGCTGGGGTGGCGCCTGCCATTTTTCCTCTCCAGAAGTTCCTATATGATGTGTCAGGATGGGGTTGTGCAGAGTTGTTAAGGCAGCAGAGAGCATTGTTGGCTGCTCGCTCTCCACCTTAGAGCAGATTTATGCCATGAGGTGCCACAGAAAGGCACTGGACATAGTAAAAGATCCATCGCATCCTGGTCACCGTCTCTTTGAGCTCTTGCCATCGGGACGGAGATACAGGACGATGACGACAAGAACAAGCCGTCTTAGGAACAGCTTCTTTTCCAGAGCGATCTCAGCCTTGAATGGGAAGCCTGGACTTTGAAAGTCATCTAATCTTACCTGTTATGCTGTATCATACTGTATGGTTTTAATCAGTGTATTTGTAGTTGTTTTGTTTTGTTTTTGCATGGAGTGCCCTATCTGGGTGGATGGAGCAGCCAAGTAATTTCGTTGTCAATGACAATAAAATATAGTCTATTCTATTTTCTATTCTATTCTTGTGCACAACAAATCATATGGGGACTTCCGGCAAGGAAAAATGGTGGGCACCACAGCAGCGAGCAGCTCCTGAAGCCAGCCAGAGCCAACTGCGCTTCCAGGCTGGCTCCCAGCTGCTGATTGCCGCTGCTGCCGCCACTGCCAAAGGGGAACCGGGGACGTCTGGCAGGACAGATCTCCTCCCCCCTCCCCCCTTTGTTTTGACAGGAGTCGCGGATGGCTGGTCGTTGCCCAGTTTTTGAAACACTCTGCGCATTTACGTTTCACAGGGTGCGAAAGAAGGGCTTTGCACCTTGCCTGGCAGAGAAACCACGCACCTTGCACCCCTCCTGGGCAACGGACACCTGTCCGCGATTCCCAAGCTTCCCCTGATCAGTCAAAACAAAGGGGAAGGGGGCAGGAGATTGGAGAGGGTCAGGAGTCACAGGTAGGCAGTGCGCCCTTGCCCAGTTTTTAAAAAACTGTGCATTTATGTTTCACAGGGTGTGAAAGAAGGGCTTTGCACCTTTATACAATAATATGCATGTGTGCTTTGGCCCAGGATCTTTTGCCTCACCATCCCCACTACTGACTCCCTGTTGCTACTCAGCTTCAAAAAAAAAAAAAAAAAAAAAAAAGTGTCCCCGGATTCATTGAAAAAAATCTGGTAACCATACTTTAAGGGGCAAATGACACTTAATGTTAAATGTGGCTTTGCATTTGTCCTTAAACCACAGCAGAAAGTGTGGAGGCCCAGACAGAACTTGCTGGCATTAAGGAGTATTTGCTAAAGATTTCGAGACCACTGGGAGGTAAGGGTGTAGAAAATATAAATTAGGAGTTTTAATTTAGGTTTGTAATAGGGAATTTGGATAAGGACATAGGGAAGGATCAGAAGTACTATGAGGCCGAGGTTTGGAAAAAGGGGTTAGATTAAGTAATATGAATTTTTTATTTTTTTATGTTGGACTATGAAATTATTGTGTATCTTTTTGGATTATTTTAAGTTAGGAGTATGAAAACTGTTAGAGAGGATAGACAATGAAATCAACAGAGAGGGATTTGAGGAAGTCAATCGAAATATGAAATTGAGAAAGAAGGAATGCCTGGCCCTAGAATTGGGCCAGGCCCAAGCAATGATATTAAATACTGTTTGTGAGGTTAAATGTATAATGATTATGACTACCCTTGTGAGAGAGGGGGATATATGTGGCTTCACACAGTGAGAGGGGGGAAGTATGGAAATTTAACCGTCATGTTATGTGCTTATAAAACTGTAAAAAATCAATAAACATTTTGAAAAGAAAAAAAAAGAACTTGGATTGTGGCAGGCATTCTAATGAAAATCTGTGCCACCGCCCCCCTGCTACTATTTGCATTACCACCAATGCAAATAGCAACTGTGGGGCGGTGGGGGAGGTAAAGCAGTGGTGGACAACCTTAGGCCAAGGGGCCAAATGTGGCCCTTCAGTCCTCTCCATCTAGCCCTTGAAAGTCTCCCACAGCCACGCCATTCACTGACCTTGCTTTGCAACCAAAGCGTTTTTGCCTGGCTTGTACGTGCGGAGAAACACCAACAGCGATGCAAACTATGCCACAAAGCAAAACATTGAGCGAAACCCAATTTACCTCCAGAGACCTCTTCAGTATTTGATAGCTGGAGGAAAGCTGCTTGGTTTTATTAATCTGCGCTGGGTCGGACTGCGCGAGTTTTTCCAGATCTTCGATTTGAACAGCGCACTCTGTCATGTCTCCTTGGATGACCTGGAGAAGAAGATTTCACATTGCACAAGTTGCCGCGTGTGAAGTCTCCCTTCCTGGAGACGTTTGCACTGAAAGCATTGGCATCAGGGGGCAGGGCTAGTCAGGGGGCAGGGCTAATGTATGGCGCCATGAGGGGGCGGGACTAGCTGCCATTGGGGGTCAGTATTCTCAACCGGTTTTGGTCCCACCCGCTCATGCATAATGCCTGGTGAGGATTGTCACAACAACAACAACAACAACAACAACAATAACAACAACAACAACATATTACTTATACCCCACCCATCTGGCTGGACCTCCCCAGCCACTCTGGGCAGCTCCTAACAGAATATTAAAAACACGATAAAACATCAAACATTAAAACTTCCCTAAACAGGGCTGCCTTCAGATGTCTTCTAAAAGTCAGATAGTTGCTTATTTCCTTGACATCTGGTGGGAGGGCGTTCCACAGGGCGGGTGCCACTACCGAGAAGGTCCTCTGCCTGTTTCCCTGTAACCTCCCTTCTTGCAGAGAGGGAACCGCCAGAAGACCCTCAGAGCTGGACCTCAGTGTCCGGGCAGAATGATGGGGGTGGAGATGCTCCTTCAGGTATACAGGGCCGAGGCCATTTAGGGCTTTAAAGGTCAGCACCAGCACTTTGAATTGTGCTCAGAAATGTACTGGGAGCCAATATATGTTATATGGTGTCGGCGGCCACTCGCAGTCACCAGTCTAGCTGCTACCTGAGATCCTTTAAGTGGCAATGCCAAGGATTAAACCAACAGCCTTCTGCAATCAAAGCAACTGCCCTGCAACTGAGCACAGCAGGAAAAAAGCCTCACAATGAGGATTTTCTGTGTTGTGCCTTTTACACGATGCCATATGCAGAATTGCTCAAACAACAGTACCACCAGCAAACCAAACAAATATGTCAGGAACCTGAATGCCCTAACCCATCTCTAACTTTTATTACCACCACCACTCCCCACAGTTCAGCAGCTTAGCGTACAATTCAAGCTACATTTTAAACTTCAGAGCTAGTGGCAGAGAGAGCCTGGGAGCTGGGGAAGGGACTGAGGAGTTCTTGTTTAATCACAGCGGTTTTGCACACTGTCACATAGAAGTCTCTTCTGTACATTACTATATATGTGTAGGAGAGAATGAGAGCCTTGCAAAGACATCAGAGAAGATGTGCAGAGGTGCACATTCAGAAATGTTACAGAGGTAAGGAAACTCCTCAGAGTCTCAGCTTTTAAAATGAAGGAATTACAATTCATTATCCCACCTTTCCTACAAACAGACAGGCTGGTGGACATGCTCTCTCTCCTTCATCCTCAAAGCAACGTTGCAAAGTAGAATAGACACAAAGGAAGAGAGCGACTGGCCCATGGCTATCCAGTAAGCTCTGTGGCTGAATAGGGATTTGAACTCAAGTCTTACATCTCCAGGTCCAATGCGCTGACCACTACACTACACGGGATCTCTCGCTTCTGTGACTCCACAAAAACACCCTGTGCATTGATGGTGCTCTTTTGCCTTAGTAATGACATACACCAGAACAGAATTCTTCTGAATCGGAACCGTCCAATTACCTGTAGCCTCTGCAGCCGGGCTTCTTTGCCTGCCAGGTCAGGCAACGGTTCCTTCTCTGCCTCCAACTTGGCTCTGATAGCAGACAA
This sequence comes from Darevskia armeniaca, assembly GCA_034641395.1. NCBI lineage: Eukaryota > Metazoa > Chordata > Lepidosauria > Squamata > Lacertidae > Darevskia > Darevskia armeniaca. The sequence continues at coordinate 1,243,856 of JAWWNF010000078.1, forward strand.
TTTATTCTTCAAAGGCTCAAAGCCCATGTCAAAGTCTTTATGCTGAGACACCAAAGCCTAAGTGAAGAGAGAGAAGATTGTTTTTTTATTCCACACACTTTGGCACGATTGCCTTCCGCTGCTTACTCTGCCAGACTCACTCAGGGTCCCAAAACACAGAATTCATCATGTGGCCTAAGAGCAAAGTCCATAGAAGCGTCTCACCTGCAACCTGATTTTGCTCTGAAGCAGACTTTTGTGCAGGTGTTCTGTTTCCTTTGCAGCATCAGCTGCTTCAGCCAGGAGCGACTTTGCTCTCTCTGCCTCGAAAATGCTGCCCAGGAAATCTTTCTTCATCTGCAACATCATGAGCTGCTCCTTAAAGCGGGAGCTTTCGGCCAGAAATGCCTACAGGGGAGAACACATTTTTACATGAATAATTTGTACCCTGCTTTCCAAAATAACACCAACCCCACAATTAAAGTCCAGCACATGTCAAAAATGCAGCAATACACATGAAAATCTGAGAACCTAGCATATAAAGCCTCCAGGAAAGGAAACATTTTCAAAGCCCATCTGAAAACAGGAACAGACTGGGCAGATCTCTCTGAAGAGAGAATTCCCCAGCTGTGGTGCCAACACCAAAAAGGCCCTGTGTTCTGTGTCCACCAACAGAATCCTTGCTTCCGAGTCCAATGGAATGTGATAGTGAATACCTTTGGTTTTGTATTTTATAACAACTGTTGCTGTACTTAGCTTGTTTTTAAAACTCCTAAGTTATTGCTTTAACTTACATTGGTTGCCACCGTGAGCTCACTGAGAAAAGGCTATGGTATAAATGTTCTCAATGATGACTGGCCAGAAAGCAGAGCTCTCAGATCTCAATATCAGGGACTGGGTAGATTTGTACTAGTTGGGGTGAAAAAATGCTACTAGCTTTGGAATCTATGTTCTGTCTCCAACCGTTGGAGGAAGCAGAATACCACTTTCTGGGAATCGCAAGTAGGGAGAGCACTGCTGCATACAGATTCTGCTTGCAGGTTTGGTTGGCCACTGCGAGAATAGGATGTTGGGAATCGATGGTCCTCTGGCCTTATCTGGTAGGGATCTTTTGCTCTTATGTGCACACACCAGTAACCTGGCCCCAGGCTGTTTGAGGCTTTAAATCTTCTATAGCTTTCAAACCGTGGCCTGGGATTCTTGGGTTGTTTATGAGAGATTGCTTGGTGAGAAGATCGTAGCGATGGGAATTCTTCCCTAAAAGACAACTTGTCCACCTCTAACCACCTTCACGGTGACCTGGAAACTACAACTAATCCAGAATGCAAAAGCTAGACTGGTGACTGGGAGTGGCAGCCAAGACCATGTAACACTGGTCTGGAAAGACCTACATTGGCTCCCAGTACGTTTCCGAGCACAATTCAAAGTGTTGGTGCTGACCTTGAAAACCCTTAGCCCGTTATACCTGAAGGAGCATCTCCACCCCCATCGTTCAGCCCGGACACTGAGGTCCACCTCCGAGGGCCTTCTGGTGGTTCCTTCACTGAGAGAAGTGAGGTTACAGGGAATCAGGCTGAGGGCCTTCTCGGCAGTGGCGCCCTCCCTGTGGAACGCCCTCCCATCAGATGTCAAGGAGATAGATAACTATATAACTTTTAGAAGACACCTGAAGGCAGCCCTGTTTAGGGAAGTTTTTAATGTTTGATGTTTTATCGTGTTTTTAATATTCTGTTGGGAGCTGCCCAGAGTGGCTGGGGAAACCCAACCAGATGGGTAGGGTATAAATATATTATTATTATTATTATTATTATTATTATTATTATTATTATTATTATTATTATTCCTCACTGATAGATTCTGCTGACTTGGGAAGAAAGGGAGATGAGTTTCCATGCACAGAACTTAGGGCTCTTTGCTGCATCCAGATCTTATAATAATGACAGCCATTACTGCGGGTTGAAAACAAACGGGGTTGTTTTGCTGCACATTTTAATCATGGCCATTTATATTTTTATGTTTTAATGGGACTGTTTCATTGTGCGTTTTAATTATGGTGTGTTTTTAATTGTTCTGTATTTTAACAACGCTGGGCAATTGGTTTTTATGTTTCGCGAAATGGCTCGGGAGCCATCCGGGAATTAAGCAGCATGTAATTATTTAATAATAAATGTTGTTTCCTATAGTAGCAGAAAAGCCTTCCTTTAGCAGGGGCTGCCCAGCGGTTGCAGAAACATCAATGTCATGTCTCCTTGTCAGCAAATTTATTTGTGTGTGTGTGTGTGTGTGTGTGTGTGTGTGTGTGTGTGTGTGTGTACAAACAGGTTCTGTGCTATCTCGTCACCTCTATCTGATGCAGAAAAGCGTCTGTCAAGGCCGGGTCAGAGACATTTGCCGCCGTGTCCAGGAGCCTCTGAGCCGATGGCTTCCACAGCTGGAACTCTCTCACGGGATTTTGAAAGCGTTGCCTCAGTTCCGTCTCAGTCTCGGTGCTCATTTTAAACGTCTTCTGCTTCAGGCTGCAAAAACAGACAGAGAACTATGCTACAAAGGTAAAGGAGAGAGGGAGAGGGAGAGGGAGAGGGAGAGGGAGAGGGAGAGAGAGAGAGAGAGAGAGAGAGAGAGAGAGAAGGCCTGGCTTCTCCTTTTCATTGGAAGCCAAATGGCCAATGCCCTCTGTGCTTTGCTCTTTTGACACAAAGCAGTTCAGTCTCTGCTTCATAATAAACCCGTTTTCTTGCTTCCGGGCAGCTGCCTCTGCCAGTCAGAGGAACAACCAATCCTTTTTTTAAAAAAAAAGATACCAAGATGCACATTCCTTCCTGGTGCTCCTGCCGTGTGGAATTACCATAAGCAGGCCTGTGCAACTGGAACAAAGATCGCTCAAGTCAGACCACTGGTTCGCCTAGCACAGCGTTGTCTACACTGAGAACAGCTGCATCAGGCCCATCGTCCTGTTCTCACGGTGGCCAGCTAGATGCCTGTGGGAAGCCTGTAAGCAGAACATGAGCGCAACAGCGTTCTGCCCACTTATGATTCCCAGCAACAGGAATTCAGAAGAATAAAGCCTCTGGCAGTGGAGCCAGAGCACAGACATCATGGCTAGTACCGTCTGGCAGTGGCTCTCAAGGGTTACAGTAAGAGGTCTCTCCCAGCCCAGTCCGGAGATGCTGGGGATTGAACCTGGGATCTTCTGCATGCCTAGCAGACGCACCAGCACTGAGCTATGCCCCTTCCCCTCCGACCTAGACAGGCAGAAACCAGCAATGTCTTCCCCAAATCAGAATCTACTTGCTGCTTTACAAACACTGGCAAAACACTTTCCCCCATTCTCTAGCTGGATGGAACCTGGCCAGATGCAGCTGCCAATCTTAATGGAGAAAACATCTCCTGGATGTTAATTCTCCCTGGGAGAAACCTTTTGTTTTAGCTAAACAAGATACTAGAGACAGTGGGGAGTTTTCATCTCTTGACACAGTACAGCAGCATTCTCATTTCTGTTTTTATACAATAAGAGGAGGTTGCCCTCAAACTAATTTTGGAGGATGGGAGGCCCTGCGACAACTACCTTTGCTGTTCTTCCTTCCACTCCTGCCCCTTAAGGATTTGCCACTTCCTGCAAAGCAGCGAGCTGGCAACAATCTGTTATTTCTGCGTTGGCAAACGGAGTTTTCTTTTTCCTTGCTACTCCTCATTGGAAAGCGTCCCAGACTTGCTTCCTAAAATCTGAACTGCTGCTTCGCCTTCCTGAAACGACCCATTTAATAAAGACAAACCTCTTTCAGCTTGCCAGCGCGCTCTGCACTTGACATAAGGAAGACAGCTTTTCAGACGCAAACAAAATTAACCGCGCCTTTGCGAGACCGACGATCTTTCCTCCAAGTCTGGAAAGGTGTGGGCTATATGCTCGTCACTTCCTGATTCCAGTTAGCCTGGAAGTGCAAGTCTTTTGCCAAAGCTCAGGGGGAGAGGGAGAGGGAGAGGGAGAGATAGAGGCTGGATTTCCTGCCTATCCCGGCTGAATGTAAGTAGGAAACAGGAGGTTGGCTATTAAAAGCTGGCAGGATAGGTGTACCCAAAAATCTATGACGGGGAAAGAAATTAGCTCAGCAAAACTGGAGAGAAGGGCCATGCCTAGCAATTCACTACTGTTACTGCTACCTCTGTACTGTCTGTCTTTGAGCAAAATGGTCAAAGGCCTGGAAACAATGCCTTATGAGGAATGGCTTAGGGAGCTGGGTATGTTTAGCCTGGAGAAGAGAAGGTTAAGGGGTGATATGATAGCCATGTTCAAATATATAAAGGGATGTCATATAGAGGAGAAAGGTTGTTTTCTGCAGCTCCAGAGAAGCGGACACGGAGCAATGGATTCAAACTACAGGAAAGAAGATTCCACCTAAACATTAGGAATTTCCTGACAGTAAGAGCTGTTCGACGGTGGAATTTGCTGCCAAGGAGGGTGGTGGAGTCTCCTTCTTTGGAGGTCTTTAAGCAGAGGCTTGACAGCCACCTGTCAGGAATGCTTTGATGGTGTTTCCTGCTTGGCAGGGGGTTGGACTGGATGGCCCTTGTGGTCTCTTCCAACTCTATGATTCTATGGCAAACAAGGCACAGAACATTTCAAAACAAGGATTCGAAGTATAAATGGCAGCCCTAACCTAGGGATTGGGATGCGGGTGGTGCTGTGGGTTAAACCATAGAGCCTAGGGCTTGCCGATCAGAAGGTCGGTGGTTCGAATCCCTGCGACGGGATGAGCTCCTGTTGCTCGGTCCCTGCTCCTGCCCACCTAGCAGTTCGAAAGCACGTCAAAGTGCAAGTAGATAAATAGGTACCGCTCTAGAGGGAAGGTCAACGGCGTTTCCGTGTGCTGCTCTGGTTCGCCAGAAGCGGCTTTGTCATGCTGGCCACATGACCTGGAAGCTGTATGCCGGCTCCCTCGGCCAATAATGCGAGATGAGCGCTGCAACCCTAGAGTTAGTCACAACTGGACCTAATGGTCAGGGGTCCCTTTACCTTTACCTTTACCTTTACCTTTACCCTAGGGATTAACAGCATTAACAGTGACCTACAGAGCAAGCTGCCTCTTAGGACAGATGTCACCCAGGCAAACAGGAGAAGTGGTTTTGCTCAACTTTCAAAGCAGACTGCCAGCACCTGACATTCAGAATAGACAGGAAGGAGGGCAGGATGCCATGCAAGGTAGCTAGAGGAGAAGCATCCTTCTTCCTACCCTCCCTCGCCACTGGAACAAATTATGTGATTTAAAACTGGCTGGCCACTGACTACTGAGCCAGGTTAAAGGTCTTTGTTTTAATTTACAAAGCCCTGAACAACTTAGGTCCAGGTTCTTGTAGGGACTTTCTGAACCCTTATATCTCAGCACCATCGCTGAGATCATCTGTAGGAATTTCAGTGTTTGCCTCCCAAGTTTTTTAATTTATTATTATTATTATTATTATTATTATTATTATTACTGCTTTGTAAAATTGATATACCACTTGATTATAGGGTGGAAAAATCCTCAATTGACACCAACACAAAACTGAGCCATTCAGCGTCATTGCCTATTCCTGTGGAAAGCTCTTCCAGCAGAGATTCAGCAGGTACTTTCTGCATGAACTTTAAAAGGTTTGTGGGGGGAAATTCCTTGCTGCCAGGCTTATACAGACAAGTAAGGTGGGGGGGGGCATTTCCCACAATAGTCAGCTGGTGATCTGCTTTAATATTTGTGTGATTCCTAATACAGTTTAACCGCTTTGATATTTTAAAATGAAATGACGGTCTGTTTCGGCACTAATGGCAGGTGAGCTGGATTAAGCAGCAGAAGATGGGAAAATACTATACCCTAACTCAGAGCGCTGGTCTTTTCAGCTTTGCATCATCTACATTTACTGCCATTGGCTGTGCTGGATTTTAGACAGGGCTGTTTCTGAGCATCGACCTTTGTGAGTCTTTTCTCCCAACTAAATGCTACTGATGTGCTCCAACACCAAAGCACCGATTAGTAAGGTTGGAAAAGACCAAAAGGCTTATTTAGGTCACATCCCAGGTATGTGGCAGGACCATCCAGTACTTCAAGGAAGGACTAGAGCTTAGTGAGAAAGAAATTTGCTTTGTAGACCCTAAATTTCATCCCTTGCATCTCCACACAGGGCTGAGAAGCACCCTTTCTGAAATCCTGGTGAGGTGCTGCCATAAGACTTATTTTATCCAATAAACATTTCCTCCTAAGTAAGGACATGCGGTTAAGGGTCAGCAGCAAAAGGAAGACACTTGCCACCAACACTTTCCCCATGTATCCAATAATGGGATCTCCCACTTGACCTCTTTCTGCTACAGAGATGGTCACAAGAACAATGGCTCATCTACTATAGCATCCTGTTCTCACAGTGGCTGAGCAGGTGCCTCTGGGAAGCCCACAAGCTGGACATGAACGCAACATCACTCTGCCCACCTGTGATTCTCAGCAAGTGGTATTCAGAGGCATAACACCCAAGGCAGTGGAGATGGAGCTCAGTGAATACATTGCGCTAGATGACCCAATGGACTGACTTGGTATAGCGTAACTTTGCATGAATAACCCACCAAACAGAGCCAGATGTGAAATAGTGATCCAAGACATTTTGCTGCCTGGATAGAAGCCAAAAGGTTTGCTTCCCCCCTCCGTCATCCCATTTGAACCAACTCTTCTCAGGTATAGTTTATTTTCAACGGCTACTCATCCCTGTCTTCCTCGTGTCCCCCCCAAATACCTTTGATATTCCCGTATTAGGCCTATTATGCTTTCGGATAGTGCTTGCGTGTCTTGCGAAAATCTGAACAAATCCTTCAGTTGAGCCTTCAGTCTCTCAACCTTTGATTCCTCTGCTGCGAGAGTTGCCTTTGCTGCCTTAAAACACAAAGGTATTATGATTTAAAAAGCACACACACACACACACACGTGTCAAATCAATTTATCCTACTGGGCACGTTTGCATATATTTTTATTTTGCACTTATCTAAAAGAAGGCAATTTTCTTGTTCCAAATTGCTTCCCTATTGCTCTTAAAATTCCCTGAGCAAAACAAGTTTGCAAACTTCAATCACGTGGGCATGTATAAGTGTAGATAAGAAAGCCGGGCAGGATAATACGGACTTAACAATTTCCTTGTTCCCTGTCTGTCCCTGACAAATAATCACTCACCATGAATTTTCTCCACAGAGTGATTAAGTCTTCGTCGCCTCTCACTCTGCCATCTGGTTCAAAGGTGCTTCCTAATCTCTTCAGGCTTTTACGGAACTCCTGGACCTCGCCTTCCAAGAGCCTGGCTTGCGAATGATAGGCGTTTTCAGATTTAAGGCCCTTCAGCAGCCTCTCTTCTTCCTCCACGCTGACCACTTTCAGCTTCTCCAGGGCTTTCTTCAGATCCTCAAGCTCCTCTTTCAACTTCTCGGCTCCCAGCGGGGAGGTGTTCTGCATCACACCTGTAGACTGAGCTTCAAGATGACGCCATTTCTTCTCCCCACTCTTCACATCTTTGGCAATGTCCTACAGGAGAAAGGGGTTCAGAATGAGTTACACAGAGCGATAAGGTTGCTACTATGTTTTTTTTTCTTTTTTTAAATAAATCTTTATTGGTTTTAAAACAAAAATACATATATCTACATACATCAGATCGAAAATAAGAAAGAAAGAAAAATAAGAATAAAGAAAAGTCAGAATAGAAGAAGTAAAGAATAAAGAATTTTAGATGACAGCGAAAGAACATCAAGAACATTGTTTCACAAAAAACCATTTTTCAATGTTATACAATCATAAATAAAAGCAACTTCCAATTTTTCACATTGTCTTTGTATTGTCTTTTTTTTGGTTAATTTTATCGCACATTCTTTTATTACTGCTTTTAATCCTTTTATATTCTTGTCTTAAACTTATTGTATATTTCTTTTGCAAGTAATAATAATAATAATAATAATAATAATTTATTATTTGTACCCCGCCCATCTGGCCGGGTCCCCCCAGCCACTCTGGGCGGCTTCCAACAAACACTAAAATACATTAAAATATCGCACATTAAAAACTTCCCTAAACAGGGCTGCCTTCAGGTGTTTTCTAAATGTCAGGTAGTTATTTATCTCTTTGACATGGGATGGGAGGGTGTTCCACAGGGCGGGCGCCACTACCGAGAAGGCCCTCTGCCTGGTTCCCTGTAGCTTTGTTTCTCGCAGTAAGGGAACCACCAGAAGGCCCTCGGCGCTAGATCTCAGTGTCCGGGCTGACCGGTGGGGGTGGAGACGCTCCTTCAGGTATACAGGACCGAGGCCGTTAAGGGCTTTAATGATCAGCACCAACACTTTGAATTGTGCTCGGAAACGTACTGGGAGCCAATGCAGATCTCTCAGGACCGGTGTTATGTGGTCATGGCGGCCACTCCCAGTCACCAGTCTAGCTGCCGCATTCTGGATTAATTGCAGTTTCCGGGTCACCTTCAAAGGTAGCCCCACGTAGAGCGCATCGCAGTAGTCCAAGCGGGAGATAACTAGAGCATGCACCACTCTGGCATCAGTATCAACCCAATTCCACTAAAAGGTTATTATTTGGGTAATATGTATTTAAGTATTTTTTTGAATATATTCCATTCTTTATATACCTTCTGGTTTGTAAGCCCTCTCATTTCCCCTGACATCTTCGCCAGTTCAAGGTACTCTATCGTCAGGGTTTGCCACTCAGTTATCGTAGGGGCTGTCCTACTTTTCCAGTTGCTACTATGTCATCGCAGGACTAGTTGGACTAGATGCCCCTCGGGGTCCCTTCCAACTCTACAATTCTACTACTACCAGGTACATAGGAAACTGCATTGTTCTGAGTCAGACCCATTGGCCCATCCAGCTCAGAACTGTCTGGCTGTGGATCTCCAGGGTTTCAGGCTACCTGAAGAAGTCAGGATTGAATCCGGGACCTTCTGCATGCAAGGCTCTACCTACTGAGCTATGGCCCTTCCTCAAATAATGCTAATAAATACTTCGTTTTAAATGCTCCTCCTCCCGGTGTTGTCAATTTCCAATTTTTAAAAAATACCTAGAGCGCTTCCAGGCTGTCGCTATTTTTTGGCCATGATTCAATCGCATACCAGCAAATTCAGGTTGTGCCCTCCCTGGGGAATGTCAATAATAATAATAATAATAATAATAATAATAATAATAATTTTATTTATACCCCGCCCTTCCCAGCCGAAACCGGGCTCAGGGCGGCTTACATCAGTAAAATTACAATAAAGTATAAAAGAAAAACCGTTAATTAAAATACAGGTTAAAAAGACAATTTAAAATTTAAAATGCCGCTTCATTTATCGCCCAAACTCAAAACCAAGGGGAGTCCAACCCGAAGGCCAGGCGGAACAGCTCTGTCTTGCAGGCCCTGCGGAAAGATGTCAAATCCAGCAGGGCCCTGGTCTCTTGTGACAGAGCGTTCCACCAAGTACTGAAAAGGCCCTGGCCCTAGCTGACACCAATCTAACAGTCTTGTGGCTCGGGACCACCAAAAAGTTGTTATTTGTGGACCTTAAGGTCCTTTGCGTGGCATACCGGGAGAGGCGGTCCCGTCAAGGAGATAAAGAACTTGTATTGGGAAGTTTTTAAATGTTCAACGTTTTATTATGTTTTCATATATGCTGCAAGCAGCCCAGAGCAGCTGGGGAAACCCAGCCAGATGGGTCAGGTAGTAGTAGTAGTAGAAGTAATAATAATAATAATAATAGCAGTTGCTCAAGGATGCCGCATGAAAATGCCTGTCATGCCTAGTCAATTTCTGGCACATTCAAGCATTGAGGGCTCCAACACTGGCACAAAATCTCTTTAAAAAAATAAAAAATAAAAAAATCCTCACAACAACTATGTGAGGTAGGCCAGGCAACTCCCCCTAGGCTGCCTTGTGAGCTTCAAAGCTGCAGAGGGACGGGATCTTTGAAATGGAGGCTTCTATTTGGGTGGAACACATGAGCTCTTTCAGAGCATGCATTTAACACACCTGCTCATGGATGGGCGAGGAAATAGGAGTACAGTGGAACCTCGACTTACAAATTTAATGCGTTCCGAAAGCACACTCGTAAGTCATTAGGAAAAACATTAGGAAACATTAGGAAGAACTTCCTGACAGTAAGAGCTGATCGACAGTGGAATTTGCTGCCAAGGAGGGTGGTGGAGTCTTCTTCTTTGGAGGTCTTTAAGCAGAGGCTTGACAGCCACCTGTCAGGAATGCTTTGATGGTGTTTCCTGCTTGGCAGGGGGTTGGACTAGATGGCCCTTGTGGTCTCTTCCAACTCTATGATTCTATGATTCTAAGTCGAAAATTTCGTAAGTCGAAAAACGACATTCCCATAGGAATGCATTGTTAACGTAAGTCGAAAAATTCATAAGAAAACCCTATGTAAACCTTCGTAAGTCGAGTAAACCCCATCTAAAACTTCGTAAGTCGAGTAAACCGCATCTAAAATCCAAGCGGATTTCCTTTCGGAAGTCGAAAAATTCGTAGGTGCGCGGCCGCTTTTTCCCTTTCGTAAGTCGAAAAATACGTAAGTCGAGTACTTCGTAAGTCGAGGTTCCACTGTAAAGCTTTCCGCTCGCAACAGAAAGCCCCGACACTGTTCAAGTACCTGCAATGACTTAATTCTGTTCTCTGCTGGCGATTTTGCTTCTTGACTAAGGCAGGAGTTTAATCTCTCTGTCACCTGGGTCAGCCACAGCTGAAACTGGTCCACGTTGCCCTTATATCGCTCGTGTTCCTTTGTTATCTTTTCGAGCAGCTGCACTCTCCTCTGTAAAAAGAGAAACATCAGAAACGGGGAAAGCGAAAGTTATCTTTGTCCTCATACTTGGCATTTTTGTGAAACCCAGAACACAAAGAGCCTGTTATTTTCCCTTTGCCCCTTTGCGTGTGCGCATGCCCCCCCCCCGTCACTTGGCTGCTTTGGGGGATTTTGAAACCGTTTGCTGTCTTCAGCTCAAGAACAAAACAGTGTGTCCCAGGCCTGAGGATGCTGTAATTACCAAGCACTTAATTAAATGAATGCAAGGTTTTCAAGGGCCTTGTGAGGTCACAGTCTTTCATTCTCTAGAAAAGAAAACGCGAGATAACAAAAGAAAGGCTTAGCATGCCAAAATCTATCTGCAAAATATCCATGCTGGATTTCCACATTTTATACCCACAATTTCAAAACGCTTCATCCATGGGAAAAGAATGCACTTCAATGCTGCTTACTTAGCTTTTGCACAATTTGTTATGCGGATGAAGGCCACAGCCACCAGGGGGCCTGTGTGGGCCTTCCAATTCTCGACCCGTTTTTTGCTCATGAAAATACATGGAAATCATTCTGCAAGCCTTTCTCTACCCAAGCGCTGTGGTTGGCTGGCGTTGCACACAGGAACTTGTGAAGTTTCGGAGTTAACCGTCCAACTGCAACCTTGTGCCTGACAAGAATTTCTTCTGAGTAAACCCGTAAACAGGCTTGGACCTTGCACCTTTATTTCAGTGGGAGAGTTCCGCTTGCCCTTAGTTCACCCGTCAACGAGACCTAGGGCTTAGCAACACTTCCTCTTGCCACGCTCCTTTCCCACTTAGGGAAAACAGCTCTGTAGCGAAATCGGAGCAAATGGCCATTTGGGATTTCCCCAGATTGCCATTTGTTCCTATCTATCGCTAAAGAGCGGGTTTTCCCTTGGAAAGGAGTGAAGCAAGGGGAAAAGAGCTCAGACCCAGGCTTCCTAGGCATGACACAAGTGGAAGCGTGCATGAGCTCCTAGACTGTGCTTGTTTTATCTGTGCTTGATGCTTTAAAGGTAAAGGTAAAGGGACCCCTGACCATTAGGTCCAGTCGTGTCCGACTCTGGGGATGCGGCGCTCATCTCGCTTTATTGGCCGAGAGCCGGCATACAGCTTCCGGGTCATGTGGCCAGCATGACTAAGCTGCTTCTGGCGAACCAGAGCAGCGCACAGAAACGCCGTTTACCTTCCCGCCAGAGCGGTTCCTATTTATCTACTTGCACTTTGACATGCTTTCGAACTGCTAGGTGGGCAGGAGCTGGGACCGAGCAAAGGGAGCTCACCCCGTTGCAGGGATTCAAACCGCCAACCTTCTGATCAGCAAGCCCTAGGCTCTGTGGTTTAACCCACAGCGCCACCTGGGTTCCGCTTGATGCTTTATCATGTTTTTAATATTCTGTTGGGAGCTGCCTGGAATGACTGGGGAAACCCAGCCAGATGGGCAGGGTATAAATAATAAATTGTTGTTGTTGTTGTTGTTGTTGTTGTTGTTGTTGTTGTTGTGTTATTCCAGCATTATCACATGTGAAAGGGTCCTCCTACAATAGGCCTTTTAAGAAGAGAACTTTTATCCCAGTCTGCATCTATATTGCAACTATTTTTAACTGGCTTTTTAAATTATACAGTATATATATATATATATGGAATTGTTTTCAAACATTTGTATTGCTTTACATAATGGGATTGTGTGTTTTTTTTATTGTTTTATATACAGAACTGGTTTTACATGTTTTTCCACTTTTCCTGTTTTATGGTTGTAATTGCTTTGTTTTATAATTGTTTCATATTTTATAATAACAGCAGCCACAACATATTGCATGTTTTCCACCCACCCTCTTCCCACAATTCACCTCTCTTCCCCTCCAACATTATACAATGCACATTCTTTTGCAATCCAAGAAAATCTTTATTAAAAATTATTTCAAACAACAACAGCAATTTTATTATTTGTACCCCGCCCATCTGACTGCATTGCCCCAGCCACTCTGGGCAGCATCCAACAAAATACAAAAACACAGTAAAACATCAAACGTTTAAACACTTCCCTAAACAGGGCTGCCTTCAGATGTCCTCTAAAAGATGTTTTCTATTTTATTGTTGTAGCCTTATGGTAAAGGTTGGGTGAGAAATCAAATAAATAAATAGGCAGTCTTTTGAAATGTTGTGATACATGGATGTTGAAAAACAACAGATCAAGGTTGTTTCTGAGTCCTAACTTGCTCCTTATCTCATTTTCCGTGATTAGATTTTCAGGTGCATTTCTGTAACCACGAGAACAGGTTACTTAGAAGAAGAAGTAAGCAAATGAAGGTTGCATGTTTCAGGGTTTAATTAGACACTATCTTTTTAGTCAGTTGGCCTTTTGGGCCTGGCTCTGCTATAATTTATAACTATTGCAATTTCTCAAGGCTTTTGAAAGCTTAGCTCAGTGGTGGCTAACCTTGACACTCCAGATGTGTTGGAACTACAACTCGCATCATCCCTGACCACTGGTCCTGTTAGCTAGGGATGATGGGAGTTGTAGTTCCAAAACATCTGGAGTGTCAAGGTTAGCCATCACTGGCTTAGCTACTTATGCACATCTATCAAGAGGATCCAGACTGTGGTATTTCTTGTGGAACCAACCCAAAGGTCATTGTCAGGTACACAAGTTGAGAGTTAAAATGTTATGACTGCGTTATTTGTGTTTAATGTCTCAGGGACACAATCTTTTGTCTGGAACATTGTGTACAGAAAGAGATCCGAAATAACCAAGGCAAAAATGGTAAAAGTAATCAATGCAAAGTGATGCCAAATGAAGTTCAAGGTTGTTGTTGCTGCTTCCCTCACCTGAACCAAGACAAAACCCAAACTTACCAGTTGGATTGCAGTGGGGCACGTGTTTATTTGCACTATCCTGCATGAAATAAGCATTTCATGGGCCTGATTCTAACTCAGTGTACATAAACACAGACTTTAGGCTTGTATGACTGACTCTGTTTTCTACCTATGGTCCGCCAGCCCTCTCAAGGTGGGGCCACCCTCTGTGCTGAGCCTAGGGAAGTGGGAGCCATCTTCTGAACCAGGCTGGGTCTTGTGGGATTGCCCAGAAGCCTCTGCACTATCATGAGGCTTCTTGGGAAGGTGGGACGTCCCCAATATAAGGGGGTTCCTGCCATGAGACCTGCTTTACACCCCCTCCCCCTGAGTCAGATCCCTTGCTGGGAACTTGGTTGGTCACTGGTTGACAGGGCTGGAAAGGAATTTTGCTCGCGCCAAACTGGCATGCAGTTGTGAATTTTTCACTTTCCCCCTCAGCAGGAGCTCTGTTGGGACATTCGACCAAAAAAAAAAAAAAAATCTGTTTCTTGTCATAACTGTGGAGCAGGAAAAGGCACCAGGCAGTGCGTGGGGTCTTGCGGGCAGCGCATTAGACAGCCGTAGCTTGAATGTATGACGGAGACTGGCCAAGCTGACCAGTGAAACTCACATACTTGTCCTGCGCCACAGTGGGAATGTTACGCTGGCAACGTCCAGGAGGGGACCCCAGCAAATCAGCTGGGGTGGGTCATCGGGAAGTCGGTCATTATTCCTGCCCATGCCTAGACAACCCTGTATATTGCTGTAGCCAATAAAACTGTGTCCAGTTTTCACTCACAACTGCACTCCACATTTCAAACAGCATCATACCACTTTAAACAGCCATGCCCCCCCAAAGAATCCTGGGAAGTGTAGTTTGTTATGGGTGCTGAGAGTCGTTAGGACAGCCCTGTTTCCCGCACAGAACTACAATTCCCGTTACTCATTGGAAAGACGGATTGATAGTTAAACCCAATGCTTTTTTTTCTTAAAAAATGTTTAGGGGTACTCTCATTTTCCTACTCATATTGAAAGACTGACCCTCAATGAGGCCAAACTTAGATTCACAAAATGTTTAGGGGTATGCGTACCCCTGCCCCCCCCGAAAAAAGCACTGGTTAAACCATGGGTAGGCAAACTGAGGCCCAGGGGCCAGATGTGGCCCAATCGCCTTCTCAATCCGGCCCACGGACGGTCCGGGAATCAGTGTGTTTTTACATGAGTAGAATGTGTCCTTTTATTTAAAATGCATCTCTGGGTTATTTGTGGGGCCTGCCTGGTTTTTTTACATGAATAGAATGTGTGCTTTTATTTAAAATGCATCTCTGGGTTATTTGTGGGGCATAGGAATTCATTCATATATTTTTTTCAAAATATAGTCCGGCCCCCCACAAGGTCTGAGGGACAGTGGACCGGCCGCCTGCTGAAAAAGTTTGCTGACCCCTGTGTTAAACCACTCTGGGAACTGAAGCTCTGTGAGAGGAATGGAAGTCTCCTAACAACCCTCAACACTTTACAGTTCCCAGGATTCTTTAGGAGAAGGCATGCCTGTTTAAAGTGGTATGATACTGCTTTAAATGTACAGTGCAGTTGGGGTATCAATCTCCCATTTGTTCCACTCCTGGGATGAGGCTCATTCATGCATGGATGCAATTGTAGAGTCCCAGGCCAGCCAACCAGACCTAGATGCAGAAGGCATGCACTTAGAATTAAAAAATCATGGACCCGGGGATTTGATATGAACACCAGAACTGAACAGACCTCACAACCCTTTTGCACAAAAATCCACTCCTGGTTCCTTCATTCCGGCAGAATAATTTAGGATGCAGGAGGAGTCATTTTCTTGCTGTTATTGTTAAGCAATTGGTAGTCAGGAATCCCTACTGATCTCCTGCAAATCATCCAGGCTTTCCGCCCATTTCCAGTTACCACCCTCATTTATCATTCTGTTGGCCTCAGTCAGGAATGTACCAACTAACTGCTATGAGACCAGGTTCAAGTTACGCAGAGAAAACACCAGTGATGATTCCCACTAACCTGCACTGCAGTAAAGTAGTGAAATATCACTTTTCAGCTAAGACAGGAGGTCCCCTGAGTGGTTATTTACATTATTTCAAGAGCGGATTGCCAATAAACCTTTTAGGCCGTTTCTGGCTCAACTGAATGGAAAAGAAACTGGCAGGAAACTCGTAAAGTTGTGTTTCAGTAGTTATAGTTCTTTTTGTTTTGTTTTTTAAAAAATAAGGAGAATGCAGCCAGGAAGAGTGAGAATACTTTCTTTGGCACAAAATGGGAACATTAGTTTGCTCCCAGTGGAGAGCAAGTGAAACTCTGGCTAAATCAATTCTGTGTAAGAACTGAAATGCTCAGTTTAAGAGAGAGACGGATTGGGAGTTCGATTGGGAACCAGAAGTGTCACTATAACTTCACTGAGCATGTGAAACCTTGGAGGAACCCACATTAGACTTCCTGTTGTGCCTACTGAACTGGAGATTATTATTATTTCAGAAAGTTTTTAATGCGTGATGTTTTGCTGTGTTTTTATTACGTTTTTATGTAGGAAGCCGCCCAGAGTGGCTGCGGCAACCCAGTCAGATGGGCAGGTTATAAGTAATAAATTATTACAGTCATACCTCAGGTTGCGAACACTGCGGGTTACGTTTTTTCGGGTTGCACTCACGCCGAACCCGGAAGAAGTACCGGAATGGGTTACTTCTGGGTTTCGGTGCTCGCGCATGCGCAGAAGCACCGAATCGCAACCCGCGCATGCGCACAAGCGCCGAATCGCAATCCGCGCATGCGCAGAAGTGGCGCTGCGGGTTGCGAATGTGCCTCCCGCACAGATCACGTTCGCAACCCAAGCGTCCACTGTATTGCTACTATCTCTTGTGCTTTAATATTCTGCCTTTTCCCACCCTTAGTTCCGTCCTTACCTGTGCTTCGTCCTTGACGTCTGCGTATTCCTCTTTCATCTTCTTCTGGATGTCCTCATCAACACTTGGGTCCCCAATCCTGTTGTAGAGGGAAGAGGCTTCTTCCAGCAGCCGTTCCAACAGGGCTGACTGGTTTAGAACATCGTTCAGCAGGACCTGGGCATGGCTGAGCTGCCACTCTTTCTCCTTCAGGCCAAGCTGCAGCTCTATGTCAGGCTCCAAAGTCACCTTCATGTTGTGAATCCATACGTAAAATTCGTCTTGAGCTTTCAGGTATTCGCTCCAGTGCAGCCACACCCACTCGATACGGCTACAAAAGGATACATAAAGTTGGGTTATGGGGCAAAGGACCTCTTCTGGACCAGTTGACCGTGTTCCCTTCCCATACTGCTGTTGTCACTATGGTTGGTCTCCACCCCCATCGTTCAGCCCGGACACTTAGGTCTCACTGGTTCCCTCACTGCGAGAAATGAGGCAGAGGACCATCGCGGTAGTTGCGCCCGCCCTGTGGAACGCCCTCCCATCAGATGTCAAACAGCTATCTCACTTTTAGAAGACATCTGTTTAGGGAAGTTTTTTAAATTTAAATTTTATAATGTTTGATGTTTTAATCATGTTTTTAATATTCTGTTGGGAGCCGCCCAGAGTGGCTGTGGAAACCCAGCCAGATGGGCGGGGTATAAATAATAAATTATTATTATTATTATTAGTCCTTCAGCCCCAGTGGGGAACCTCCAGCTTGTGAGGTCTTCAGTACCAGGCTCTGTTTCGTGGATCTCAGGGTCCAGTATACCTGAAGGAGCGTCTCCACCCCCACCGTTCAGCCCAGACACTGAGATCCAGCGCCGAGGGCCTTCTGGCGGTTCCCTCATTGCGAGAAGCAAAGCTACAAGGAACCAGGTAGAGGGCCTTCTCGGTAGTGGCACCCGCCCAGATGTCAAAGAGAACAACAACTACCAGACCTTTAGAAGACATCTGAAGGCAGCCCTGTTTAGGGAGGCTTTTAATGTTTAATAGATTATTGTATTTTAATGTTTTGTTGGAAGCCGCCCAGAGTGGCTGGGGAAACCCAGCCAGATGGGCGGGGTAGAAATAATAAATTATTATTATTATTATTATTATTATTATTATTATTATTATTATTAAAACACAAGGAAGGTCCCACTAGCCTGGTCCACCTCTGCTAGTGCATCATGGAGGAGGGACCAAGCTTGTTTTCTCCTGCTCTGGCGGGTAGGACTCGAACCAATGGCTTCAAGTTACAAGAAAGGAGATTCCAGCTCAACATCAGGAAAAACTTTCTGACAGGAAGAGCTGTTCAGCAGTGGAACAGACTCCCTCGGGAGGTTGTGGACTCTCCTTCCTTGGAGGTTTCTAAGCAGAGGTTGGATGGCCATCTGCTTTAGCTGAGATTCCTGCGTTGCAGGGGGTTGAAATAGATGACCCTGGGGATCCCTTCCAGCTCTATGATTCTTACAACAGATAAAATGGTCTGTACGTTTGCTATGAAGGTGCAATAAGGGAGAACTAAATATTGTTGTGTCATAATAAATAGATTTGTTGGATATGGGGGGCAACACAGTGTTCGAGGTATAGGGTCTTCCTCATTCCCCACAGCCAATGTTGGAGAATAAGCAGAGTCTGGCGTGCGCTGCAAAAAAATGACAGAGGTGGTGGATCAAGACCATCATTTCCAGTTCAGTGGGAGGGCTTTCCAAACAGAAGGTTTCGTATTTAATCCCTGGCATTTTCAGGTAGGTCTGAGAATCTCCCCTTGAATTAAACCTTAGGGAACCACTGTCAGGCTATGCAGACAACAATGAGCTATATAGACCGACAGTCTGACTTGGCAAATGGCACATTCCTCCGGCTGGAATCTTACCTGTGACAATGCGTAATGTATATGGCTGTTTCTTCCCACATGGCCTTAATATCCTTTAGTTTGGATAATATCTCGTGTTTCTTTTCCTCGTCGGTGCACTGAAGGAGAGCGTCGGCCTTCATGAGAACCAAGTCCATCTTCAGCCGGCCCTCTGGTTCCAACGCACAGATTTTCTGTTAGGAAGAATCATACATTAAAATTAAACCACAAATAGGTGTTGTTTTTTTAAAGGGGACTTAGGAGCATTGCAAACCCCATTCCACCTTTCGTGAGGAGAATTAGGACCAGAGGGCCCTTAGAGAAAGCAGAAGACAGGAGATCCAGGCTAGGGACCGCAAAACTACCAGCTTCTGGAAGGGTCTCTCAGCAGCCCTAAAGAACTGCCGAGATACTTGCCCCTCAGGCCTGTGTGTCCTCAGGGAAGGCAGAAGAGGCGCAGCATAAGTCATGGTGCTAGTGCCATCAGCCCCTGCAGGACGCCTGAGGCTATTTTGTACCATTTGTTTTGAAAATTGTAAACCACCGTGTGTGCCTTGGCAGGAAGTTGGTATATATAAATGCAACCAACCAACCAACTGAAAATAGTATTAAAAAATAAATCAATATCCAAGCAGGCCCGAAGCTGCAACACAACCCTGTGGCAGGCTTCCAGGGAGCTGGCTGTTAATTGACTCGATCCAATTATTGCTATGTACGAATCAGGCTTGCACAGGCTGATTCACAAATACAAGGGCACAAGGAAGCCAATTGATGTGGGGGGGACCCCCCCAAATTAATGCCTGTAGGGTAGCAGAACTTGTGAGGTGAAGGCTGGGTATGCACTGTACATTTAAAGCACATTTAACACGCATGACTTTTCCCCCAAAGCATAATGGGAACCGTGCTATGTTAAGGGCGCCAGGAATTGTAGCGCTGTGAGGGATAAACTACAATTCCTAGGATTCTTTGAGGGGAAGTGATGTGCTTTAAATGTATGGTGTGCATGCAACCTAAGGCCCCATCTGCACTATGCTTTTAAAGTCACTTTAAACAGCCATGGTTTCCACCAAAGAATTCTGGGAAGTGTAGTAGGGTGGTGAGAGTTATTAGATCCCTGTTCCATTAACAGAACTACAATTCCCAGAGCGACTTAACAATGAATCCCACTTCCCTGGGAACTCTGGGAATTGTAGCTCATGAGAGGTAAGATGAGAGAATCAGAGGATATGAGGAGGAAGGGAGCATGTGATCATTGCCACATGGCCATGATGTCTAAATTAAACCTTAGGTTGCATCTCCCTGTAAACCAGGGTGTGTTTCTATAGCACTAATTAAAATTCCCAGGAGCCAATCCCAGAATATAAACTGCACTAGGTAACAAAAGGAAGATCTATAAATAAACCTGAAGCCAGGTTTCAGAACTCATTAGTGCTCGCAGTAATGGGAAGGTGAATAAGTGTTCTTGAGAAAATCTGTTGCAATGATGACATTCTCGTTTTTCATGCTTTTTAAAAAACAACAATAATAATAAAATCTCTGCTTTCCTTGGCTGAAGATTTCATTAACAGATTAATGGAACATAAATCATATAAATCAAGTATGACTGTAAACTGCCCAGCTCAGAAACAGCAACTTTGAAGCCAAGTTATTTAAAAAGCCAACAGCCAAGGAGATTGAGACATTAGCAAGACTAATTTCTGTATGTAACGATGACTGCAGATATGAATTAACCATTAGCTAATTTAATCATTTAATAGCAGAAAAAGACAGGGCACAGAGGATTGGATTGTGATTAGATAAGAAGGATGTGCAATAGCCTTTGCTTTTAGATGCCTACAGCCAGGGCTTTTTTTCCAGCTGGAACTCACCAGAACTCAGTTCTGGCACCTCTCGGGGGGGGGTGCCATTGATATTATAAGAGAACAAGGGAGGCACTCATGGGGAGTTCCTCTTTTTCTAGAAAAATAGAAGCCCATCTGGAGCAGGTCCTCAGAGGAAGATGTCAGGGCAGGTTCAAATGGTAATCACAGCAGTAACAATATTACATCTGAAAAAATGTCTGAAGGAAAGCAGTTGTGTGTGTGTGTGTACCTCTGTGTCTCTTAGTCTGGCCTCCAGGGCAGACCTAGGTCCCTTGGTGTTGTCATTGATCTGCAGTCTCTCCTGAATGGTCTTCATCCAATCTACTGCCTTCTCCACGCTGCTGTCAAATTCATCCTGTGGCGGCTGGGTCATTGCATTAGATGAAACTGCGGGAGAGAGAGGAGTTTGAACAAGCTTACTTTCCTGAGGCATTACTCTAACGCCGAACCACTTTGGACTTAAGGTACTCAATGGATTTCAGTCCATTTTTTTTTTAAGCAAAGCAACCTGCTACACGTTTCCTGGACTGATATGCAAATCGGAACGCGGTTCAGTTCTCTGAATTTTGTGATGTGGCCGTCTCCTTTAAAAAGGGGAAACAAATTGCATATAAAATGTGCATTGGGGGGATATGTTAAAAAATAATGCACTTTTTGTGCAACATTCAATATATATACCGTATATTCTGGCGTATAAGACGACTGGGCGTATAAGACGACCCCCAACTTTTCCAGTTAATATATAGAGTTTGGGATATATTCTCCGTATAAGAAATACGACCCGGCGTATAAGACGACCCCCGACTTTTGAGAATATTTTCCTGGGTTAAAAAGTAGTCTTATACGCAGGAATATACAGTATATATATATAAAAACTCGCACTTGGATATAGAAACAGGATGGGACTGATTTACCAGTGAGAAACAGACATGAAATAGGCTGATTGTTCCATCTCTGGGACACTGTGGTATGTGGATAAAGGTAAAGGTAAAGGGACCCCTGACCATTAGGTCCAGTCATGACCGACTCTGGGGTTGCGGCGCTCACCTCGCATTATTGGCCAAGGGAGCCGGCGTACAACTTCCAGGTCATGTGGCCAGCATGACTAAGCCGCTTCTGGTGAACCAGAGCAGCGCACGGAAACACCGTTTACCTTCCCGCTGGAGCGGTACCTATTTATCTACTTGCACTGTGACGTGCTTTCGAACTGCTAGGTTGGCAGGTATGTGGATAGGGGGAATTAAAAACCAATAAGCACTACATACTTCCAGTTCTTTGCTCTTTGCTGATTCCAAAACAGGATTCCTGTATCTTCGGAACGGCTTAGGGAGCTGGGTATGTTTAGCCTGGAGAAGAGAAGGTTAAGGGGTGATATGATAGCCATGTTCAAATATATAAAAGGATGTCATATAGAGGAGGGAGAAAGGTTGTTTTCTGCTGCTCCAGAGAAGCGGACATGGAGCAATGGATTCAAACTACAAGAAAGAAGATTCCACCTAAACATTAGGAAGAACTTCCTGACAGTAAGAGCTGTTCGACAGTGGAATTTGCTGCCAAGGAGTGTGGTGGAGTCTCCTTCTTTGGAGGTCTTTAAGCAGAGGCTTGACAGCCATCTGTCAAGAATGCTTGATGGTGTTTCCTGCTTGGCAGGGGGTTGGACTGGATGGCCCTTGTGGTCTCTTCCAACTCTATGATTCTATGATTCTATTCTATGATTCTCCTAAAGTGTGCAAATGTGCCAATTATCTGCACCATTTGTGCACCTCCATACCAGGGGAAAATGCTTTCTGCTCATGCCGAATTTGGCATGCTGTTTTGAACCAGGGCCATGTCTGAACCAAGTTCACATGCAAATTGGCATTGCACCTCTGCATACCAGTTGCAAACTGCAGGCAGGTGAGAGTGATGTTTTGCTCATGTCCAGCTTGCAGGCTACCCATGGGCATTTGGCCAGCCACTGTGAGATCAGGGTGCTGGACTTTGGGGGCTATTGGCCAGATCCAGCAATGCTTGCCTCATGCTCTTCTTATGCCTTCTCTCTGCTCGGCTGGCATGCCCCCAAACTTTCAGTTGCAAGGCTTCATTGCAAAAATGTCCTCTGGGCACGTAAAACTTTCAAACCTGTCGCACAAGGTGAAACTTGCCTTCAAGTGGGCAGGGTTCATCTAGGGACAGGGTATATTTCCTCATAGTGAAGAACAAAGGAAAATAGTTTTGAGCGGTGAATATTGAACCTGGCTCCAAGAATCCTCCACACTGATGGGAATCTGCAATTGCCCAAGCTTCGGTGTGTCAGCTAAAGAATTGTACTGGGCCAGGGAGGTGATCAATGCCTCTTTACGAGACGGGGTGGGGTCCCTGCCTGTTTGAAGGAGGCAGTGGTAAAACCACTCCTTTAAGAAACCTTCCCTGGAATCAGAAAACCTAACTAACTACCAGCCAGTTTCTAATCTCCCTTTTCTGAGCAAGGTTCTGGAGCGAGTGGTCGCAGACCAGATCCAGGCGCTTTTGGAAGAAACTGATTTTCTGGATCCATTTCATTTGGGGTTTAGGCCCGGTTTTGGCACAGAAACTGCTTTGGTCGCGCCCCGCCCCCATCACATTTGGCTCTCTACAGCAGGGGTAGGCAACCTAAGGCCTGTGGGCTGGATGCGGCCCAATTGCCTTCTAAATCTGGCCCACGGATGGTCTGGGAATCAGTGTGTTTTTACATGAGTAGAATGTGTCCTTTTATTTAAAATGCATCTCTGGGTTATTTGCGGGGCCTGCCTGGTGTTTTTACATGAGTAGAATGTGTGCTTTTATTTAAAATGCATCTCTGGGTTACTTCTGGGGCATAGGAATTCGTTCATATTTTTTTTCCAAAATATAGTCCGGCCCACCACATTGGTCTGAGGGACGGTGGACCGGCCCACAGCTGAAAAAGGTTGCTGATCCCTGGCCTACAGTATTTGCCAGTGAGAGTGAGCACAACTTTTGTTGTTGTTCAGTCATTCAGTCGTGTCCGACTCTTCGTGACCCCATGGACCAGAGCACGCCAGGCACGCCTATCCTTCACTGCCTCTCGCAGTTTGGCCAAACTCATGTTAGTAGCTTCGAGAACACTGTCCAACCATCTCATCCTCTGTCGTCCCCTTCTCCTTGTGCCCTCCATCTTTCCCAACATCAGGGTCTTTTCTAGGGAGTCTTCTCTTCTCATGAGGTGGCCAAAGTACTGGAGCCTCAACTTCAGGATCTGTCCTTCTAATGAGCACTCAGGGCTGATTTCTTTAAGAATGGATAGGTTTGAGCACAACTACATTATGTCTAAGAAGAGCTCTACAAAGCTGAGCTAAAATAAAGTTCAAAACCGGAAAGAAACAGAAAACAAAAAATGGCTGGGGACACCACTATTTCTATCCAAATCTCTCCCCCCCCCCCCACCTTGAATTTTCAAATAACTTTGTGTCCTTTCTTCCATGGAGACCAATATCTCTCTCTGGCACTAAATCTAAGCATTAGTAATAATAATAATAATAATTTATTATTTGTACCCCGCCCATCTGGCCGGGTCTCCCCAGCCACCCTGGGCGGCTTCCAGCAAATATTAAAAAACAAAACATTAAAATATCACAGATTAAAAGCTTCCCTGAACAGGGCTGCCTTCAGATGTTTTCTAAAGGTCATGTGGTTGTTTATTGCTTTGACCTCTGATGGGAGGGCATTCCGCAGGGTGGGCGCCACCACCGAAAAGGCCCTCTGCCTGGTTCCCTGTAGCTTCGCTTCTCGGAGTGAGGGAACCGCCAGAAGGCCCTCGGCGCTGGACCTCAGTCTCCGGGCTGAACAGTGGGGGTGGAGACGCTCCTTCAGGTATACAGGACCGAGGCCGTTTAGGGCTTTAAAGGTCAGCACCAACACTTTGAATTGTGCTCGGAAACGTACTGGGAGCCAATGTAGGTCTTTCAGACCGGCGTTATATGATATCAGCGGCCACTCTCAGTCACCAGTCTAGCTGCCGCATTCTGGATTAATTGCAGTTTCCGGGTCACCTTCAAAGGTAGCCCCACGTAGAGCGCATTGCAGTAGTCCAAGCGGGAGATAACTAGAGCATGCACCACTCTGGCGAGATTAGCTTCCTTCGAGAGACATTGACTGTCTATTAAGGACTATTAATCAGTAATCTCCCTATTGATGGAAAGCCAGCAGCCTCCACAATACCTTTGATTGCTTGAGCAAGGGATTCTTAAGCATTTTTATCTTGCAAACAGACAAGCGGGGGGGGGGGGCTGATAGCTGATCACCTAATTGGAGGTGACAGTGAGCCCCCCCCCCCCAATGAACTTGGCACTGTTTGCGAACCCAGCTTGCAGAAGAACGGCTGGGAGCTCACTTTCAGCTCCCAGAAGTTCCTTTGGAGCCACGTTCCTCATTGCTCCTCACCTGACACCACACATGATGTCGGGTACAGGGCAGGTGGCTTTGGGGGAAATAGCCTTACAGGCAAAGTTTGGCCATAGCTGTCAACATTCGGATTTGAAAATAAGGGATGCCGCGAGGGCGGTGCAATGGCACCAAGTAGCCTCGCCACCCTGCGCTCCAGAGGCTGTGCGTGAACGGGTGAGCGAAAGAGCGAGCGCATAGACGGCAGGCAGGCTGTCTGTCTGGTTGGGCGTGAGGGTCTGGCTGCACAAGGCATGCAAGCTCCGCCCCCAGTCGGTCTCAGACTCCTTATTGGCAGCCGAGCAACGCAGCTGAGGAGCCTCCCTGGCTGGCAGGGAGGGAGAGGAGCTGTTTCCTTTGAAATCCGGGAAATTTAAGGGATATCAACAATCCGGGATAGCAGCGGGAAACGCATTGGAATAAGGGAGTTTCCCGCAAAAAAAAGGGAGGGTTGACAGCTATGGTTGGGCCTAGTTAAGGTCACTGGGCTGGATGTTCTCTGTGTCTGCTATATGATGGTTTGGTTACAGAGGGAAGGGAACAAGAAATGCATCAGAAAAGGCACTGTCCTGATCAACGGAGAAGCGAAACTCCATCAAATTTAGAACTACCAAATTTAGAATTTTGGGAAATGATCCATGAAGAGGTTAAAAAACAGATAAAAATATCATTTATCGAAAAGGCGGAAATGTATCTATTAGGAATTTTATATAATGATATCCCTAGTGATAAAATCAACACCTTCATGTATGCATTGACGGCAGCGAGACTTTTAATAGCCAGCAAGTGGAAGGAAAACAACACACCAACCAAGGGAGAATGGCTAGATAAGTTATGCGAATATCTAGAATTGGCAAAATTGACGGATTTATTTCAGCAAAAACCTAAGGCTAGGATGCAAAAACAATGTGAATGCCTAAATGAATATTTAGAGAAACAAGGTCTGGGAGCAAAAATCTGGCTGTGTTTAGACTAATTCTGCAGGATTTAAAATGAGAGGAAAAATATTTATATATAAATATTTATAATATTTATTTTGTATTTTATGATGAATGCTAATAAAAATTTTTAAAAAATTAAAAACATTTTTTTTAGAACTACCATCACCATTTCGTTTTGTGATGTCTTTAAATGATTGCAGAATCTCTTTGTTAATTCAGCCGTTTCTCCTGACAGTAAAGACACCAGGGGAGGAAGGCTCAAGTCTGAGGCCTGATCCCAGTCTCTGCCACAGGTACCACCTCAGACCTTCAATCTAAGCCCCGCCTTGCCTTTTTACACCGCAATGCTAGAATCCCAAGAATTGCAGAGTTGGAAGGGACCATGGGGGTCATCTAGTCCAACCCCCTGTAATGCAGGAATCTCTTGCCCTGTGTGGGGCTTGAATCCATGGCCCAGAGATTCTGAGTCTCATGCTCTACTAACTGAGCTATTCACAGTTCTTACAGGACTCAAGGTGGCATACAGATAAGAATAAGGACCACTAAAAACATAGAAAAAGCAACTATTAAACAATTAAACACTGATAGAATTAAGGCTATATACATAAATATGTTAACACCATACCAATAATTACAATGAAAACAGCACAACAGCAGCCCTTTCATTAAAAGCGGTCAGTTCCCCAAAGCCTGTTGTAACAAGAAGGTTTTCACCTGCCGGTGGAAAGACAGCAAGAAGTGAGCCAGTCTAGCTTTCCTAAGGAGGGAGTTCAAAATCTGGGAGCCACCACCGAAAAGGCTCTGGACAGTTGTAAGTACAACTGTCCATAGGATCTGTATAAGGCCTTAAAGACTTCATGATATATTCTGTGGGACCAGGTCTAGATTCACCTGGTGAATCTAGGGTACATTTGAGGGTGCGCTGGGCAAAGGTTCCTCTGTCCCTTTGCCTATCAGTGGGCCCTGTCAGGCTTATCTGGCTGTGGGGGCAGAGTGCCCAGCAGCACTGCAGAGCTGGGGCTAGAAACTCTTTTTAATTTCCCAGAATGCATCAGCCTCAGGCCTTGGCAGATGTGAAAGCATCCCAGATGCAGCTGTCAGCAGAGCACACAGGAGCTTAATGGAATTATTTGTGCTTGTTTCTCTTCCCAGTTACTCTATACACAACAACCGTTAAAAAGAAAAGAAAATAATGTGTAATCTGTTTGGCTTTCTACTTCATGTTTTGGCTTTTTTCTTCTTCCCCCTGTCTCAAAGTGCCCTATTTTTAACTGTGTGAATATGCTGCTCAGACAGACAAACATTTTAAGTATGTCCACCCCCCCCCCGTTATCTTTTCCTTTCTGAGAAAAACAGAGATCTTATCAGAGACGTTTCCCCCTTCCCCCATCACAAAGCACCATGGGCCACCCCAATGCTTTCATCATCTCAAACACTAGACGCTACGAAAATTATTGGAGAAGCATAATAATAATAATAATAATAATAATAATTTATTATTTATACCCTGCCCATCTGGCTGGGTTTCCCCAGCCACTCTGGGCGGCTTTCAACAGAACATTAAAATACAACAATCTGTTAAACATTAAAAGCCTCCCTAAACACAAGCCCAGCCCAGAGGCTTACATTTTCAGTTAAGTGGCAACTTAATTTAAATGACTAATCTTAGCAAAGTGAACTGCAGGAACTAGCTACGAGCAACGGCTGCACAGCTACCCAAAAATTGGGGGCATTTCACAAACAGAAGCCTTATTTGCAATCCAGCCTATGATCCTGATTTGTGGTCCTAGTCTGCAGGCAAGCTCTAACCATAGTTTACTGTTCAGACAAACTAGAAAACTATGGTCTGTCACAAACAAGGTTAGGAAATTGAGAATTATGGCATGCGGCCGGGGAGGATAAAATTTGGAATCTGTACAGGGGTCTGTGGTTCTTTGGAGCTTGTTCAGCTAAGGGCAAAAGATCTCATTAGGTCAGGATATCAGGAGGTCCATTCTGCACAATATAGGGAATATATAGGACCTTACAAGCTCGCTGGAAGGACAGATCCTGAAGCTGAGGCTCCAATACTTTGGCCACCTCATGAGAAGAGAAGACTCCCTGGGAAAGACCCTGATGTTGGGAAAGATGGGAGGGCACAAGGAGAAGGGGACGTAAAACTCTGAAAAAGTTATAGAACTGAAGAAGTGTGCATGCACACGAAAGCTCATACCAATAACAAACTTAGTTGGTCTCTAAGGTGCTACTGGAAGGAATTTTTTTATTTTGTTTCGACTATGGCAGACCAACATGGCTCCCTACCTGTAACTAGAACTTGCTAGCACAAGTTAGGAAGGATATTATTAAACAATATACCGGTATCCTCTCCAGCCTCCCTGAACATTCCCACAAGTTGTATGTACATGTTTGCATTTCCAAAGGCCAGTGTAAAAACTGATGCAAATAAAATACCGATCGTATCTATCAACATGGCTTTACCAAATAAAGATGGGATGGACCAACTAAAGCCTGCCGCATGTCAGTTTTGCTGGTGCTCAGTCATGTTTATCCTGCTTTCTACAGACTTTCAGAAAGAATTCATGAAATGTGTACACATTGTACACATTTCAGCGCTTTCCCCCTGAAATACACATTTTTGTTTGCTTTTTAAAACATCACATATTTACAGTTGCACTTCTGTGATCTGAAATTGCATTTCAAAATCTGGAGAAGTGCTCAGTCTGAGAAAGGATGGCAATGCTTCAGAATGTGTTTCCTAATCCACTCTTTGTTACCAAAGCTGTTCGGATGAAAAACAAAACAAAAACGGGCTTCTGAAATACCTGGCACTCCTTTTTTAAATACACATTTAAGCCAAACGTCTATACTGTACAAGGCTCCTAAATAGCTCCAGCATGTCTCAGATTATCCCACGTTCCGTACCTGACTGCCATCCAAAACCCAATTCTTATGCAAATATAAAAACATGGAGATGATAAACGCTGGAGGAAATTTACATTGGTCCCCGTTTGAGAATAACGGGTTGCTGCCAACTAAATTTTACCCACTGAAATTAATGTGCATGGCGAACTTGGGCCTAATGACTTTAAATAGGTCTACGCTGAGTAAACCTTAGCTGGCGCAATCCTGGCATTTTCCAGCATTTATAACTTTTTCAGAGCGTTTTCCATTTGGAAATGATCAGCGTTCTGAGTTTCCTTCGGAGAAAGCTACTCAAAATATGATGGAGTGCGTCAAATGTTATACTGTACACAGGCGACAGCCTGGAACTGCCAATGTCCATAGGACAGTGTTTCTCAACCTCCTCGGGGCAACGGCACACCTGTCCCACGAAAAAAATCTCGCGGCACACCACCACCACATGCACCCCGACCCCCCCGCCCCGGGGGGCGGGGTGTCCGCGCGCCCTGGCGGGAGGGAGGGGAAGGACCCAGGCGGGCGAAAACGGAGCGGGAGATCGGCGGGCCAGGCGCCCGCCCCCCTCCCGTGCCCAGCCCCCCAGCAGCACCTCCACCCGGCCCCGAGCGAGCCCGGTGGCACCGGCACCTCCCGCCTGTCCCCGACCGCGACCGGGGCGGCAGAGGCAGCGGGCGAAGCGCCCGGCAGCCCCGGCGAAGGCGGCGGTCGGCGAGCGGGAAGCGGAGCCGAGGCGACGCCAGCCCGGACCGACCCGGAAGCGGAAGCGGCCCAGGGCGGCACAGCAGCCGGTGTCTTCCCGCGGCACAGGAGCCGGTGTCTTGCGGCACACTCCTGTGCCGCGGCACACCGGTTGAAAAACGCTGCCATAGGATTGTCTGGATCAAATGATTTGAGATAATTATCACACTTGTTAGTACTAATCTAGTTAATAAGAACTTTGAGGCTGCTTGGGTGACATAGGAATGCTGCTCCTTCCTTCCTTTCATTCCGAAGTGAACTTGCTGATTCCTGTCCAATTGTGCTTCATTTATAGAAGAGGCTCCTTTGAGGTGGGGAAACCTAGCCTGACACTCTAACCACTACACTGCACTGCCTCCACTACTGCATACACATACACATACATAAGTATATGAACCCCGCGCCTGAAATAGTACAGGAGAACAATCCTGAAGCCATTTTGACTCTCCCAAATTGACCTCAAATCTTTCTCTGCAAGGAGGAAGGAAATGGGAAAAACTTTCCAATTGTCTTTGGACTGTAGGGGCTTGCACCTCCCTGTGAATACAGTCAGGCAAGTATCTGTTAAGCTGAGCACACTATGAATAAGCATAAGAGATTCAGGAACTAAGTATTTACCATCTCAAAGGAATGGCTAGGCTACCCAGAAAAGGCAGTCAGTTAAGGCATTATCAGGTATCCTGGCAGACAGGAGAGAAGCAACACACTCAGATTTCTGCTGAGGACCACCTCTTTCTGTGATGTATGTATGATGTTTTGGGGAGTGGTCTTGAGCTACAGGGTAGGCAATTTCCAAAGTCTATATAATAGCTTGCACACCAATGTTCTGCGTTCCTCTCCTCCCTCCCTGCGTGACGTGAGTGGGGGACCCTGTTGCAACAGTTTAATAAAGATCATGCTTACTAGCTGCTTTGCTTCTCAATATTCTCTGGTTCGCCTGTTATTATCTCCTACCGATAGAGAACCTACATAAGGACTCTATATGGCAGGCTCCCCCAGACTAAGGTCCGCGGGCCGGATGTGGCCCGCGGGGTCATTTATCCGGCCCCCGGTGACCCCCAGCCCCCAGCGACCCTCGCCCGCTCTTACCAGCGTGGCTGCCCACTTCCGGGTTGGCGGAGCGTCAGAAATAGCTTGTGCGCATGCACAATCGTCATTTCCGGCTCACTTCCGGGTCCGCGGAGGCCTGTGCGCATGTTGCATCGACCCAAAAGTGCGCTGGAAATTATGCTTGCGTATGCGCACAAGCTATTTTCGGCGCCGAGCCGACCCGGAGATGGGCAGCCACGCCGGAAATAGCATGTGCGCGATCGGCGCTGGAGGAACCAGCCCGAAGCAGGGTAAATTGGAGGACCCCTGCTATACAGGCTCTTGGATACCCCATAAGGGAAAAAGGAGCAGGTTTTTTTTATAACACTATTCTGTTCTTTAACCGCGTATGCATTGAGCAGAGTAGCTTCCAACAATTTAAAATGGCGATGTCATGAAATGCAACATAAAAGCAACCATCAAATAGTTTAAAAAGCACAATGAAAAGGCACAGACCGCAGCTAAACATTACATTAAAAAAAGAACAACAGCAGATATTTAGCAGACGAAAGCCTCCTGAATAACCATGCCTTTTGTAATCTGAAAAAGACAGCCACAAGTTATCTGCATTGTGCAGACCCTCCCTTTACATACATCCAGCTCGTAAAAAAAAAAAATATGGGCATTTTGCTAGTTCTTTCAGAACTGCAGTAAATATTACATGGAACTTACCTTCAACTTTCAGGCTATAATCCTTAGCAGGTGTCTGGTGAAACAGCCCAAATCTATGAAGCCAGCTTCACTTCCCTGAAATAAGAGTTATATTATCAATATATCAAAGGACAGAAGATATCTTGCACTGATGTTTACCTGGTATCACCAGATTGAATTGGCTCCTCTCCTAGTGCAGACAGCAATCAGGATTCAGAGCCCTTCAAAACTAGGGGCATGTGTCTGCTAACACTGGGCAAAAACTGTATTTCAAAGGACGGTTGACTTGGTGACCTGTCTGCCTGCTCAGTCAGTCTGTCATCCTGAAGTTACCTGCTACCTGCTGAGAGGTCACTTCAAGGCCTCTGTGCTCCCTTCTTAGGGTTCTTTATCTTTAAATCAGACTTTGACCGGACAGCTCTTCAAATAAAGGATGTCTTCAAATAGAGGACTGACTTGTGGCAGCTGTTAAAACAGAGCCCCATCCTCTGAAATGTAGGACACCCAACCACCCTAAATACAGATTAAGTTTCGTTTTAATATTGCTTAGAAAACCGGCGGGGAAATGCAACACCAGACAATCTCATAGATTACTTTCATCTCGGGGATTTCCCCAACGCATTAAGTGATTGAAAAGAATGGCTTTTGCTGTTATTGCTTTTACAATGCATGCCGGTTACTCTTTCCTATATAATAGCCACAAATCCTGTTTTAACATTTCAAACATTTCAATGGCACTGGTTAGTTTTCATAAGATCTCCAAAGTGATGTAGTATAAGTTAAGGTTAGGTAAAGGTAAAGGGACCCCTGACCGTTAGGTCCAGTCGCGGACGACTCTGGGGTTGCAGCGCTCATCTCGCTTTATTGGCCGAGGGATCCGGTGTACAGCTTCCGGGTCATGTGGCCAGCATGACTAAGCCGCTTCTGGCGAACCAGAGCAGAGCACAGAAACACCGTTTACCTTCCCGCCAGAGCGGTACCTAGTAATCTACTTGCACTTTGACGTGCTTTCGAACTGCTAGGTTGGCAGGAGCAGGGACTGAGCAACGGGAGCTCACCCTGTCGCAGGATTCGAACCACCGAACTTCAAACCAGCAAGCCCTAGGCTCAGTGGTTTAGACCACAACGCCACCAGCTGTTAAGGTTACTAGTACACAAATTCCCCTTTCCCCTAAAAATGGAAAAAATAAAATATTGGACAATGGCAGTTAAGTTACAAGGGGTTGAATTAAAACACTGCAGTTTGCCAGGTGGAAAAATCTCCCCTCTGCTCCCCTGCACACTGTTCTGGGCGTCCTCCCACCTACGCCAGTGTGGTGTAGTGGTTAAGAGCGGTGGACTTGTAATCTGGTGAACTGGGTTCGATTCCCCTCTCCTCCACATGCAGCTGCTGGGTGACCTTGGGCTAGCCACCCTTCTTTGAAGTCTCTCAGCCCCACTCACCTCACAGAGTGTTTGTTGTGGGGGAGGAAGGGAAAAGGAGATTGTTAGCCGCTTTGAGACTCCTTATGGTAGTGATAAAGCAGGATATCAAATCCAAACTCTTCTTCTCTTCTTCTTCTTCTTCTACCCACCCCCAGCCAATTTCAGGCTTCTGCTGACGCAGCTCCTTAGTTGAATCCCGCCCACAAAGTTTTTAATTGAGTGATCCTTACTGCATCGTAACAATTATTCAAAGCTACGCCTAATGCTGGGAGTTGACAGCATTAATATAACACGGCACAGCAATTCAAGGGCGCAACATGGGAGTCACTAGGATTGGTCTGCACAACTTTTTTCTTGCAAACCGCTTACAGGGTTTTGCTACAATCGAGCAGCCTATAAATTATGTTAAATCAAATAAAAGCAAATAGGTGTAAGCTCTGTTTATCCTTTTTAATGCAGCATGCAGAAACATACTGCTGTGGCTGAATTCACCAGCCTAACTGCAAAAAGTTAAAAACTGCTTTTGTTTTGAGCGCACTTTTTGCAAACCTTAATAACAGATCACCTGGCAAACCAGCAGGGGACTTTGTGGCAAAGCTTAATTGTTTTTGAAGTTAGAAATTAATTGCAAGTCCTGCAGGATGTCCGATGCCAAAAGAAGTTGACAAGCACAATCATATCCTTAATGGCATGGTAGCAACATTAATTGTAGGATGAAAGTGCAACTATGCTAATGCTGTTCTTGTTTGCACCGCGAGAAAACTTATTAGAGAAGACTATCTGATCAAAATTGCTCCGGGCACCAAAATTTTGGAAGGATCTCAAAGCCATGTGCTCCAGGATAATTAAAACTGCTCCTAGATGATCCAGCCATTCAGCTCCTTTTCATAACAGCATTGGCCCTGAGTGCTACATATTGTAAAACAACCCTAACAAAAAGCAAATACCAGTTATGCAAAGCCTGAATCTGAGAAGGCCGACCAACAACTCCATCGCCACGCTGCTCTCCCTTCAGAAAGCAAATCAACTGTTACAAACCCCAGATAAGTTTTTAAACCGCAGAACACAGTTTTGGAATTGAGTAAAATAGGCTGTTTTCTTGCATGACTCATTTTTGCCTGGACTTCTGCAGTTTTCCATAAATTAGTCACCCACCCTCCCACTGAGCATATATGCCAGGCATCGCGGGTCAGAGGCACAGACAACATCTGCTTTCAATCCCTGAAAGTATTTCTTTCTCAGCCAATTGGTACATTCAATTCTGCAAGGATGTTGGAGTATCATAGGAACATAGGAATCTGCCTTCCACCAAGTCAGACCTTGGTCCACCTAACTCAAGTCTAGTCTACAGCAGCCTTTCTCAACCTTTGGGTCCCCAGAAGTGGTTGGACTACAACTCCCATCATCCCTGTGCTGCTAGCTAGGGATGATGGGAGTTGTAGTCCAACAACATCTGGGGACCCAAAGGTTAAAAAAGGCTGGGTTGTAGTATCATCAGCATCATTTCGAAGTTTGTTTCACTCATGTTGGAGGGTGGGAGCAAAGCAGGAGTGATCAAGCAGTACAATAAACAAGGAACAGTGATTCATTCTGATGTGCAAATTAAGAGCCTTGATATAGTATAGTTATGGCATGTTTTTATAAATCTTTAGGCACCTTGATTGGGGAGATATGGGAATGTAAATTCAAATCCCCGCTCGAAGCCAATTAAGTGGGCTTGGGCTTATTCAGGTTAACCTGCTCGGCAGGATTGTTGTGCAGCTAGAATGCTGCTTTGAGCTTCTTCATATTGAAGAATGGACACAGCTGTAGCAAACCATAAATTTGATAGTATTTGGAGACTTCACAACCAGACATGCTGTGGAGAATTCACAATTAGGATTTGGAGAACCCATCTCTGTTTCAAATACAAAACGAGAAGTTGTCCTCTGAAGTCAGAGCAAAACTTAACTTTCTTTGTGCATTTTTTTGCAAGGAGAGGATGGGAGAAATGAAGAAGAAACAGAATGGAAGTGATGAGTAAGAGGGGAGGGGGGGAAAGCCCAACTAAGATCAGTTTATAGAACCGGAATTAAAAGAAGATGCTTTATGCAGGGAAGGGCTGGGACTTAGAAGCTATGCTGCAGATGCAGAAGATCCCAGTTTTAATCACTGGTCTCTTCTCTTCAAAGGAGCAAGGCTTGAGAAGATCCTTCATGAGATCTGGAGACCTACTGTCAAGTTAAGGAAGCCCAGGGTTGGGGAACCTGTGGCCTTCCACATGTTGCCAGACAACGTCTCCCATCATCCCTGACCACTAGCCATGTTGTCTGGAGCTGATGGAAGCTGGAGTCCATCTATATCTGGAGTGCCAGAGGTTCTGTGTCCCTGCAGTAGACAATGCTGAGCTAGGTACTGGTCTGACTCTGTATAAGGCAACTTCATATCGCTAGTCAACCATAACACCCATGACTCTTTTTCCAGGGACTGAGGCAACGAGAGCTTTCCTTTTCTTTATGTATTTTTGTTAAGCAGTCGTACTATTGCGAACAGCAGGTGCAGAGATAGATTTAGGGGAATGCGACTGGCTCTTGGCGTCAAACCGAAAAGGGCGCCACAACATTTCCCTGGTCCTATCTCTGCCCTATCCCACTTGGTAGCTATTTATTTAACAGGTATGCACCTGATGGCGAACGTCACATCTAGTTTGGCCTTAACATGCACTGAAACCTAATATTTTACTTCCTCCTCTTTTAATATTGCCAGCTAGTTCCCATTCATCAGGCATCTGTCAGACTTTATAAGTTCCAAACATTACTCTTCTGTGCAAGTTAACCGGTTTATTTGATGGTGACCTGGGCTCCACAGAGTTTTTCCTCGGGGATTATCTCTATTTAAATCTTATTCGCCTTTTCAACAGAGGCACCCCTGCTGCGTGCAGGCCTTCAGTTGCATAAAGGGATTGCTCTGGAGTCAGACAGAGGCCTGCTCTTCCCCTGTCATCTCTACAGTCGTGTGGGAGATGATCAGGAGAAATAGGAATCATTTATTTGCTTACTTATTTCACAGCGTTTATACACCGCTTGATTGTAATAAAACCTCAAAGCGGTTTGCAAAAAAATAA
Source organism: Darevskia armeniaca (assembly GCA_034641395.1). NCBI lineage: Eukaryota > Metazoa > Chordata > Lepidosauria > Squamata > Lacertidae > Darevskia > Darevskia armeniaca. The sequence continues at coordinate 1,279,410 of JAWWNF010000078.1, forward strand.
AAATAAATAAAGAATAAAATTATCATTGAGAACCAGTTAAAAGCAACGATTTAAAACAGTAAAAATATACCGGGTAATAATTAAGATCAATGATAAGCTAAAAACCAGATTAAAACATGTGCCGGCATTCTACGGCATTCTACAAAGGTGTTTTTGGCAAGCACTGAAAAGAATACAGCGAAGGTGCCAGCACTATGTCAATAGGCAGGGAGTTCCAAAGTGCATGTGCTGTCACACTGCAAGTTATATTTCTTACAAATATAAGAAACAAATATTGTGTGGCCAGTTTTGCAGATCGAAGTGGTTGAGGAGGCATATATGAGGGAAGGAGATTTTGCAAGACTCGTTAATATATAAAATGGACTAGTCCCAGTTTCCGCCTTATTCTATTTTTTCCTGTTTCAACAGTTTCAGATGGAGTTTTGACAAAGCTTAGCCTTTTCATCCGCACAAGGAACCCAGCGGACTGCCTAATACCAGGTCAGCAGCCCCTTCAGGTATCAGGCAAAGTTCTATCCCATCAACAGCTTCTCTGATCTTTCTGTGACTGGAAATGCCAGTAAGTAGTTTCAACTCAGGGACCCAGGTGGTGCTGTGGGTTAAACCACAGAGCCTAAGGCTTGCTGATCAGAAGGTCGGCAGTTCGAATCCCTGCGACGGGGTGAGCTCCCATTGTTCGGTCCCTGCTCCTGCCCACCTAGCAGTTCGAAAGCACGTCAAAGTGCAAGTAGATAAATAGGAACCGCTCTGGCGGGAAGGTAAAACGGCGTTTCTGTGCGCTGCTCTGGTTCGCCAGAAGCGGCTTTGTCATGCTGGCCACATGACCTGGAAGCTGTACGCCGGCTCTCGGCCTATAGAGCGAGATGATCGCCGCAACCCCAGAGTCGGACACGACTGGACCTATTGGTCAGGGGTCCCTTTACCTTTACCTAGTTTCAACTCTGGAGCCTTCTGTATGCAGCAAGTCAAACTGTACATTACATGACTAGGAATCCGCAATGGAAGTGATTTGTGGACATTTATATCTTAATGTTTTGATGGGGTGGTTTTATTGTGCATTTTTGTTTACTCCGTATGTTGTGCAACTGTTTTCTATGTTTTGTAAACCACTTTGAAGCCATTTCGGCATTAGGCAGTACAGACGTACCGGTACCTTGGATCCCAAACGCCTTGCGAGTCGAACGCTTTGGCTCCCGAATGCCGTAAACCCAGAAGTGAGTATTCCGGTTTGCAAAAGTTCTTTGGAACCCGAACGTCCGACGCTGCTTCCGATTGGCTGCAGGAGCTTCCTGCAGCCAATTGGAAGCCGTGCCTTGGTTTCCGAACATTTTGGAAGTCGAACGGACTTCTGGAATGGATTCAGTTCGACTTCCGGGGCGCCACAGTATATAAAGTAATAAATGCTACTCATAATAATAAATAGGGACCCAGGTAGCTCTGTGGGTTAAACCACAGAGCCTAGGGCTTGCTGATCAGAAGGTCGGCGGTTCAAATCCCCACGACGGGGTGAGCTCCCGTAGCTCGGTCCCAGCTCCTGCCCACCTAGCAGTTCGAAAGCACATCAAAGTGCAAGTAGATAAATAGGAACCGCTCTGGCGGGAAGATAAACTGTGTTTCCGTGCGCTGCTCTGGTTTGCCAGAAGCGGCTTAGTCATGCTGGCCACATGACCCGGAAGCTGTACGCCAGCTCTCGGCCAATAAAGCGAGATGAGTGCCGCAACCCCAGAGTCGGTCACGACTGGACCTAATGGTCAGGGGTCCCTTTACCTTTACTCATAATAATACTTACGGTATGCCCCTTTTGTTACGAAGGACAGATTCCTGCATGGCTTGGAACCAGGACTGCTATTTTATTATATTTGTGTTATTGACTGCCTTGTGCACCATTTGGTGGAAAGACAGGATACAAATACAACAAAGCAACAACAAGCAAGAAAATAAACAAATGTTCTCAATGAGAAAGTAGCTCAGATAGCCAGGGGTGTCAACTTGAATAACACACACACACACACACACACACACACACACACACACACACACACCATTTGAATGGCAATGCCTATCAACTTTGAGGGGGGGCCCAGCCCCCTCAAATATTTTTTTGGGGGGGCTGAAGACCCCTCTGCTCCTTGGGGTTGGCTCCTATGAAGATAGCTCAGCCAGAGGTTTAAGTCTGCATGGTAAAAGGAAATAATTTAAAACCATGCAGCAAATCCTCTCCCATAGCCAGGCATTAGAGATATCAAATCTCAAAGTTCATTGTGAAAAGAAGAAGAAGAGTTTGGATTTGATATCCCGCTTTATCACTACCCGAAGGAGTCTCAAAGCGGCTCACATTCTCCTTTCCCTTCCTCCCCCACAACAAACACTCTGTGAGGTGAGTGGGGCTGAGAGACTTCAAAGAAGTGCGACTAGCCCAAGGTGGAGGAGCGGAGACACGAACCCGGTTCACCAGATTACGAGTCTACTGCTCTTAACCACTACACCACACTGGCTCCCTCGACTGATTGTTAAACCACTCTGAGAACTGTAGGTCTTGGAGGGGAACAGGGGGTCTCGCACCAACCCTCAGACCCTTAGCAAGCTACAGCTCCCAGAATTCTTGGGAGGGGGGAGCCAGGTCTATTCAAGGTGATATCACAACACTTTAAATGTATGGTGTGAACATGGCCTTAATTCTCACCCGGCAATGGTGAGAACTACTTTCAGGGATTTTTGAACTAATTCAGCGAACTTTGTTTAACCAAACTACGGTAGTTCATTCTGAGCGGTGCAAATGCTGCACCGCCTGTCCGTGACCTGAGAGCCTCCCAGGCAATAAAATTGAGATGCAGCAGTAGGAAGGGTTATGGTAGCACCCTGGTGTGGCCTTGTACATACCAGGAGTAATTCTGCAGCTAGATGCGGGCTTAGCTACAGGTCTTCTCTTGGATTTGCTGAATGATGGACAAGGAAACCTTCTCCATTAAACGCACAGAAAGTGATGGAGTTACTGAAAAGATTATTTTGGCCTACTAATTAATCTGCAGTACTTAACTGGTGCCGCCCTTTGCCGTCTAGTGTCTGTTTTGAGGGTGGAAACCTGCAACTCTCCTCTGTACCTGTAAGGCTTTTTAGGCAAAGAGGGGAGCTTTTTAAACTAACCCAGCATGTATCTAAGTGTGATCACAAAAGGGCGCTCACTGGGAGACTGCTGGGTAATAAATAGTTAAGAACGCTTTTATGCATTGCTAGCATTCAACCTGCTGAGAATGCCAGCCTCCAGCCCTGGCACATGAATAATAATAATTTTTTTATTTGTACCTCACCCATCTGGCCGGGTCTCCCCAGCCACTCTGGGCGGCCTCCAACAGACATTAAAATACATTAAAATATCACAAGTTAAAAACTTCCCTAAATAGGGCTGCCTTGAGGTATTTTCTGAATGTCAGATAGTTATTTATATTTTTGACCTCTGCTGGGAGGGCGTTCCACAGAGCGGGCGCCACTACCGAGAAGGCCCTCTGCCTGGTTCCCTGTAGCTTTGCTTCTCGCAGTGAGGGAACCACCAGAAGGCCCTCGGCGCTGGATCTCAGTGTCCAGGCTGAATGGTGGGGGTGGAGATGCTCCTTCAGGTATACAGGACCGAGGCCGTTTAGGGCTTTAAAGGTCAGCACCAACACTTTGAATTGTGCTCGGAAACGTACTGGGAGCCAATGTAGTTCTCTCAGGACCGGTGTTACCGGTATGTGGTCCCAGCGGCCACTCCCAGTCACCAGTCTAGCCGTCGCATTCTGGATTAATTGCAGTTTCCGGGTCACCTTCAAAGGTAGCCCCACGTAGAGCGCATTGCAGTAGTCCAAGCGGGAGATAACCAGAGCATGTACCACTCTGGCGAGACAGTCTGGGGGCAGGTAGGGTCTCAGCCTGCGTACCAGATGGAGCTGGTAGACGTGAAAAGAAGTGTGTCTGAACATGCACAGAGCACCTTTTTCCTCGCCCATGGAAAGGGGACAGTGCTGGCCTGAGTGACGCTGGCCCTTTTCATGTTAGAGTTTGGGCACTGCCTAAATCCTCAAGGTTTAAGAAAGCAACTTCAGAAGATTGCCAGCGCAGAATAATTTCAGGGTGGCGATAACCTTGCAGCTGCCTGACTGTAAGAATTCTCCCTAAGCAGGCTTTTTGAATCATATGTTTATCCCTGCTCATCTCCCTGCTTAAACTGGGATTTGGCACTCCATGAGAAAACAGGCCTCCCTCAAAAGAGGTACCAGTCACGGGATGTTGCCTGGGGACAGGAGACATTCACGATTCATGTGCCTTTGTAGTGATTTTGCTAGCTCCAGGTGGCTGTCAGCAAGTCCAGTGCCTGATGGGAAAGATCTGTATATACCATAACAAAGGCAGATTTAAAGAGGGATTTGTTTAAAAGAGGATCTGGTGGCTTTGAAGAATGCAATGAAGAGATTTACAACCCTTCCAAATGTACAGTGGAAGAAAGCACAGCGACTCCGGACAATCGGTGTGTGTGTGTGTGTGTGTGTGTGTGTGTGTGTGTGTGTGTGTGTGTTTAGCATTGGCAGCTGTTTCAATATTTTTAAGCGACACCATCTCCAAATGGCTGCTCCTTACTCCCCCCTCCCCTTCCACAGAGGATATATTTTATTTACTTATACACAAATATCTATCTCGCTTTTCTCCTCTGAAAGGAAATGTTCAAAGCAGCAAATGAAGTAGAAAAGCAAACACAGGAAATAACATTAGCAACATGGAGCTCCAACCCAGAAACACACGATCAGGTCTTGTAGCTGACTTTTGAAAAAGCAGTGGGTCAGTTCAGATGTCATAATCCCTGTGTAATAAAATGTGGGTAAAATCTACAGCTTATCCTTACATCTGAAATGGGAAACTGTGACTTAATGGCCTGGTTCAGGATGTGATTTAGTTCCATGCAACGGAGGCTGGGAAAGCCTTGGTCTCTCACACTCCCCTTTCCCCCCTCCTTTGGTGCAGTTGTAAGCAGTGGCGGAGGAACCCTCTCTGGCACCCAGGGCGGGATGCCAAGGGGCGGGGCGAACTGCCTGGTGATGCATGCGCGGCATCCCATATGGACTGTGCACGAGCGGCATCCCGTACGGAGTGCGCATGTGCGGCATCCCGTACAGAGTGCTCACGCACGGCAGCCCGTACAGTCGCCGTGCGAGAGGCAGCCCATACTGACTGTGCGCACCCTCGGCCGCTCTACAGCTGGGGGGAGGAAGGGACCAGCTTGTCACCCCCCAGAGTGTCACCCGGGGCGACCCACCCCCTCCGCCCACCACTTCATACGCCCCTGGTTGCAAGGAGATCAGAAGCATCCGTGCCCATGTTTAAACTAGCCACGGTTTCTCACTATGTCTGAAAAGGATAAACCGTGGATAGTTAAAACCATAGTTTATGGAAATACACCAAGATCAAATAATGGTTTATGATACTGATTCGTTCCAATAAAACCTTTAAAGTAACTACAGTGTCCGATTCAGATGTTAATGACAAACTGAGGTTAACATAAGAACAAAAGAAGAGTCTGCTGGATCAGGCCAACGGTCCCTCTAGTCCAGCATCCTGTCTTACAGGGGCCAACTAAATGCTTCTGGGAAACCCACAAGCAGAACCTGAGCTTCTGCAGTTTCCAGCAATTGATATTCAGAAGCATCACTGCATTTGACTGTGGAGGCAGCGCACAGCCCTCATAGCTAGCAGCCGCTGATAAGTCTTATTCTCCAGCCCACTGCACAGAAATGCACCAAGCTGTTGGCATCTCCATTCTTCCTCTGCCACCACACGGTGGGCTAACAATTTTCTGTGCAGGCTAATGACTTTCGTGGGAATTATTTCCAAAGCTATGAAGCCACAGTCCACACACAACTCCCACGCCAAGCCCTTTGTGCTGAATAAACATAGTGATGGGCCAAACCGTCTCCTCCCAAGCTTCACAGGGGTTTTGTCAGCTTGTGTCACGCAGAACATAACACAGGCTGCCACCTGCCACCCTCTGCTGCATTCCGCCAGGGATGAGAGTGAAAAATGTGTGTCTTCCCAGGGCCCAAAAGAAACCTGTCGGGTCACATGTGCAATGTAAGCAATGCGACTCCCATTAACCTGTCACTAATTCAACCTGGAGAGAATGGCGTGTTGTGCTTTATTTCTTTTAAGGGCTGTGCTCCTCAGGTTCTCCGCTGAAGTTGCCAGGAAGCTGTCAGTTAAAGAGTTGGAAGGAGGCCAGCTCCTCTTAAACCACCAGACACTGATCAGATAGTAATGACTCTCAGTCACCGATGACATGATCTGGAGAGACACCAGCCACCCAGGTCTCAAATCTCTTTATTAAAGCTCCTTCGGATCGGTTAGCAGAGTCACCTTTGACTGGTTAGGTACAGGTGCCTACTTGGGGGGGGGGGAGTTTAGCGGAACTGTCCCCTTGCCATTCATTCGTTCCAGTAATTACTGGCATTGCAGACTTTAAGTGCTTTAGGTAGTAGATTAATCAACTAAGTGCTAGTTGATTAATTGGCAGGGATAATTTTAATGCGTCCGGGCAAAGGACAGTTAAGGACAGAGTTATCTGGCTGTATTTAAGCATCTGGTTATTGTTTGAGGTGACTTATACTGCTGTTTATTTATTTCATTTTGGAACGGCCCTGCATCCCAGCGGTTGCCAATCCCTTTGGGGCTTGGGGGCAAATTTGCAAACTGGAGAAACGGAGGTGGGCAGCATGATGCACTGTAACCGTGCACAAACCATGTGGATACATGGTACAAGCACCAACACACTTCACCAGCTCCCTGATCCTTTCAGCTGAAATTATTTGATTCAGAGACCTTCTCTGGATGTAAGGCAGGTGATCTATCCACTGAGATATGCTGCTTAATTGGGGATATTAGGTGCCTCCCCTGATGCCACATCATTGGTGATATTAAATCCTCTATGGTCATGCTGCTTAACTTATACTAGCCTTCGATTTAAGCACGAGCTTGGCAGCCATGGGCAAGAAGACATCGCACAGAAGTGAGTAAGCAGGCTGGCAGAAACGTCTTCCTCCTGCTATGGGAATGCAGTGGGCAGCTGAATTAGAAACACAGAGCTCTCTGTCCTTCTTCTGTCATCTTCTGGCAACCTAGGATTTTTTTTTCAGGGTAGTAACTTTTTTGAAAAAAGCAAGAACAAACAAGGCTGGTTTTCAGATGAAAAAGCTCAAATAGCCCTTGCTGGCCAAACGGTTGTATTGTTGTGCTGTGGGTTTTCTAGGGAAAATGTTGAATTGGGAGCATTTCCAGGGGGGGTTGGGGTGGGAACTTTATGCAAACCAGGCAAATTTGCATATGATAATTTTCATTGTTTTTCTTTTTTTACTTTGCATTGTCATCTGAACGAGCATTCTTTTCCCATGTGAGTTCCGCACTCGCATAACATTACGGGCTAACACCAGCAATCGCTCTGGCGTTTTCCAGAGATGATTTGAAAGCTTTCATGCTGGGTTAAACAAGATAGCGACTTCACCAGCAAAATCTGTTTTCCAGGGTAAGCTTTTTGGCAGTTCCCCTCTCCTTGCCTTGACACGTTCCTGGGCTACCCTTCTGAGCACATGCAGTCTTCAGTTGCAAAGGTCAGCATGGGAACGACTGGAGAGTCAGTGCTGTGCGGCAATTCCTTGCAAGCTGACCCAATAGAAAGGAAGGGCTCTAGCCTACTGCTTCATCTGACATGCTTCAGTCTTTCCTTGCAAGAAGATCAGAGGCGGTGTGTGTGTGTGTGTGTGTGTGTGTGTGTGTGTGTGTGGACACAGACCAGCAACTCACTTGCATCCACATGCAAAGAATGGTCACCAGCTGTGTTTGAATCTACTTAAAGATAAGTTTTACATTTAACAACACCACCACCAACATTTTTTATTATTTATACCCCACCCATCTGGCTGGGTTTCCCCAGCCACTCTGGGCGGCTCCCAACAGAACATTAAAAACACGATAAAAGATCAAACATTAAAACTTCCATAAACAGGGCTGCTTTCAGATGTCTTCTAAAAGTCAGATAGTTGTTTATTTCCTTGACATCTGATGGGAGGGCATTCCACAGGCTGGGTGCCACTACCGAGAAGGCCCTCTGCCTGGTTCCCTGTGGCTTTGCTTCTCGCAGTGAGGGAACCACCAGAAGGCCCTTGGCGCTGGATCTCAGTGTCCGGGCAGAACGATGGGGTTGGAGACGCTCCTTCAGGTATACAGGACCGAGGTCGTTTAGGGCTTTAAAGGTCAGCACCAACACTTTGAATTGTGCTTGGAAACGTACTGGGAGCCAATGAAGGCCTTTCAGGAGTGGTGTTATATGGTGGTGGTGGTAGTAGTAGTAGTAGTAGTAGTAATGCCAAACCTTCCTAGTGGTGCAGCAATAAAACTGCTAGCACATTTAGCAAAGCTAAGCAAGGTCAGATTGGATGGGGATCTGTGTGTTGAGATTCCTGTATTACAGAGGGTTGACTAGATGATCCTTGGGGTCACCTCCAACTCTACAATTCTCTGATTTTAACAACACCAGAAAAAAAGTGATCGGGCAAACATAGGAAGCTGCCTTATATTGAGTCAGATGCCTTGCTTCCTCAAGCTCAGTGTTATCTATAATGACTGGCAGTAGCTTTCCAGAGTTTTAGACGACGGACATTCCTAACCTTTCCCGGAGATGCCAAGGATTGAACCTGGAACCTGAATGCAAAGCAGACCCTACATCCCTTCCCCAAACATCTACGCTGCCATTATATTTGCCTTAGAAAGCACTGCCTTTCTCTATGTAATCAAGACCTAAAGTCTAATTTCTGCACAACATGGGCAAAGCCAGCCCCCTAATTATGCCGCTTTAGCCAGAAGAACAAAAATTTGCCTTGAAAAACCCAATAGGCTAGAGGGTGGGGAAAGGGATCTCATTCTTCCATGATGCAGATTAGGCCAGAAGCAGTGCGTCCTATCATTAAAATGGGTCTGAGCTGCTTAATATAGCCGAAATGAAGAGCTCAACCTCCTGTGAGTCACTGTTCTTTGCAAGAAGGCTGATGGCTTCCTGGGAGGGACTCAATTCAATTTGTTGGTTTCAGGATGGGTTTCAGTGAGTGACGAAGAGGCCAGGCCTCCAGAGCCCTGATTTACTCTCCTAAAATGGTGATTCATTTCTGCAAAGCACAGTAGTCTTAATAAATGACATCTGTTTGTTCCTTTCACTGGCCCTGTAGGGTTGAAAGTCAGCCTCGCAACAGCCTTGCAGCCTACCCCTGCAAAACTGGTTTGTTCAGAAGAACCATCTGGTGTCTGAACTGGGCAGCCAGATATGTAGGGCTGGCCAATGTGTGGCCCTCTAGATGTTGTTGGATGACCGCTCCCATCATCCTTGACCTTTGGCCATGCTGACTGGGGCTGATGGGAGTTGGGGACCAACATCATCAGTGAGGCAACAGGGTCCGCATTCCAGAGAGAAGTGTCCAGTCATGGGCGTAGCCAGGGGGGCAGAGGGGGGCAAGTGCCCCCCCCTAGAAGGCAGCTGCCCCTGCCCCTAGCTGCCACCACCACCCTACGCTGCGCGCCCATCTCAAAAGCCTGCTGCGTGGGGTTGGGTGGAGGAGGAACTAGCAGGGATGCATGCATGGGCATACCCAGCGAGGGGCAGGGGGGCAGCTGCTCCCCCCTAGAAGCACACCTGGAGGAGCAACAGCGGCGGCGGTGTTGTCGGCTGAGACGGCGGCGTCTCTCCTCCCTCGGGGCCGGGGCCGGGCCGCGAATCAGGTGCTGGGAGAGGAGGAGGAGCCAGAGCCCGAGGGCTGGCAGCTGCCGTCGGCACCAGCATGACGGTCTGCTTCCGTCTTCACTTCCTTGAGACCACTTAAAAGGCTTCACAGAAAGTAAATCTGTTGTGTGTATTTTCTAAATCTCCTTTCAATATCAGCTCTATGGTTGGGAAATTCTTTCTATATGCTGCCCTTAGTGTGTGAAACGTAATTTGTAAGAATGCACTCCATTTAGCAGCCCTCTCTTGTGTGTGGGGGGGGGAGGGGAGAGAGAGAGAGAGAGAGAGAGAGAGAGAGAGAGAGAGAGAGAGAGAGCGCTTGAATGCACCCAAATTTAATTTGTTTCCCTTTCTCAGTGAGTTGCTGCTTGACAACTTTTGGGAATTAAAGGAGAGGCCAGGAGAGAAATGTGCTGGGTTACACTGGCAGAAAGCCTTGGGTCTCCACACTTCCAGAAGATGCATAATGAATGAAATGTTTTCAAAGAAGGGAGGATGTAGGGGTGGCAGCGACATATATTAGAGGAATTTTCGAGGCTTCTGTCCATCAGCTTTAGCCATTGCTCATTGAAACTTTTTTTGTTTGAGGTCAGGGAGAATAGAGGCTCTAATCTTCAAGGTCTTTCCATGCTTTGGAAAAGATCAGCCTAAAAGCATTATAATACTTGGGGAAGCAACTTCTTTGTGGGCAAACTCCCTGCAGCCCCAACAACTTGAATGCTAACTTGGGAACTGTCAGTGTCAACTTCTCTCTTTCCATGTTTATTAGTTAACAATTTTTATATATAAAAATGCATCAGTTTCAAAGATAAAGAAAACGAGAAGCCAGAGCAGTTAGAGCTGTTGAGCAATTGTTCTTTGGTATTGTTAGCTGGACTTTTATATGTACTTCAACTGCCTGCTAAATTATTAAAACAGCATATATACCAGGGGTCCCCAATCCTTTGGGGTGCTGGGGCACATTTGGAAATCTAAGAAACTGATGTGGGCACCATATATTATATTTCCTTTGCCTTTGGAAACACCTGCGCCGACTCCTCTGGGATTGAAATGAAAGTTTTGAACAAGTTTTCTTCAAACCCAAGAAAAATGATATTAGCATAAGACATGTAACTAGAATAAAAATTAAAAAATAATTCAAGCAAATAATTGTAATAACTACCATAATAAAGCACTGCTATAATTATATATAATTTTCTTAATTTTTTTGTTTCATTCACGTTTTCCGTGCTGAAACGTCACAACCTGAACGACCATGGCTTGCCCCCCCCCCTAGTTTTGATCCTGGGTACGCCCCTGTGTCCAGTACTGAAGAATCGGTTTCCAATGACAGCCCAGCTAATATGGTGCCCTTCTGATGCTGTTGGACTACAACTCCCATGAGCCTTAACCAACATAGCCAGTGGTCAGAGAAGATGGGAGATGTAGTCAAGGATACTGGAACATTGACAACCGCCATCTTACAGGGCATGCCCTGAGGCAAATCATTTTATGCATCTATTTATGAATCGCCTTTCACATGCGACTCAAGGTCATTTGCAAACACACCACTAAGTGCAGCTAAAAATTCAAAAATCGTACAAAAACACAGCTAAGTACAAATTTAAACACAATACAAAATGGACAACTAAGGCAGAGGCCTTTTTCGTCTAACTGGAACAGGTTGGCGAAACAAGAATGTCTTCAGATGTTTCTGGAAACTACAAACAGCAGGGGTACCTAAACAGAGATGCTGTTTGGCAAAATCGGGGCAGCCACACTGAAAGTTCTGCTCTGAGTTACAGTGGAGAGGTCTTCTGATATTTTAGGGACATGAAGGAGAAATTCCCCCTGACAGTTGCAGTGACTTGGTAGGTGTATGAGGTGTTAGGCAGCCAGGCAGCCTCTCAAGTAACCTTGTTCTGAGTCTAAGGTTAACAAACTACTGTTCCCTCGCCCAAATCTCTGCATCTGAAAATTTTCCTTGCACAGATCTCCAGGATTTTCAGGGTCCAGATTGCAAAGAGGCACCCAAGCACGGTAGTCACTACAGACATTTGTGCTAAACATGTGAAGGTCAGGCATGGTGGAAGGGGCACACGCATGTCCCAAAGCCCCCTGTAAACTTATTTCCATTGCATGTTCAGGCTGAGCGCTCAAAGAAGGTGTAAAGATTTTTGACGGGGAAAATGCAAAAAGCAAAAGATTGCAGGAGGCGCCACTTGCATGACTATCAGTGGTAGATTGGTCAAAAGGGAACACCTTTATCAGATTTTGGGGTGTGGGTGGAATTTTTGAGAACGAGCACCCTGTGACCAGCTTATTGTGATGAGCAAGTTAAAGGCTCCCTGCGACTTGCTGAAAAAACACTGAGGTTTCCTGCCGAGATGCAAGTCACGGAGGATGGGGAGCTGCTGCAAAGCTGTTGCCTCCCTGTTGTGCACGTTCTAGCTTCCTACATATTGGAAGCTCCTCTGAAAACCATTAAAAATAATTGGTGACGCCGTCTCGTCTTTAAAAAGAAACAATGGCTTGTTGTGGAATCCTGGACCAAGCCGGCACACCTTCTGAATATGTGGGTAAACTATTAAGAAGCAGGCATATATTAGAGGGGAAGAAGAAGAAGAAGAAGAGTTTGGATTTTGATATCCCGCTTTATCACTACCCGAAGGAGTCTCAAAGCGGCTAACATCCTCCTTTCCCTTCCTCCCCCACAACAAACACTCTGTGAGGTGAGTGGGGCTGAGAGACTTCAAAGAAGTGTGACTAGCCCAAGGTCACCCAGCATCTGCCTGTGGAGGAGCGGAGACGCGAACCCGGTTCCCCAGATTACGAGTCTACCGCTCTTAACCACTACACCACACTGGGGAACCATAAGGACCAGTTCTTGAGCACCTTGTCATGGACTGGCTGGATGCAAAGGAGTGGTGGGAGGCACCAGCCAGGGAACCCCCCAGGGGAAGAAGGCTCAGAGCCAAGAGACTGGTGTTGGGATGATGATGAGTGATCCAAGGGAGAAGGGGGAGCAGACTGTGGCCTCCTGTTGTTAAGTGTGGCTGTCCAGACGCCCGTGAAAAGGACGTGGGTGCAACTCTCCCCACTTGCGATGTCCAGAAACTGGTATTCAGAGGCACTGCTGCCCCCAACAGTGGTGGTGGAACACAGGTACCATGGCTGATAGCCACTGATAGCTTTATTCTCCACGAATTCATCAAATCACGGGAGGAATCCGCAGCCAGCCAAGGAGGGGCCAAATGAGCATCCGGCATGCCAGGGGGTTCAGCTGGGAATGCAAGCCACACCCCCAGAACCTGAGGAAAGCCTTTTTGGCAAGGCCTGACACGCTGCTGTGTAAACACGGGACTTGGCTTCTCCTCTGGCGGCAGATAAAAGAGAAGGGCAGATGGCTTAAAAGGGAACACAGCACACGGTGGCAGAGAGGAAAGGATGCAGCTAATTCCCTGGGAATTAAATCCCTCACATTGAGAGTTTTAGAAGCAAGAAGAAGAAGAAAGGCGGGGGGGGGGGGACTGGATCCAGCAAAACTCTCCTAAGCAAAAAGAGGAAGGTGTTGCATGGAGAGACTACAAGCCTGCGTGCTGCTTTTGAGTTTGGGGAAGGGAATCACGAAAAGATGGGTGGGTAAAGGGATTAAGGGTGTGTCTGCAAGGAAGCTGGTTCTTGCTTAAGAGCAGGAGCACCAAAGAACCTCACGCCTATAGTTCTCTTGCAGCTTGTATCCCAGCCAGTTGTCCCTACCCATCAAGTTCAGTACCCGTGTCTCTGACGTCCTCCAGATGTTTTGGACCATAACTCCCAACAGCCCCAGCCAAACCATTAGCTGGTTGGGGCTGATGGGAACTGTAGTCCAAAACAGGCTGGCCAACACTAATAATAATAATAATAATAATAATAATAATAATAATAATAATAATAATATTCTTTATATCCCAATCATCTGGCTGGGTTTCCCCAGCTACCCTGGGCGGCTCTAAATGGTTCCACTAAATGGCTGAGGAGCTCCATGGCTACAGATAGGGGCCTTTCCCACCTGAAATGCCAGAGATTGGACCTTGGGCGTCCTGCATACAAAGCATGTGCTCTACCCTTAACCCATATCATTCTCCTAACCCATACTGCTTACAACACACCCTCCCTGTTGTATGTACCGGTATATGTAAATCCACTTAAAGGTTATGCTCCATGCAACTGATGAGGCAGGGTCTTGTAATAATAATAATAATAATAATAATAATAATAATAATAATAATAACAACAACAACATTTTTTATTTATACCCTGCCCTTCCCAGCCAAGACCGGGCTCAGAGCGGCTAACACCAATAAAATCACAACAAAACGTACAAAACAATCAATTAAAATGCAGGTTAAAATACGATTTAAAGTTTAAAATGCAGGCTCATTTCTAAGTAGCCCACCAATCAAACCATAAAGGAATGAAACATCAGGGTTAAACTGAAACCAACCCAAAGGCCAGGCGGAACAGCTCCGTCTTGCAGGCCCTGCGGAAAGATGCCAAATCCCGCAGGGCCCTGGTCTCTTGTGACAGACTGTTCCACCAAGTCGGGGCCAGTACTGAGAAGGCCCTGGCCCTAGTTGAGGCCAGCCTAGCATCCTTGTGGCTTGGGGCCTCCAAAATGTTATTATTTGAGGACCTTAAGGTCCTACACGGGGCATACCAGGAGAGGCGGTCCCTTAGGTACAAGGGTCCTAGGCCGCATAGGGCTTGTATTTAAGATGCCCCAAGACTCAGTTTGACCCCGTGGCAGCTGTCTACCTTGCAAAGCCAAACTGTTTCTCTCTCTTTAGATACAGCGTTCCCCCCAGCACCAGTGTGTAAGAACATGAGAAGAGCCTGCTGGATCAGGCCAATAATGGCCCATCTAGTCCAGCATCCTGTTCTTAGAGCGGCCAACCAGATGTCTGTGGGAAACCGGCTAACAAGCCCGAAACGCAAGAACACTCTCCCTTCCTGTGGTTCCCAGTCACTGGTTATTCAGAAGCAATACTGGCTCCAACCCCAGAGGCAGAGTCCAGCCATCATAGCTAGCCGGCTACTGTGAAATGTCACAGAGCTGTCGCCAGCCACCTTTTCTGGCTCTCCAGAACCATCGAGCAAAACCCTTTGGCTAACTAGAAACACCTGTTGAAGATCACTGCCCATTGGTGAGTCCTCAGGTTAAGCAAAAGTTAGCAGCCTTTTCCAGCTAATACCACCAGGACTGTGTTACAAAGAGGTGTGTTAATAAAAGGGTGTTGCTGGATTTCAGCCGCAGACAGCAGGGCCAACAGTCAGGGATCATAGATCTGTCGAGTTCCATCTAGTCCAACCCTCTGCAATGCAGGAATCTTTCTCCCAATGTGGTGCTTGTGGCGAACCTGCCCTAAGTTAAGGGATTCTCTTAAAGGGTTAATGTTCACTCCATGTTTGAGTGGCAGCTCACTCGGGGGAGGCGGGACATTCCGCACTTTAAAAGGAGGAAGCAGCTGTTGGTGAGAGGAGAAGAGGGAGGGAGGGAGTGGTGACTGGAAGAAGAGGGAGTGGGACCAGGATAGTGGTGGGTAAGATAGGTAGGATAGGATAGGATGAGGATCAGTTTGTTAAACTGAAAGTGTTTATGCTTATGGTTGGAAACTAAGCGGATGAACTAATAAAGATCTGATAAGTTATGTTATGTAAAGAATAAAAACTTGTTTTCGTTGAGCCAAGAAGTTTATGGTTGGGTCCAGCGATATATGAATGCTTATGAGGAAAGGAACTCAGGGAAGAGACAAAACACACCTGCAGGGAGATAGTTTGTGTCTCAGGGTTTCTCTCAAAAGGGGCAAGAGGGTAGAGGCCTTGGTAAAGCTACATAGTTGCTAAAGGAGTTAGCTAACTGACGCAGTGAGGGACCTGAAGGGACAGAGGCCCCAGTACTGCAAGCTGAGAGGCAGGTTAACCCCAGGAGCCCAGAGCATTGTGAATACATATATCTACCACGGTCACGTTGGCTGGACAAGAGAAACCCCTGTTACTAAGTTGTCCCAAGTTAGAATAAAAGGGACAGACAACACAGACGGACCTCAAAGTATAAGGTGGGGTGAAGAGCAATTCTAACCCAGAACACCTCAGTGACAAATACACTTAGTAACGGACAAGGGGCGTAGCTTGAGGGGAGGTTCGTCGCACTGCTCAAACCCAAGACCTTGAGAATAAGTGTCTCACGCTCTACTGACTGAGCTATCTAAGCTGGGAGCTGCAGTCCAAGCGGCACAAGTCCCCACCCCACCCCACCCTGGCCCTAATAAAAGGAACATATTGAGCAGCCTCTCTAAATCCACAAAAATCGAAAAAGCTGCTGGCTGTCTTCCCCTCTGCACAAAGAGCTGGGGAAAAGAGCTGGATGGTTTGGCATGAATGCTTTGAAGCTGGCCAATGGCAAGCAATTTATTCGGCCCTCCTCTGGTTTCCCTGCTGAATCGAGTGGGTCTTCCATGCCCAGCCTCTTTCGTGCAGGCGCCTCCCTTTCTGGAAAGAGATATTTTGTTTATCCCTTGCAGAGACAGACCCACCAAGCAGCCGCCAGTGGGAAGGCACCAAAGTGTGCCAACAACACACGTCTACGATGCAAAAAGGTCATCACGTGCCGGGCTGTAATTATACCCTGGAGAGCAGCTCTTTTGGCGGTTTAACTCTGCAGAGGCACAAGCCAAGACTTGCCCACAATGCTAATGGGTGAATAATGAATGTGTTTCACACGGAGGACAAGCCATAGTGATACAGTAATCTGATGGATAAAATGTTAACATGTTTCTCGACCCCACCCCACCCCTTTAGGTCCTACCTGCAGCCATGAATAAAGATGTAAAAGCGGAGGCTTCAGGAGGACTCCTGAAACTAATTAATGCCTGCTTCTCCTTGGCATTAAGAAGAATGCTTAGCATTTAAACAGGGGATTTCAAAATGCTCTACGTATATCATCTCAATGATCTTTTGAACAGGTAATGCACAGGTAATGGGGGGGGAGAGAATTAAATCAATGCAAAACAGCAAAACCTTCAAAATAAGTAGTCTGCAATACATAAACGTATGCATTTAATGCTGCAATTAAAATACACATTAATAAAATTAAAGCAGCAGTTCCATGCACACCCATACCTGTAGCACTGAATGCAGTAGGATTGCCTAATCCACTAACTTCCTAGCATTCTTCAGTTGCCTCTAAAGTGAGGTGCCTATTCAACTGCTTCAATCTGCAGTCTTGCACCTTTTACAAAGGCCATACAGTATATTGTTCGTTCTGCATTTGCGACGAGTCAGTCCCTTACTGTGGCCATCCTTTGGAACTCCCTGCCGATTGACATTAAGAAGGTGTCCTCGCTATTTTGCTTTAGACACCTGCTGAAAATGTTACCTATATTTAGTTACCTATATTCATTCTAAAGTTTTATTGGTTTTTATCTGTGTTTGCATGGTGTTTGTTTTATGTACATTTGTTTTTAATTTGCTTTCTGGATTTTAGCTGTGTTTCACTTTGGACAGCTTTTGGATTAAGCATTTAAATCATCCAGACAAACCAACAATGCCTCTGTGCTCATTGCACTGGAAGGCTAGAACGGGCTCACTTTTTGCTGAGCAGCCAGCCAGCATACTACCTTTGCAGTGTCCCTTATATCTCCCTAAGGGGAGATATACATGTTTAATATTTTAATATTCTGTTGGGAGCCGCCCAGGGTGGCTGGGGAAACCCTGTCAGATGGGGGGGGGGTAATAAATTATAAATTGTTGTTGTTGCTGCTGCTGCTTTTTTAGGCTGGAAGCTCAAGGATGGTATAAGATCTCCATATACCCATCGGCTTGGCTCAGGCACAATTAGCAATACTGGTGTCCAATCACAGAAGGCGAACAGGTGTGACTGGAGAAGTTTCTCCACCAACATCTACCTCTGTTTTCCCACAGCTATATACTTGCACCTTGCATGAGCACCCTAAGTATCTTGTTTTCAGTTTATGCTTATAAGCTGCAACTTACAAACATTATTCAAATTAGGAAAGGTAGGCAAAGGAAACAAGAACATTGTTGGAAACTGCCCGTTTTCCTTAAAGAGTAAGGTGGATCATAAAGCTAAAACATTGTGTTTTCTTGGGAACGCTGTAAATTAGAATGAGAGCAAAAAATTATTCAACTAACTTTTACTCAGAGTAGACAAACTGAAATTAATGGGCCTAAATTAGTCATGGTCATTGATTTTGGTGGGTCTTCTCTGAATAAAAACTAGTTAAATGCAACCAGAGACATATATAGGACAATTGCATGTTGATCCCACTGTCCCTTTCTGCAGACCAGAAAGGATGGAGCTGGACTGAGAGCTGTGCTTCAGCGGTCAAGCAGCTCAGGCTGTACATAGCAGCTGAAGGCTCCATCCCTAGTTCGGAACAGGTGTATCCCTGCGCCTCCCCTCCTCCTGAGTCACTTCACATGCTGCTAGGCAGACACTTCTGCACCTGCTCTGCAGTTCCTGCTCAACTGTCTCCTCTGCGGGTGGGTCTGTCAGACAGCCACAAACCCAGGCAGCTGGTAGGGGGACCTCCAGTCCAAGGAATCCTAGGAACTGTAGTTTGCTAAGGGTGGTGGGAAACTGTAGCTCTGTGAAGAGTAGACTACACTGGGCTGGGCTGGGTGTATGTGCTTTAAGTGTATGGTGTGCACATAGCTCATCCTCTGGCCAAGCAGGGATTTGACCCCTGTACCAAATTGCACCCTTCTATCCACTGAAAGAGCAGTGGCACTGGAACATACATAAGAAGAGCTCGCAGGATCAGACCATCTAGTCCAGCATCCTGCCGCTGTTGCTACCAGCAACTACCATTCAGAAACACTGGGGAGGAAAAGCTTTATCCTCCACAAATTTGGCTAATCCTCTTTTAAACCCATCTTTAAAATGGTTGGTAGCCATTAGTGGCTGATAGTGAGTTCCATAGTTTAACTATGTGGTGCATGAAGAAGTACAGGGATGCAGGTGGCGCTGTGCTCTAAACCACTGAGCCTCTTGGGCTTGCCAATCAGAAGATCGGCGGTTTGAATCCCCACAACGGAGTGAGCTCCTGTTGCTCTGTCCCAGCTCCTGCCAACCTATCAGTTCGAAAGCACCTCAGTGCAAGTAGATAAATAGGTGCAGTGGGAAGGTAAACGGGGTTTCCATGCACTCTGGTTTCCATCACGGTGTTCCGTTGCGCCAGAAGTGGTTTAGTCATGCTGGCCACATGACCCGGAAAGCTGTCTGTGGACAAACGCCGGCTCCCTTGACCTGAAGTGAGTCATAGGTTTGAGTCCCGCATAGGGCAAAAGATTACTGCATTGCCCAGGGTTGGACTAGATGACCCTCGTGGTCCCTTCCAACTCTGCAATTCTATGATGGAACTATTGGATTATAGGGAATTACAAGAAAGGGCCGCAGCTCAAAGGCAGAGGAAGTGATCTGTGTGCCGAAGACCCCTGCCCGCCCCATTCCGATCCCCGGCGTTAGAGGAGGAAGAAGCGGAAGAAAATGAACAGAAAAATATATTCGAGTCAGTTAATTCTGAATGAAACTCTGTTGTTAGTTTCTATTGGTCAACGAGCTAAGAGAGGAGGGCTGGGTGGAGCTCAGACCGAGGCCGTCCCTTCTTTCGGTAGTATTAAAACAAAAATAAACAGTTACTTCTGGACCCACAATTACGCCTGAAATTCTCCACTGGCGGAAAAATGAGGAAGGAGGATTTCGCCATATATCGTCGGAGGTGGAGAACAGAAGTTATTTTTTCGGAGAACACCCCCCACCCCGCACACACAACAACAAAACTATCAGGAAATGTATCCCTGAGAAAATATCGGCCCAGCTGTTAAAATATATTCTCTCTCTCTCTCTCTCTCTAAAAAAGGCGCCTTTTTTTCCAGAGGCGCCTCCTTCCACGAACTATAAATAAACCGCTACATTATGTACTGTATAAGGAGGCAATTGCACAACCGGCCCCTTTCTGCCAGTGCCCCTCGCTCCCCCCCCCCATCTCTGCTCATCGCAATTTTCAGTTTCTATTTTACAGAAAGATCTACTTTGTGAACCCATAGACTAGCTGTCATCCGATACAAGAAAGTCCCCCTCTCCATTTGCCTTTGCATAGCGCACCGCGAGTTCCGCATGCAGCACCTCCGCCTGCAATCCTAAAAGGACATCCTGAGACTTCCTTCCAACATGCAGAGGCAGTTAGGATCCGCGCCGCGCAAAAACCGTTTTCACCGCCAATCTATCTATGCGGGGCAGCGGGGAATCTAATAGTAATAGCAATCGATACAACATTATTAGCGTCCGGATTAACACAGTCGGTGGTGACGCTGCCCCGCGCCGCTTCGAAAAGTTCCCAGGCTTCAGGCTTAGAACTGGGAGGGGACCGGGCGGCGACACTCGGCTCGGGGTGGCATTTCCCCGTCTGCGCTTTTAGCGCGCGCGGCGACCGCTAGATCCCGAGGAGGGCAGACTGGGGGGGGGGGCAGCATGAAAAGTTTTGCCCGCCCATCTCCGAGGAAGCGGGGGAGATGAGCCCCGTCAAGAGAAGAAGGGGGAACCCAGTTGCCAGCAGCCGGTGCCCCCGAACCGAGGCTGAGGGTGGCGCCGCCATCGGCTGTCAAAGTGACCGCAAAGGCGAGCTCCGGTCGCGCGGCCGAGGAAAGCCCTGCTGTGGGTCATCCAAAGTCAGCCCGAGCGCGCCACTCACCTAAAAGGCATGCAGAGACAGAGGGAGCGCGCGAGGATCCCGGTGCAGAGGAGGCTCCTGCTGCAGCAAAATAAAGGCAGCCTTGCAGCCGGAGGGCTCCAGGACCCGGAGCTGCGGCGGGGCCGTCGATGGCGTTGCCTGAGACTCCTCCCTCTGGGCCTCGCTCTCTCTCCGCCTTCTTCGCCGCCGCTTGCCCTGCCTGGGATCGGCCGGGCTCATCGCTCCGCTCTGCAGAGCGCTGCGCAAAGGCGCGGCGGGACAGGTGTCCGGGGACGCTTTGGCTGAGCGCGCCCCGGGATCGGAGGTGCGGGGTGCTTGCTGCAGATCTTATCTCCCGGGGTTGGTGGGTGGCGGCGGCGGCGGCGGCGAGGGAGACATCCTCGGTGCTTGTGTTATGTAAGCGCGTCAGGAGGGTCTGCTTAAGAGGCCGGGCGAGGCTTATGCAATGGCTTGGTGCTCCCTAGGGGTCGAGGCTTGCAGTTGCGGGAACGAGTTTATATACCAAATTCACATGGCCCGCATTGGCACGATGGCGCTTTTGAACTTCACGCCGCCGCCCGCCCCCCTCTGGACACAGGCCTCTTAGCCATGGCCTTTTGCGCGTTCAAGGTTACCACATTCAAAAACACAAGGGGTGCGGGTTAGTTTGGCCCGTTGCAGTTTGGTTTGGCTTTCCTTGCTGGAGTCGCCTAGGCTTCTCAACCCCTTTGAACCACAGTAACTTTATACTGGGTGCCTTTCCCTCCCTACACACGCAGGGCGTACCACACCAATCATGGGCATAGCCAGGGGGCATTTGCCCCCCCCCCCGCATCAGGAAAATAAATAAAAATCTTCCTCCCTAGCGAACATTCCCTATAAAAAGTCAGTGCCTGCTTTTGTTCCAATGATACATGGGGCATGTCATTTTGTTTATTGTAAAACAAAGCAAAACTATCCCACAGTATGAAAAAGCTATATGCAGCATATAAACATCAACACAAATCCTCTCAAAAGAGCCAGTTGATCTTTACTAGTATTAAAAGTTTAGGTCAGAGGTTTTCAACCTTTTGAGTTCACAGCTCCCTTGACCAACTACGGTCTTTCTGCAGCACCCCTGTGGGGCTCAGGAGCCCAGTTATGCCACCCCTTGCCTGCAGAGCTAGCAGCCTCTCACCCTTTTTCAAACACCTTCCCTTGTGAAGTGTTCCCTCAGCCTCCTCTCCCCTCCCCTCTCCTTGGGAGTCCTCTGGGCAGTTGCAGCTGCTGCCCCTGGTCTCTGAGCTGCCCCCCCCCCGCTCCAAAGAGAGGTGCCTCCTCATACTGCCCCACAGGGGCCTGGGAAGCACCCCCTAGCCAGCCCCAGAGGTACCATTTCCTTGGGGCATTTGTAGCCAGGGCTGCTGCAACAAACATCTGTGCAAGCCTTTGGGAGGCAGAGATGCAAGAGGGCATCAGAGGAGGGAGGCAATGAAAGAGGGACAGAGGTCAGTGTTGCCCACGGCACCCCTGACCATCATTCAAGGCACCTCAGGGTGCCACAGCACACTGGTTGAAAACTACTGGTTTAGGTAAATGGAACTGATTTTGGTGTCTTAAAAGGAACGGTGCCCGGAGTTCCAGAAGTGAGGTCCTACAAGAAAAAACCACACAACTCTTTCAGGTAGCAAAACTTCTGGCTGAAGGGACACTCCAATAAGGGCTTCATTTCAAGCTCTCAGCTGACAAGCAGAAAGTGGTCATTCTGATGAAGATTCCACCTAAACATTAGGAAGAACTTCCTGAAAGTAAGAGCTATTCGACAGTAGAATTTGCTGCCAAGGAGTGTGGTGGAGTCTCCTTCTTTGGAGGTCTTTAAGCAGAGGCTTGACAGCCACCTGTCAGGAATGCTTTGATGGTGTTTCCTGCTTGGCAGGGGATTGGACTGGATGGCCCTTGTGGTCTCTTCCAACTCTATGATTCTATGATTCTATGATGAATCGTGGAAAGTTACTGTCAACATGTACAGCCTAAATCTAAATAATTCATTCTTCCCGTGGAATCAAGGGAGTTGTGGTTCTCTGGGAGGGGGCTGCTAGAATTCTGCACAGCTCCACTAAACTACGATTTCCAATATTTTGGGGGCAATCTGTGACAAAGTGGTGCAAAAGTAACATACATTTGAAGTATAGATGCATGCCTTGCTGGTGCAGTCCTATGTGTGTCAACTCAGAAGTAAGCTCTCAGGTAAGTGTACACAGAACAACCTCAATTTGTGATACAGCAGGAATACGTTTGCGGAGCTGTAACATTAAAAACAAACAGAACTCTTATGTGTTCAATAGCATTCTGTTTTATTCCTATCCATGGTGGGATAAAAGAGGAAAGAAGATGAAAATGACAAAAACATATGAACATTTCTTGAGGTCCCCATCTGACTTGAATTAATTAAGTTAATTAATAATGATTTCTAGACAGCCCCGTTCCAGACTCAGAAAGTCAATAAAAATGTGTGCTCAAAATATCTTGTTGCAGTCAGATTAATACGGACAAACTATTAGTACTAAAACACCATCTGCCTGCCAGCTTAACTCCAGCTGTTGAATGAATCCCAGGCTATGTAAAAGGAGCTTTCAGAAGATCCCTCTGAAAAATGGATACTTTAGCCCTGCAGGGTTGCTTGACAACACCAGAAAAGTTAGAGGATGTCATATTGATCCAGAAGACAAACCTGCATATTGCTACATTCAACTTTACTAAAGTGCGTACACTATTTTGGTTGGTTGGCCTAATATAAGGGCATTGTGTTAATGCGGGTTTTTGGAATTATAACATTATGAGGGGTTGCTTCACTGCCCTGTTTTGTATTTTTCCTAATTCATGACCAAGAGAAAATTCACACTGGCTCTTTTTTGCATGTCACACTAAATCAGTTTATTTTAGGCCACAGCTAATAATAATAATAATAATAATAATAATAATAATAATAATAATAATAATTTATTATTTATACCCTGCTCATCTGGCTGGGCTTCCCTAGCCACTCTGGGCAGCTTCCAACAAAATACTAAAACACAATAATCCATCAAACATTAAGCTTCCCTAAACCATGGCTTAATCATGAACATGCTTCCTGTCCCCTCACAGCTGCTTGCTCATGGCACAAACCAACCACAGTACGTCTTGTTGTGTTGTGTGAACTCAGAATGCCGTTTTTTCTTCGTTTCAAACAAACCATAAGCAATCCATGCAGGTGGTGATGGTGTGGCAAGTTCACAATTAAGCCATGGTTTAGAACAAAGTGGCTTGGTGCGATGGGGAGTGGTAACTACCAACTCGCCTCTGTTTACTGCTGCTCTGTTTACGGTGATCTGAATGCTCTTTATGGGATGAACTTTGGCGCTGTTCTGTACAGCCACATAAGTATTTTATGATTACATTTCTGGGATGAACAAGGCTCCGTGAAGCCACCTCGAAGAATTTTGTTTTAAGGGCAGTATTCAACTGAAGCTAGGCACTTCGACGTTCCATCGATTTCAACGAGAGGCCGCCAGGCGCAGAACTCTCCCAGTGTTGAAATCAAAGGGACCTGAAAGGCTCTTAAGTGTGGCTGGATAATAGCCAGCCTTGCAAGACACAGATTCTTAAGGAGCATGTTACATTAAGGCAATGAGTGACACACAACACCTGACTTTCCACAGGACCCTACCCTGCCTGTACTATCAGCCAATTTTAATCCTATATAGCAGCTGTCCGGACTTTAAATAGTCCAATTGTCACAAATGGAATGGTGAGCATAGGAAACATGCCGTGTCAGCAGCCAGCACATCATTTCCCTCGTCTTCTGCCCTTAATAGAAGCAAACGGTAGCTGTGCTGAATTGATGGCATTTTTATCGCCCCCTTTTTTCCAAGAAGCATGGGACAGTGTGCTTGGTTCTTCCCCACAAATTTTCATCTCTTCCAACAATCCTGTGAGGTACGTTGCCCTGAACGATGGCAACCGGCCCAAGACTAACCAGCCAGCTCCATGGAACAGTAGGGATTTCATCAGGCATCTGCCAACCTCCTTCCACGCTACCTATTTCTTTACTAGATGGCCAAGATCTTCACTGCATCACTGCCCCACAGCTATATGGGAACCCACATAGCTCCAGATGTTTCACAACATCTGGAGGGCCACAGGTTTCCCATCTCTTGATTCACCCATTATTACTATTTGTCCTGTTCCCCCTCCCCCCAAAAAAGATTAACTCAATGGTTGTCCATTCACTCTCCCAGATGAATTTCCTTTTTGCTTTCAACTTACGGCAGGCTTCCCATCTAAAAAGTTTTATTGGGATGATTGTCGCTGTCCCTGGGCTAAGCTCAAGGTCATGCAACTGAAATGGGCAGGCATTCTTGCAGTGTTTATACCTGTCTCTGCTCCCTTCCTCTTGTCACTTCATCATCAAATTTTAGATTTTGACCTTTTCTTTTGAGGACAACCACCATGTTAGAGAGATACATACATAATACACAAATGCACAATTGCATTATAAATGTTGAAGTTGCAACAAATGTATTTGGAGAACCTATTCTGTCCACGAATTACACAGTTCTCACTTTTAAAAACCATTTATCTCCTCAAGGAGAGAGGAGGAAGGGCATCCTGTCTATTGTCATACTGGCTGTGGTCTAGACCAGGCATGTCCAACAGGTAGATCATGATCTGCCGGTAGATCACTGGACGTCTGTGGTAGATCACCAGTAGATCAGTTGCTCCCCCCAAAGAAGCGAAAAAACTTTGGCTCCCCTAAAAAAAACTCAACACCTTTGCCCTGCACCCCTAAAATGACCTGAACCACCCAAAACAGGGCTTTCCTTCCTAAAAAAAAGATCAATGTCGCTTTCCTCCTTCCTAAAGAAGCTCAACAACTTTTACGTGAACCCAAAAAATCAGGGCTTTCCTTCCTAAAAAAAAGCTCAACAACTTCGGTAGATCACTGCCAGTTTTTAACTGTGAGTAGATCGCAGGCTCTTGGAAGTTGGCCACCCCTGGTCTAGACACATTATTTCCCCCAAAGAATCCTGGGTACTATAGTTTGTTACGGGTGCTGATAGTTGTTAGGAGACTATGGGATTCGGGTGGTGCTGTGTCTTAAGCATACTAGTGAAAGTAGATAAATAGGTACCGCTGTTACGGGAAGGTAAATGGCATTTCTGTGCGCTCTGGTTTCCGTCATGGTGTTCCATTGCGCCAGAAGCGGTTTAGTCATGCTGGCCACACAACCCAGAAAGCTGTCTGTGGACAAACGCTGGCTCCCTCAGCCTGAAAGCGAGATGAGCTCTGCAACTTAACCGTCCTGGGGTCTTTTACCTTTACCTTCTAGAAGTGACTCTAGCTAAATGGTTTCCATGGAAACATATTGCCCCTAGTTTACATAACAAATAGGATATCTAAAAAAACATTCAACAAATGAAACTGATTTAATCATTTTACCCATCCTTATTCAGAGACAGACAGATGCCAACAGCAAAAGGGGTTAGAGGGCACTTTGAGAGTCATTTAAATCCAATACCATATAAATAACAACCGTGTTTTGGTTCACCACGCGCTGTTTGGTTCTGGTGATCCCCATATGCGCCCCAAATACTCTATCATGAGCCTGCTGCAGAATCTTTTCTCTATAGACTTTAGGAATCACTAGCTGCCTTTTAATTTCACTTCCCCTTCTAGCTGGTCCGATAAGGACTTCTCTATCTAATAGTCCCTTGCTCAAGCAAAACCTTTCAGGGTTCTCAGGGGTTAAAGGACTGACTGCCTGGGCTGCCTCAAAACAATGTATCAACCCATCATCACCTTTTTGCTCCAGCATAAAGCTAGGTTTTAGGTTGCTTATAAAAGGAACCAACAGGGACTCATCTCTCCCCTCACTAACATCATTCGCAACAGTTTCAATCTCCCCAACACATTCTTCCTTCGCAACAGTTGCCATCTCCTCAGAGTTGCGTAACTGCGGACTCCCTTTTGAACGTGTCACACTAAATGCACTTTGTACATGTTCTAGGAGATCCCACCCAATTAAAACTGCAGCGGGAATCTCCTCAGATATTGCCACTTCCCACTTCCCTGACCAATCCTTATAGGTAATATGTACTTCTGCCATTGGTAAAACAACAGGCTGTCGTGAAATCCCTTTTATTTTCATTAGCTTACCAGGTATTATTTTATCGGGACAAATTAAACTTGAATGAACTAGTGTCAATTGTGACGCCGAACCTTTTATTCCAATCACTCTCCTCCCATCTACCCACACGAATCCCCCAGCTTTATCTAACAAGTGTTCGTCGTGCTGGTTGGTATAACAATGAAGCACTTTAGCCTCAGGCCCCTCAGTAGGCTGCGGCCTATCTGTGCACTTGTCAGTTGCCCTGACAACTGGGTCAGTTGGGCCCTGCTCGACAGTTTGGACACAAAATGTCTTCTTGGGTGTGGTGCTACCCTCTATCTTTTTCTTCTCATGCCAGCACTCGTCCCTTCTGTGTCCCTTTTCCCCGCAAGACCAGCAAAAGATTTCCTGAGGGCCTACTTTGTTAGGCTTATTAAATTTTACCTCAGCGCTCCCTGATGGTAAGAATGCCTTTTCATGGGAGCCCTTCTCTGGGGCATAATTTCTCTTAGCAGGGTCTGAGGAAAATTTCCCTTGTTTTAGTTCATTTATATATTTATTTTTATATTCTGGGAATCGTGTTAACTCTATTTTGTTAACAATTTGAGGTTTACTGTTGTTGCTGTTATTTTGATTGGTCAGCGCAGCCAATTCCATCCGTTTCATTTCTAAATTATACTGTCTCTCTCTATCCTCAGCTTCCATTCTCAGTTTTAATTTTTCTAACTCTAATTTCAAGTTGTACTCTTGGGTTAACTTCCACTTTTCAAAATCCTCTGAAAACTGTGGAGCTCCTGCTTCAGATGGGGTTTTAGATATTTCTTCTACCCTGGTTTCCTCCCCCTGAGGATTACCATTCTCTTCCCCAGAACTTTCATAGGAGGTTTCTCTCACTGAGTGTTTGGTTTTCTTAGGTGGCATTGTATGAGTCGGTACTAGCACACGTTCGTTAAATGAGAGCCTTTTAATCTCCTTACTGTTCTACCTGGCTGGGCTCTTCAAGACTCGGGTCCCAAAGTCTAGCTTTAGGTTTTCTCTCTCTCAACCTCTCAAGCTACCTTCCACTGACCTCTAGTCTAACCCTCTGCCAGAACAGTCTCTCGAGATGCTTTACTCTTTTTATAAACGTAGCCTCCCGCCAACCTGGGGTTTTACCTCAATCACCCCCTCGGGTCAGGTAATCAATCCACCGATTTACCCTTTCCCTTTTAATATGGAGGGTTTCAGTTAACTATTTTGTTTGGCTTGGTTTTCTCACTCAGGTCTCAAAGACACGCCTAAAGTTACCTCAGAACTTTCTCCAGCGCTCTTTAGAGTGCCCTCTCAAAACAAAACCCTTTTGCCCAAATAGTTTACAATGTAACGTACTCCTGGCTTCCACTTACAATCCTTCACTATTAGGAATAATCACTTCACACCCCAGGGCTGAGTAACTCTCACAGAATTCTCCCTTTCCCTTTCCAGGTGTTTGTGTTCCTCTCCTTGACAGAATTGTAAAGTTGCCTCTTTTACGTTTACTCCCTTGTCCCTAGTTGTTTATCCCACCCTTTCCAGGTGTATAGCTTCCCCTCACAGGCAACCTGAACTGATCGTATCCCGTCGCTGCCACCACTTTTGTCGCGGTCACCTACTCTCTGTGACCTGAGCAGCACCCCCGGACGTTTCACGGTCTATTGGTGACTGCCCCAACGACCTATGGTAACTTTGCTGCCACCAGCCAGGCCTCTCCCTGGCAAATATTAACTCACTTCAGACTCAGATGTTGTTTAAAGTGAACATAAGTATCTTTATTTGCGTGCACAAAGCGTAATGGTTTTGGATTATACTTACCTGTAGATCTATTAGATTATAGAGAAGTGTTGTAACATATCATCCGAAACCATTACACTTTGTGCACGCAAATAAAGATACTTATGTTCACTTTAAACAACATCTGAGTCTGAAGTGAGTTAATATTTGCCAGGGAGAGGCCTGGCTGGTGGCAGCAAAGTTACCATAGGTCGTTGGGGCAGTCACCAATAGACCGTGAAACGTCCGGGGGTGCTGCTCAGGTCACAGAGAGTAGGTGACTCGGCATTTAATAATGGGAGGGTGGAGACTGAGCTGGCATTGCCACTTGAAACGTGGAATTGAACTCTGAACTTGTCTGTGCCACATTACATGTCTCTATCTCCATTCAACAGTGTTATCAGGTTAACTGACAAAGTTACAGCTGAAATGATGAATGAGCCCAGTAGTTAAACCATCTAGTTGCTTGGCCAACTAAAGAATGCAGAGATGATCTCTGAGTTTTATGCTGTATCTGTACAAATCCTGGGATGAATAGCACTGATTTAGGGTGGCAAGTTTAAATTAATAGATACATTTTCTCTTCTCTAGCTGTCAGGCTTCTCTGGGATGGGCGTTGCATTTCCCTGCATTTCCCGTGATAAGAGTGCCCAAGAGAATGGATAGGAATGACTAAACAATAGCTGGCAGGCAACCACAAGGGCATTCTTGGCACAATGTAATCTTTAGGTGGAACCAGGGCAGCAACTTTTAAATCAAGCAATGTCATTTATGCAGCAGTATATATTTAGTTTCTGGAAGTGTTATGTGAAATCTGTAAGTAATTTGTACAGTGGTACCTTGGTTCTCAAACGCCTTGGTACTCAAACAACTTGGAACCCAAACACTGCAAACCTGGAAGTAAATGTTCTGGTTTGCGAACTTTTTTTGGAAGCCGAATGTGCTCTGTTTTGAGTGCCACACTTCCATTTTGAGTGTTACGCTTCCAATTTGAGCGTTACACTTCCGATTTGAGTTTTACGCTTCCGATTTGAGTGTTACACCGAGGTCGGTCTGTTTTTGCTATTTATTTTGCGTTTTCGTGGCTCTTTTTCTTTCTTTTTTTGTGACTTTGTGGAACCCAGTTCAGCTACTGATTGATTTATTTCGTGACTGCAGTACATTGTTTAATGCTTTCATTTTATGGATCAATGGTCTTGTTAGATAGTAAAATTCATGTTAAATTGCTGTTTTAGGGGTTGTTTTTAAAAGTCTGGAACAGATTAATTAATTTTGCATTACTTTCTATGGGAAAGCGCACCTTGGTTTTGGAACGCTTTGGTTTTGGAATGGACTTCCGGAACGGATTAAGTTTGAGAACCAAGCTACCACTACAATTACAGAGCAGCTTAACAATCAGTCCTTCTTCCCCAGGAACTCTGGGAATTGTAGCTCAGTGAGGGGAATAGGGGTTTGCCAACAACTCTTGGCACCCTTAACAAACTACCCTTCCCAGGATGCTTTGTGGGAAAGCCAAAGTAGTACAGTGAGGGTTCAGTTTGGGGGGTCTACTCGCATAGGCAAAATCACGCAAAGTCAGGAACCCCCAGAACTGACCCCCTGCAAGGTGGAGGGCTGTTTACCAGGCTCTGGGAAGGCCGCTTTTCAGAGCAATACCCCACAGAGGAACTATTTATGACTTGCCAGCTGACTCCGCCGTAAATTCAAACATGGTTTCATGTTAAGGCGCTTCACAAAGTAGCCGGAACATTCCAGCTAACTCTAAACTGGATTCTACTCGAATAAATGGCTGCAGGTCTATATTAGTCCATAACTGTAGGCACCAGTGTTTGAAATCTTCAGCAAACAGTTGCTGTGGAATTTCTGAACAGCCATCACAGCTGTCCCCCAAAATAAAGTCCTATTGGCTTATGAAAGTTTGCTATTTTTAATATGGTGGCTCAGCATATTTGCTGGAATGTCAGAAGAGCAGGATCAGGCCCCTCTTCGTCAGCATTGAGTGGAGGTGGAACGTAGCCTTAATGCTTGGTTATTACTGAATGCCCAGCCCTCCATGGATTTCTCGAAATCCTCTTGTAAAGCCATCTAGGTTGGTAGCCATCACTGCTTCTCAGTGGCAGACCTTGGGGTCTCAAATTTCAGTGGCACCCTGTGTGATGCCAAAATTTGGTACACCCCCCCACTTCTTGCCTTCTATTCTACATCATAGTTGGGGTGCCCTCGTGGCTCTGCTCCCAGTGCCACCGAACTGTTTGTGCTCCCCTAAATTTGGGTTGCCATGTTTCAAAAAGTAAAATTCCTGACATCTGCAGGCCATGTCTCAGGCAAACCTAAATCTGCCTCTGTTGCAAATTCTATAGTTCAATGACGCACTGTGTGGATAAGTACTTTTATCTGTCCTGAATCTTCCTTGTTTTGCTGTTCTGCTGTTTCATTATTTTCATTATTTTCTCGGTGGTGCCTTCTACTCATGCTGGTCCTCTGTTGCTTATTAGCTGCAACCTTGTTTTACTAAACTTATAACAAGAAATAAAGAAAGAAGTACATCAGGTCTGAAGAACCACTTTTCATTGGGTACACTCTCAGGGCCGGCCCTGTGATGAGGCAGAGTGAAGCAGCTGCCTCAGGTGGCAGATGTTGACGGGCAGGGAGGGGACAGTGCCATGATGCTTGCCCTGTATCCCCTATGCTAGCCTGGTGCCCTCAAGTTCCCTCAATATATTTTCTTTCACCAATATTTGAGTAAGATTCAACTGTCAGTCCAATTGACTTCTGTATGTATCTTGGGGAAAGGCGCCATCTTGCCCTTTGCCTCAGGCAGCAAAATGTATTGATCTGGCCCTGTACATTCTTCTGTCACCCAATTACTTTGTGCTGTAATTGCCTATTCAATACAGACCAGGTAGCCCTATACAGGCTCCCCCTTAGCTTATTTTTTCCAGTGCACAGGTTATATATAATAATAATAATAATAATAATAATAATAATAATAATAATAATTTATTATTTGTACCCCGCCCATCTGGCTGGGTCTCCCCAGCCACTCTGGGCGGCTTCCAGCAAACATTAAAATACATTAACACATCACAGATTAAAAACTTCCCTAAACAGGGCTGCCTTCAGGTGTTTTCTTAATGTCAGGTTACCAGCAGAAAAGTTACTATGTCCTGCACTGCAGCAGCCCCTGGTGGCTACAGAAAGCAAATACAAGTGGTTATTTATTCATTGATTCGATTCGATTTGATACATCATGGGAAAGATAAGAATAAAATTCAAAACGACTTTGCCAAAATGGGGAACTGGGCCAATGCCACTAAATTAAATTAATCAATTGCTGCTTCTCTAGGTGCATCCTATATGCTTTGCTCTGCAATTTGCATCTCGTTTCATTAGCAGAAAACGAGGTTCTTTGCAGTTTTGGGAAATGTGCCAAGTTTTTCTTTGCTGGTTGAGCGTTGAAGAGCAGCAGCTATTTTAATTGAAATCCTCTTATAGATATTAGGACAGCTTTTGGACATATTCATAGAGCACGAGGCTATGGGTGGCAAGCCGTGATAGCTACATGCTGTCTCCAATGTTGGCCACGTAGTATCAGTTGCTAGGAATCGCAAGGGAGAAAAATGCTGTTTTGCTCATCTCCTGCAGCTTTCAGTCTTCCCCCTAGGCATCCGGTTGGCCACAGTGAGAACAGGATGCTGGACTGGAGGGGCCCTGGCCTGATCCAGTAGGCCTTTTACGATCTTCTTAGGGAATATAAAATCAAGTGCAGTTTGTTATTTTATCAAGTCAAGTGGCCTGCATGTTAGTGATTATGTGCGTGTTGTTTTCACCGGTATCTTCATTTTTATGCAAACTCTCCTCTAATACATGCCTTTTTGTAAACACTGGTTGGCAGATTGAATAATAAAATCCGTAGAAGTGCGCATTTCAAAGGATAGCTGTACTTTCGTCTTGGAAAGTACGAATTGGACAGATCTGCCTTTAAATGAGACCCGAATCAAGTATCTTCTCCCATCTCTAAACATGAGCAAGTGTTACTCCCGTGAAGTAGCTGTGATAGCCAGGGGCGTAGGAAGTGGGAGGTGGGGGCGGGGGCGGTCTGCCCCAGGTTCCATCATGGAGGGGGAGACAAATTATCAAGGAACAATTACTGCCCTACTAGGGTGGTTCATAAAAAACTTTTTTTTTTTAAATGCCTGCTCCAAAGGTCTTATCTTACTACACTAGGGATTATGTAGCTATATATGAATGAATGAATGAAAGTCTTTATTACAGTCATAGACCAGAAAGGCATAAAACAATTCAGATCGAAAATATCTATATATTAAATCACATTTAATTTTAAAATCATCACATTTTAAGCTTAAAATTTGTGAGATATCTCACCACTCTGTCACTTTAGTATCATTTCTAAGGGGTTAACTAGAGTCTTTATCTCTGTTGTTGGTTGTCGCCACGGTATGTCTTCGTCTTGATGCGATGTAGCAAAATTTAGCTACACTCCTAGTGATCTCTGGATTAGAGTCCGCTATTAGGTTTCTAATATATGTTTCCTGTGATCGACCCGGTAAATTCTTTAGAAGGGGTTCAATTAACTCCTTTCTCGTGGTTTGATACAGAAGTAC
Source organism: Darevskia armeniaca (assembly GCA_034641395.1). Taxonomy (NCBI): domain Eukaryota; kingdom Metazoa; phylum Chordata; class Lepidosauria; order Squamata; family Lacertidae; genus Darevskia; species Darevskia armeniaca. Next base: position 1,312,449 of record JAWWNF010000078.1, read on the forward strand.
ATGCCCGATTGATTCAATTTCGAACCCAAGAAAGTAAAATGTTATTCGCCCCAAATTGGAAAGAAGCAGAAGTCCTAGTAAAGGAAGAATGGATACAAAAACTTACGGAATATGCAGAAATGGCAAAACTTACTGGAAGAATAATAAATCAAGATAACAAACTTTTTTAAAATACAAGAATGTAAATGGTTTATTGAATATTTACAGATAAACTGTGAACAGATAAAAACATTGGCAGGTTTATTGTAATAGCCTTCAGTTTCATAAGAGTATATATTTAAAGTAGATAATTAAATGAGCAAATTACATGAATTTGGATATGCAGAAGATAATTAAAAAATAAATTTAAGGAACCGCAGAAAGAGGGGGAAGGAAGTCAAACCTTGAAATGTTAAAATGATTGTAAAATTAATGAAATGTATAACTTTGAAAAGTATAAACAAAAATTTTATTTAAAAAAAATGTTCAAAAAAATCGAGGTTCTTTCTATAGGAGGAAAACAAGGGTTAATTGTGCTGTCCCTGATGGAAGGATGTTTTATGATGGGATGCTAAAGCTCTTCGTGCCATAAAAATGCCCTGATGTTGCCGCACAGGGCAGGATGATGCAATCTTTGTAAATGGCTCAGATGTATTAGCAGGTAGCAAGTTTTGCAGCAGCAGAGCACTGTTCAGGCGCATGTGAGCCGTTCTGAATTGTCTGGGAGATGCTTGGAAGGTGATGGACTCTCCTTCGTCAGAGGTTTTTAAACAGAGGTTGGATGGCCGTCTGTCAGGGATTGTTTAATTCCTGCATTTCAGGGGGTTGGACTAGATGACCCTTGGGGGTACCTTCCAACTCCGCCATTCTATGATTGCACGGTGCTCTGGATTGTTTGCATTGGGAAGCTATGCATCCTGTGCTCTGCTGGTGGCATCGACTGACACATGGGTGAGCAAGCACAGGGCATCTTTTATGATTTTGATTTTCTGTATGATTGACATGCCTTCAGGGTGCGAGAGAGAGACTGCAATAAAATGTGTTCATGTTGAGGTCTCTGCAAAAATACATATACAGTGGTACCTTGGTTCCCAAACTTAATCCGTTCCAGAAGTCCATTCCAAAACTAAAGTGTTCCAAAACCAAGGTGTGTTTTCCCATAGAAAGTAATGCAAAATGGATTAATCCGTTCCAGACTTTTAAAAATAACCCCTAAAACAGCAGTTTAACATGAATTTTATTATCTAACAAGACCATTGATCCATAAAATGAAAGCAATAATCAATGTACTCTACTATAAAATAAATAAGACAGTATTGTAGATGATAAAAATTAAAAAAAAAATTCCCCTTACCTGCACTGATGATAGTCATTGTTTGGATGGGGGTCTTTTATCCATTTCCACAGTCACACAATCAATAAATCAGTAGCTGAACTGGGTTCAAGTCACAAAAACAAGTCACAAAAACGAAGTCACAAGTCAGAGTCCCATAAAACAAAGAGCAAGCCACAATCACAAAAAACAAAAAAATATCAAAAACAAAAGCACCAAATATCACACTGCAATCAGAAACGGAAGGCTTCAATTACAATGGGGGATGGGGACACAAATTTGCAGCGCAGCCGTACAAACGGAAGCTCAGGAGCACATTCGGCTTCCGAAGCAAAGTTCGCAAACCGGAACACTGACTTCTGGGTTTGCAGCATTCGATTTCCAAGTTGTTCGGAAACTAAGCTGTTCGAAAACCGAGTTACCACTGTAGAATCTTTTCGGCACACTTCACGACTGTATTCTCTGAAGAATCTTCAGAGGTCCAGGGACCTTTTTCTATTCTGTGTTTATGAGCCCCTGCTTTCTAGAGTAGTACAGTGCTTCAGTTGCATTCAGAACGACCCTTATCAGTGGCCTAGCAGTACTGCTTGACCTCCTGTGCTAGCTTTGTGAAGTCTTGTTGCCTCTGAAACTTAGGGTGGATCTATACACTGGGGGGAAACACACTATAAATATCATAAATTAAATCGTCATAACAAAAAAAACCCTATGTAAAATCGCACAGAAAATATTGGTGCTCTACAGCACCATCTGGTGTTGCATATTTATAATGCAGTTAAAATGCTGTTTTTTTAACTAATGTCAATGAGAAGCTAGTTATGGGCCTGCAGCACTTCTCTGGCATATGCACAACAGTTTCAGTTTTCAGAATATACCTAAAAATAAATAAATAAGAAACTCAGTCTGGAGGGGCCCGATTGAATTCATTGTCATTTTTTGACATTACTTTCTCCGTTCTCCTCCATTTCTGTCTCACAGCGATTCCATTATTGTAGGTCTTTTCACTTCACCTAGTGCTATATGTTTATATAAATATTAAGTCATAGTAATCCTAATTAAACTTTACTAAACCGTTAACCAGGGGTGGGGGATTATTACTCATTTTTCTCTCAAACTAAAGTAGGGAAGTTTGAGTTGCTTAAAAGAGAGAGAGAATGAAGAACTGCAGAATCAGCAAAAGAGCTAGGATGAAAATGAAAACAATTACTTGACAATACTGAATAATGATGTAGCCTGAAAGGAATGTAAGCTGCAATCCTACCCACTTACCTGGGAGCAAGCCCCACTGAACTCAATGGCACTTACTTCTAAGTAGATATGTGGACTTGCTGGGCTGCAGTTCCAACCCTGTTTACTCAGAAACAAGTCTCATTCAATGGGGCTTAAAGGTAAAGGTAAAGGGACCCCTGACCATTAGGTCCAGTTGTGGACGACTCTGGGGTTGCGGCGCTCATCTCGCTTTACCGGCCGAGGGAGCTGGCGTACAGCTTCCGGGTCATGTGGCCAGCATGACTAAGACGCTTCTGGCGAACCAGAGCAGCGCACGGAAACGCCGTTTACCTTCCCGCAGGAGCAGTACCTATTTATCTACTTGCACTTTGACGTGCTTTCGAACTGCTAGGTGGGCAGGAGCTGGGACCGAGCAACGGGAGCTCACCCCGTCGCGGGGATTCGAACCTAGGCTCTGTGGTTTAACCCACAGCGCCACCCGCATCCCTCAATGGGGCTTAATCCCAGGTAAATGGGTAAGATTGTAGCCCATGCTGTTGTTTTTATTGCAGTTGAATACTGTCAGAAAGCAACCAGAAGATGGTGCTACTAAGCTGAAAAAGAATGCCTGCCATATTAATGCAAACTCCTGGAGAAGCTTAGCAGCACACGCTTGTTTATTTCTTTCCCCACACAGTGTGTTTTGCATTTGTAAAGTTTATAACTTGACCAACCAAAACAATGCCCAAACCATACTGAAGCCAGGAGCCTTGTCGCGTATGAAAAAGTGTATCCAAGCATACAGAAAGGAAAATATCTTTCGGAGGGAAGATTCATGGATACCTTCTTTAGGGGTAAAGGATGAAACTGCCTAGAGGAAAATCTGCATACTCTGCCCCTGCCCCTGGCATGGTGCATATGATATGTAATGTAATTCCACAGATAAATGATTATTCTGATTGTTCTTTAACATGAGGTGAAATAATTGTGGCAAATGTTTTGCGCCAGGCAAAAAACATTCCTTTTCAACCAGGCCATTGGCTGATGAATATTCCACAGTCTTTTAAATGTGTTGTTGCTTTGTTATTTAAACTATTTATTTGTGCTTATATCGTATGTTTTTATCTTGTGAATCACTCTGAGATCATTTGATGAAGGGCAGTATATAAATCTAAATAATAATAATACATTTCCAATTCTCTCAGTTTCTCATTGTTCCAAACTTAAGTTCTGTTCTCCACAAGTCCACATCAGTTTGCATCTTCTAAAAAAGCTTCATCAGAGTTTTTGTGCAAATTTCATCCCATACACCAGTGATGGCTAACCTTGACACTCCAGATGTTTTGGAACTACAACTCCCACCATCCCTAGCTAGCAGGACCAGTGGTCAGGGATGATGGGAGTTGTAGTCCCAAAACATCTGGAGTGTCAAGGTTAGCCATCACTGCCATACACCATTGGTGCGTGTGATTTTTGTGTGGTGTGCACATATTTTACAAAGCAATTTCCCCCAATATGTGGTTTTTTGGGGGGTATGTTATTTTCACCAGATAAGAACACGGGCAGGATTATTGCAATAACCTGCAGTTTTATAAGAGTATATATTTAAAGCAGATGAATAAACGAGTAAGTTAAGCTAATTTGGAATATGCAGAATATATCTATATCTATATAAAAATTCAAGGAACCTCAGAAAGAGGGGGAAGGAAGTCGAGTTTCAAAATGTTAAAATGGTTGTAAAATTATTGAAATGTATACAATTGAAAATAATAAATAATTTTTAAAAAGGTTTGTGGAGGGTCTGCAGAGGATACCAACCTTTCGACTTGGATGGTTTTTAAAAGATAAATAGACAGGTTTGTGGAGGGCAAGGCTATCAGTGTCTAACTAGCCACAATGGCTGTGTTCTATGCCCACTGCCAGAGGCAGTATCCTTCTGGGTACCAGTTGCTTGAAACCTCAGGAAGGGAGAGTTGCTTTTGCACACAGATCAGGCAGCTGTGTGAACAGGATGCTGGACTAGATGTGTCACTGGCCTGACCTAGCAGGTTGTTGTTATGTTCATTGACTTCCAATATTTGGTCTTTCCCAAACCAGTTTACAGTCCTCAGCTAGGCACAGCACCCACCTCCCTCTAGGAGACATTTTCTTGGCAAGGAGCTCAAATTATTATAGCGGCTTCAATTATGTGCCCGTGATTGGTTTCCCAGAGTTGATTTACTCCCCTTATTAGCAGACTGGAGTGCCACTTTACTTACATTTAGGTTGGCGCATGAGATTAAATAGCCCTTGCTGGACCCCTATATATTTTAAGTGTCTCCTGTCAGTCTGCCTCTGTCAGCCAATGGGAGGGATACGTAAGCCTGTGCTTAATATAGCGCTATTTATTTGCTCCACCTGACCATGCAGTAAAAACACAGCCGAAAAACTCTAGGGTTCGATGTAGCTGAAAATAGAAGTTATTTCTGCACTGTGGAATTTTTCACTCTGACTCCACAAGGCTTTAAAAAACAACGCCACAAATTATAACACGATAGAGTTTTGAAAACTTCAGGAAACAATGAAGAGGCTTTGAAATGTTGGCAACTCTGAAAGCTGTTCTACAGTTATTAGAACAGGACACTCTATACAAGATCTCAAAGTAGCTGTCTTATTGCAAAGGAATTTCAGAAATAGACTGGAAAGAGAAGTTGCTTAATTGCAACTCATTACCAAGCTTAAAACCATGGAGAGACCTGGTCTGAACAAAGACATTGGATTCTTATCTCATTATACATGACAAAGCTTTTTTAACCTTCTCACCCCTTGCTTTTTCCTGTAAGACTAATTGCGGTCATTAACAGTCGTCAACAGGTTTACCACAGCTATCAGCCTTTCACCCATTCCCACCACCCTTCTGAGTAATGCCCCTCCCACCCTCTCACTATATATAAGGGTCTGGTGACTTCTGTTTCAGTGTATCTGAAGAAGTGTGCATGCACACGAAAGCTCATACCAAGAACAAACTAAGTTGGTCTCTAAGGTGCTACTGGAAGGAATTTTTTTATTTTGTTTTGACTACAGTTATTAGTGACAGAATATCTCTGTACATTAAAGTCTTTGAATCCTAAATACTAGGAGCAAAACTGGCGGTGGCGTGGGGTGTGGGGAGACCTCCTACTTTTACATCCAGCTTGTGAGAGCTGGGAACCAGCGTTAGATGTCAGGTAACATGGCCAAAAAGTAGCCAGCTTATAACCCGTCCCCACAGTATGAAAAATGACGAAGCTGATTCAATATTTTTTATTAACGCAGCGCTATGGAGGGGTATTGGCCCTGGCAGTCATGTTGCAGCAGCAAGTATCGGTGGTAGCATTTCTGCAAATTGGCCTCCCACAGAGGGTCTGGTAGTTTCCCTCACACCACTGCAAACTTCTCCTTTGTATCAGTTAGCAATCTCATCCTGAAAATTGCCGGATCGGCAGGGAATCCATTCACACCTACGGCTTGCCGTATAAGGATGGCCGCATTTGCAAGCAGCTACCTCCTGGCAAATAGAAGGGGAAGAAATGGAGGCAGGGAGAGATTTCACTTTCTTGGGTTCCATGATCACTTCAGATGGTGACAGCAGTCACGAAATTAGAAGATGCCTGCTTCTTGGGAGAAAAGCAATGACAAGCCTAGACAGCATCTTAAAAAGCAAAGACATCACCTTGCCGACAAAGGTCCGTGTAGTTAAAGCTATGGTTTTCCCAGTAGTAATGTACGGAAGTGAGAGCTGGACCATAAAGAAGGCTGATCACCGAAGAATTGATGCTTTTGAATTATGGTGCTGGAGGAGACTCTTGAGAGTCCCATGGACTGCAAGAAGATCAAACCTATCCATTCTTAAAGAAATCAGCCCTGGGTGCTTACTGGAAGGACAGATCCTGAAGTTGAGGCTCCAGTACTTTGGCCACCTCATGAGAAGAGAAGACTCCTTAGAAAAGACCCTGATGTTGGGAAAGGTTGAGGGCACAAGGAGAAGGGGACGACAGAGGACGAGATTGCTGGACAGTGTTCTCGAAGCTACTAACATGAGTTTGGGCAAACTGCGAGAGACAGTGAAGGATAGGTGTGCCTGGCGTGCTCTGGTCCATGGGGTCACGAAGAGTCGGACACGACTGAACGACTGAACAACTGCACAGCGGAGGGCATGTGAGAATTAGGCACAAGACAGGTCGCTGTTTTGCTCCCTTGGCATGACCCTCTAACAGCCCCTTCACCCTGGAAAAGCTGTGCTTTGCCCCCCCTCTCACACAAGGAAATCCGCTCCACCTTGTTCCATTAGCCACCCCACCCCCCGTAGCAAGGTGACTTTTTCTGGCCCTCCCCTGCTTCTCATTCAGTTCTGGGTCGCTATTACCTGCCTTGTACAAAGTTGTCTGTCCAGTGCATGCAACCTAGAGAAGGGGCGCCTTTTTCATTTTGTTCTCTGACTTCCTTAAGGTGCCTTTCACAGCGCTGCAGAGAGAAGCCGCACTCTCCGTTCGATAACTCAAACTGGGTCACTTGGAATGCAGAGCCTTCAGGTTGGTCCACATTTCATTTATTTATTTAATCCCATTTCTGAATCACTTCCTGTGGAGGGGGGAAAACCCACAATAAAAATATCGGTGCAAGAAAAAAAAACAATTGCATGCATATAAGCAACCCCAATTGTTTGTTTGTTTTTTAAAAAATGACAATTAAAAACAGTTTCACACGTCAAAACAATTTCACGTGTGAAAAAAAAAGTCAAATATTTTTATGGAAAATGTAACAGGAACAAAGGAAGAAACAACATTAGTTCACCAGAACAATAAGAATAAATCATCAGTAATAGAATCATAGGAACTGTGGAGTTGCAAGGGGACCCAAGGGTCATCTAGTCCAACCCCCTGCAATGCAGGAAACTCAACCATCTAATTTGAAACCTGTTTAGCTTCCATATGTATGCAGTGCATATCCAAATGGGATTGAAAACTGTAAGAGTCAAACATAGAAAGGTTTTAAGGTTTTCAGAACATTGAGAATGGATGATGGGCATTTATGCTTCCAGTTTTGAGCTATAAGTCTCTTTAGTGGACACGGGTAGGGCAAGTAGATAAATAGGTACTTCTGCGGCGGGAAGGTAAACGGCTTTTCCGTGCACTCTGGTTTCCGTCACAGTGTTTCGTTGCGCCAAAAGCGGTTTAGTCATGTTGGCCACATGGCCTGAAAGCGAGATGAGCGCCACAACCCCATAGCCGCCTTTGACTGGACTTAACTGTCCAGGGGTCCTTTACCTTTTCTTTTTTTTACCTTATAAATCTCTTTGCTAGAAGGCTTCTCAGGCAGCGGGGCAGCAAGCCGATCGGGTACCTGGGCCGGCGCTCGTGCCCTGCGCCAGGGGCAGGGCCACCCACCCATGGGGGCGGGGCGAGCCAGGGCAGGACGCTCTATGGGCCCTCTGAGGAATCTGCCTGCCTCCTCCCACTCAGCTGCCCTACAGCTGGGGTGGGGGGAGGCAGCAGGCAGACTGTTTGGGCATAGCTTGGGCGTGCTGCAGGCCCCGCGGTCAGTGCCGCCCGGCATTTTGTCACCCCCCTTAGTGGTGGCACCCGGGGTGAACCGTCCCCACCGCACCCTCTTCCTCCACCCCTGTTCTCAGGTTCCTCTTTCATTGTCCATCTGTTGCTCTCCATGTCACAGGAATGTAATTTAGAGGTGTGGAACTATTGCAAGTAAGGGACGTGGGTGGTGCTGTGGGTTAAACCACAGAGCCTAGGGCTTGCCAATCAGAAGGTCGGCGGTTCAAATCCCCGCGACGGGGTGAGCTCCCGTTGCTCGGTCCCTGCTCCTGCCAACCTAGCAGTTCGAAAGCACGTCAAAGTGCAAGTAGATAAATAGGTACCGCTCCAGCGGGAAGGTAAACAGCATTTCCATGAGCTGCTCTGGTCCGCCAGAAGCGGCTTAGTCATGCTGGCCACATGACCTGGAAGCTGTACGCCGGCTGCCTCGGCCAATAATGCGAGATGAGCACGCAACCCCAGAGTCGGTCACGACTGGACCTAATGGTCAGGGGTCCCTTTACCTTTTAACTATTGCAAGCATTTCCACCCCCTACCCTCCAAAAAACAAAGTTAATACAAACAATTTCTGACCTACAAGAAGACACCACAGGGCACACCCACAACTGATGCCTCAAATAAAACATTATCACCTCCGGTCATAACTTTGGCGATCCAATATGGCTGAAACATTTCGCTGCTTTATATTACACAACTGAAAATTGTGTAAAATCTAAGGACACAATTTTAAGACTACAAATCCAACGAAGCCGAGTGATGGCAAGGGAAACACGCACTCATAAGAAGAAAAAAAGAAATGTGTTAACTTCTTGTTTCACGCATGCATGTGTGAAAAATCTGGCACCTTTGCATAAAGTAACATAACTGACATACAGGTGGAACCTGTGCACATTCAGATTGGAAAGTGGAAAGAAAAAAATGGATTTTCTCCACAGGGTTTTGTTCATACCTAAAGAAGGTGTAACAATAGCCTGAACTCATTACTATTATGCGTCCTACTTCCTATCAGCTCCAAGCTTAAAAAAAAAAAAAAAAGCTTGCCTCAGCAAAGAATTCCAGGTATTGACCTCACAGCCCTGAAGCAAGATGAATAATGGGTCTGATCAAATGGTTTGGCTCTTTGATGTTGGTTGGAATCTGTGACTCAAGAGAAGAAAGAGCGATGAGCCAGGGAGGGAATGGGTCCATGAATTATGAAAAGTGATTCAAACTAATGAGGAAGGAAAGTTTGCTTTATTCTAAAGAATAAAAAAACACCTAGCTGTGAGGGGATCAAAGGGTTTGGCATTGTCTTCACACAAAAAACGACCTTCTGCATATCTGGCTTATGTGGCCATAGTGCAACATGGCAGCCCATTCTTAGCTTTTGGATACTGGACTGGGAAACTGGGAAAACCAGCGAGGCATGCTGGGAACAACCCCTCCTTATGCCACATATTGACCTACTCTGGTATGTTGCAGCAAAACAGGAATTGACAGGATAGGTGAAAAAAATGGTTGGCCTGAGTCAAAATCCCTCAGCAGGTAATCGCGTCAACCCCCGCAGTGAGTAAGCTCATTATTTAGTCCAAACAACAGAGCACCTATTGAGCTTTCAGTTTGTGAGTTGGGGCCTCTTTTGTTCTGGGAATTAACATTTAAAGATCACAACCAGCATATGATCCCCTTTAATCAATGGATCTACGACATGACAACACTCACAGCATATGAATGGCTTGCTTATAGACTTTGTTCGTCTAAATATATTGACATTTGGGATGAGTTTATACAGAATATAGCAGGTAATTAATAACCATATATATATTAGGACAATAATATTAGTTATATATCTGTGTATATAATAATGTATGAAGATGTACAATAACTGATTATATTTAGTGTGCTAAACTGTATCTTTCTTTCTTAAAGTACTTTTTGCACTTTCCTCCCTCTTTCTTTTCTTTTTTTCGTTTTCTCTTTCGTCAATAAAATCAATAAATAAAAACCACAACTATCATGATTCAAAATGGCTGCCAAAACCTTAAGAATGGGTTAGGAAGACAGGGTGTCCACTAACATGTCAGCTATTATGGAAGCTGTCACTGATAAAATTAAATAATTTCATGCTCCACTTACTGCTGAGTGGATGAAAGTTTTTGATTCTATGAAGGAAATTCTTAATGCAAAAAACCCCCTGACCATTGAAACAACAGCAGGTGAACTGCTGGATCTGGCCATCCAGTAAAACTTGGACTTTATTAAAAGCCAGTTTTGAGCTCTCTATAAAGGTGGATGACCAGGAGATTAGAGTGAGATGATAAAGCGTGTTCTCCTTCATGGAGAGCACGTGTTGCGGTGGGGGCCGGCAAGTCACCCCTCTGGTGCTTGGCGGGATCGTATGGATGGCCACTGTTGTGATTGGACCCTGGGTGTTGTTGGGGAGATTTGTATGTTGCAATTTGTTGATGGACAGCCCAGCGTATATCTATTGGTGGGTATGCAACGTGATCCCCCTCTTGGCTGCGTGCTTCGGATCACCCTCCCTCCCTCCCTATATTTTAGGCCTCTGCGTTGACCTTGCTATGCCTGTCATGGGGTCGTCTGCTGTTGGGTAGGAATTTTTAAATTTGGCTGATTGGCTGGTGCCATCTGGTTTTCGCCTACTGCGTAGCAAATAGTTACAACTTGTAAGGTTGGCGGTTAGGCATTGGTTATTATGTTGGTTGGAGAAGGGGTTATGATTGACTGTGTCTGCCCCTCCAATTGTTGCTGGTGTTAGGGGAATTCCGTTAAAGGAATGCAGGGGCTCGATATGCTTTTGTCCGAACCCCCGGTCAGGGGCTAGGGCCGTGCAAGAGCCCTGGGAGCCTGTGGGGAGAGGGGAGGGTCAGACCACCCGGCTCCCTTTATCTCTCCAGAGTATTTTCCCCTTACTGATGGTCGTCAGTTCTGTCCCCAGTGGGACAGATAGTCTTAACCAATGCCTAAGCAACCACTCACATTGTTTGTATTTTAATAAAGTTGTGGCCAAAATCATGCCAAAAACCAAAACTAAAATTCTGTCTGATGTGTGAATTATTTGAGGGGTGGTTTGGGGACCTCGACACGCAAGACCTGTGCTATAGGGGGGTTCCAGAGGGGGCTGATCAGGGGGATAGGATCAAATTTTTGTTGGTATGGTGGGTGACCAAGATCCCTAAAGTCCCCCTGTCTCCTGGTGATATTGAAAGAGCTCAGCAAAGTTTAGCTCCCAAGCTCAAAAATTTATCTATGTGCAGATGCATTATTGGGGTATTTAAGCATTTCATTATTAAAGACAGGAAAAAATATATAATGGAAAATATTCCATGAAAACATATCAGAACATGAGTGGGTTGGGGATTTGTAGGGAAAGACATAATGGTGCTTCAGGAACCGCGTTCAAAGACTTTAAGGAAATGCAGAGCCTTGAAACCAGTAACTAAAAAAAAATGACAAGCAGCTCAAGTAAAATATTGTTAGGCTCTCCCACAACTAGTGGGGTTCGCTACTAATAAGAAGGAGATGATTCGCTTCCTGCAGCTACTGAATTTAGGAACCTCTTGGGATTTAGAAGAAATGGAGGAAAAAGATGAAAACTTAGATGTGGAAGATTCAATGGAAAATAGTGTCAGTTGTTTCAATGGTTTTGCCGATTCAAAATGGGCTAGATCTGTTCTCAGAAATTAACATCAAATACAATTTGCTTGACGTATAGAGGATATTACACAGATAGAGATCACAATTTTAATTCACCTAGTCACAACAGATATTATAGAATTAATTGCCTACCAACATCTAACACTCTTCATACTAGGTTCTAAGAAGCATACATAGGTTACGTTTCCGGTACTTTAGGTCGGCCTGGGAGAGATCCCTACAGAAAACCCTGAAGGGCCTCTGCCAGTCGCAGAAGGGATGCAGGTGGCGCTGTGGTCTAAACCACTGAGCTTCTTGGGCTTGCTGATCAGAAGGTCGGCGGTTCAAATCCCTGCGGCGGGGTGAGCTCCCGTTGCTCTGTCCCAGCTCCTGCCAACCTAGCAGTTCAAAAGCACGCCAGTGCAAGTAGATAAATAGGTACCACTGCGGTGGGAAGATAAACGGCATTTCCATGCACTCTGGCTTCTGTCACGGTGTTTTGTTGCACCAGAAGCGGTTTAGTCATGCCGGCCACATGACCTGGAAGGCTGTCTGTGGACAAGCACCGGCTCCCTCGGCCTGAAAAGCGAGATGAGTGCCACAACCCCATAGTCGCCTTTGACTGGACTTAACCATCCAGGGCTCCTTTACCTTTATTTATTTTATTTTATTTTATTTTATTTTATTTTATTTTATTTTATTTTATTTTATTTTATTTTATTTTATTTTATTTTATTTTTACAATACTGAGCTTGATGGACCAATGGTCTAACTCAGTATAAGGCAGCTTCCTATGTTTCTTCTACCAATCCAATCCAATAGACTTCTGTATGACGCATAGGAAGGGGATAGTATCAGAGTGCCATGTTTGGAGACTTCTTGCCCAGATTGTCCTTCAAACACGACACTCTGATACAATCCCCTTCCTTTACAGGGAACCAGGCAGAGGGCCTTCTCAGTAGTGGCACCCGCCCTGTGGAACGCCCTCCCTTCAGATGTCAAAGAGAACAACAACTACCAGACCTTTAGAAGACATCTGAAGGCAGCCCTGTTTAGGGAGGCTTTTAATGTTTAATAGATTATTGTATTTTAATGTTTTGTTGGAAGCCGCCCAGAGTGGCTGGGGAAACCCAGCCAGATGGGCGGGGTATAAATAAATTATTATGATTATTATGATTATTATTTTCTCTTCCAGGGCCTCCCAGACAAGAAGATGTGACTTTGCTGAATTCTTTAGAAGACTTGCTCTCAGAGCAGGCCCTGACACTCATATGCCATGTGTGTGTGGGGGGGGGAGCTGCAGAATAAGATGACTTTACAGAGGTGTCCGTAGCAGGACTAATCCACCCAGCCTTCAGAAGGTCTCAGAAAGTTTTTGCAACTTGGAGATGCAACAGCTTCCTTTTTACTTGAGCTCTGTTCAGGGTTGTGGCCTGGTCTCTGCCTAATCCTGAATTGATGGTTTAACCGTCCAGACTTATCCCAAGAATCCTAGGACTTGTAACTCAGCCAAGAAATTGTGTTCTCTACCTCTACACCCCCTCCCCACTCCGGAACAATACTTCCCCGAGTTCCTTAGTGAGAAGGAGGGAATTACTTTGAAATCAGTTCAGATTTGGAGTGCGGATGGATTGTAGGAAGAGGATGCTGCTGAATAGTTTTCCACTGTGCTACAATAACAGATTAAGTGGATTTTTTTAGACTGTAAACCTGAGGGCAGGAATTGTCTTTCTTGCTGACATTTGTAAAACAATCTGGGAGCCTTTTGGGGGGGCTGAAGAGTGGGATAAAAATGGTTTAAATAAATAAAATCAAATAAATATACAGCCTGGATGAAAGTGCCACCCTTTCTGAAGTCTTCATAGTCCCACTCGGATGCTTCTCTCAGACTGAGGCATTTTATGAGCCTAATTAAAATTTCCAACCAGGTTTCATTTGTTTCCTAATTATGTTTCTCTGCAGAGTCAAGCAAAAGAGAGAGAGAGAGAAAGTATCTTGTCTTGTACATAAATCACTATCAGCAGAAATGCCAACTAGTAGGAATCTAGGGAATCAAAGCCTTATGAGCACAATCCTACCTTGTAAGCAGCAAGTGCTTCCCTCAGAAATGCTCAGACACGGTTCCCCGAAATGCATCGATCAGGTTTAAGTCACATTCGCACAAGACACATGCTTGCCAGGGTTGTTTAGCTGGAATGCAGAATTCACGTTTCCTGTAAAGGTTCCTTGTAACATCCAGATGTGGAGAACTGTGGTTTGTTTAAACTACGGTTTCAGAACAAGCCAGGACCTGAAACCACAGCTTGATGCCGGCTTGTTCTCACTAACCATGGTTGAAACTAGGGGCTCCCAACCTTTGTGAGGTTGTGACTCTGTGATTATTCACAACATCCTCCACTGGCTTTGCATTTGCCAGCAGTGAGAAAGGAGCCTGACTTGTGGAGAGCTCCATTATGTGAAGAAGAACCCTAAGACAACCGAGATTCCATTTTGCACAGAGGATCCTATAAGAACACATTCACTCGAATGAGTGGCTGCTGAGGGGGGTGACTGCTGCCTGGTGCAAATATTAGCAGCTGACTAATGACAGTGACCCCACAGCTCATTTGCATGTGCCTTCATGGTGTGAGGAGGCCCCCTAGTGGTGGTAAAAGGGCAAGGTAGCAATTTGCTGCTATTGCCCCTGCATTTCAACAATACAGCGGTAGCTCTGGTTACGAACTTAATTCATTCCGGAGGTCCGTTCTTAAGCTGAAACCGTTCTTATCCAGAGGTGCGTTTTCGCCAATGGGGCCTCCGGCTGCGCGCGCGCCTCTGGAGCACGATTTCCAATCCGCATCCTGGGGCAAAGTTCGCAACCAGGAGCAGTTACTTCCGGGTTAGCGAAGTTCGTAACCAGAAGCGTTTGCAACCATAGGTACCACTGTAGTTACAACTATGCACATGAAGAAGAAGAAGAGTTTGGATTTGATATCCCGCTTTATCACTACCCGAAGGAGTCTCATTCTCCTTTCCCTTCCTCCCCAACAACAAACACTCTGTGAGGTGAGTGGGGCTGAGAGACTTCAAAGAAGTGTGACTAGCCCAAGGTCACCCAGCAGCTGCATGTGGAGGAGCGGAGACACGAACCCGGTTCACCAGATTACAAGTCTACCGCTCTTAACCACTACACCACACTGGTGAGCATTCTGCCCTGTCCTGTCCTGAGCTCATCAAATGCCTGTGAAATCAATTCTGCAGGCAGTCTCTCTTTCCTACCTCTACAATCCCAGGGCTTGCAAATACAGTGGTACCTCGGGTTAAGTACGCTTCAGGTTAAGTACGTTTCAGGTTAAGAACTCCGCTAAGAACAGAAATCGTGCTCTGGCGGCGCAGCGGCAGCAGGAGGCCCCATTAGCTAAAGTGGTGCTTCAGGTTAAGTACGCTTCAGGTTAAGAACGGACCTCCGGAACGAATTAAGTACTTAACCCGAGGTACCACTGTGCCTACCAAAGGCTTACACTGAGGCTATCAATCCATCTCTTGTCTGTGAGCATTTAAATTCAGTTCCACATCTGCAGACAATGCCATTGTAATCCTGGGATGTCCAACACATCTTATCTTTTGTAGAAAATTCAGAACTCCCTCTCACTTTTGTTAGTTTGGGTGCGGAAGCCTGGAAAAATCCACTTAAAAGACACAATAGTTCCAACCTGAAAGATTTCTGGAGGGCAGCAAATCTGTAGCAAAAAACCGCCCTCTGATGTAAATGACGCCCCTCTTTTTATTGGATTAGAAAATATATATCCAGGCACAGAGATGCATAAAACTTCTCTTTTTCCCATGTGAAAGCACTAATAATAAGACAGCTCTGGAAGACTGAGCGATGTAATCACACCCCAGAGCAAAGTTTTAATTTGATTTAAACCTACCGTAGTCCAAGACTCCAACATTCAGGTATGGGCCGTGCCTGAAATTGCTCTGATATTAACCTCTCTGATAGTGGCTGTGTTTGTTGAGTGGCATTGATGAGCATGCAACCATTCTCCTAAACTATTCGCACGTAATTGCAGTTAATGCATGAGATATACTTAATTTGCTGCAGGACCAATAGCAATATTTTTGAGCACTACTGAACATCTATTCAGCAATAAAAAATTTGCAGGCTTTATGCTTTCCTTTTGCAGCTTTTGTCCCCCCCCCCCACGCCCAGTATGGTGTGAATCTGTTAAAAAAATGCCAACTCACGTCAATTTGATTACAATCAAAGTGCAATCACAACAGATGTAACCACATAACAATTAAGTTTATGCCCCTTTCCTGAAATTACTGCATTCAAAGTCTGTTGAAGAAAATACAACAAAATGATTCTTTGTGATGCTAAACTGAACCAGTCATCCAAAGTATGTCAATAATCAATGATGCTCAACTCCTAATAATCCATTATCCTAAAACTAGCAGAAACACTGCAACAGAAGTCACAATTCTGACACTGCACATATTTGGTATGGCATTCTATGGCCATGATCTCCCAGATATGTGTGTGTATGCATACATATATACAGTATACCGCTTAATTGCAAAGTGGTAAATAAAATCTCTACAAATGTGATTCACATCCTGAATTGTCACTGTGAAAGCAAGTAGGTGCAAAACAATATTTCTTTAGAGAAAGTTCTCTTTTGTTTTAGGGGACTGCTTCATCTATGGCAGGGTTTCCCAAACCTGGGCCTCCAGCTGTTTTTTGGACTACAACTCCCATCATCCCTAGCTAGCAGGACCAGTGGTCAGGGATGATGGGAGTTGTAGTTCAAAAAAACAGCTTGAGGCCCAAGTTTGGGAAACCCTGATGGATGGCAAGACCTCTTGCTGAATTTTGTATAAGATCTGAACTGGGGCTCTGACGAACAGAAACACATAAAACAAGGAATGGGATGCCCTTAACTTTATTATTATTATTAACATAAAGGCTGAAAATTACAGCCCACAAAATGGTGACACAGAGGAAGAGTCTGTCAGAAAAAGTTTGTTAAAGATGCTGAGAGTTTTTTTAGGCAACCCCTATTTACCTCCCAGAGTCATAATTCTCAGAGTTTCCTAAGAAGAGGGATTAATTGTTAAACCACGCTGAGAGTTATGGATCCTTAAAAAACTACAGTTCCCATAATTTTTTGGGGGGAAGCCATGGCTGCTTTAAGTGGCCTCACGGTGCTTTAGTAGTGTGAATGTGGCCATCATGATGGTCACCAACATGGGTGGCTTTAAAAGAGATAAAGTCCCTACCAGAGAAGAAGGGCAAATGAAGCTGTTGGACTATGCCCAAATGACAAAACTGACCGAAAAGCTCAGGAACCAGGAAGACCAAAACTTTAACCAAAAATGGGAGGGGGGGGATTAATATTTCTCTTGGAGACCACTATATAAGCAGATGAAAACATTAGCAGGATTGCAATAACACTCGTAATGTAGCAAGTACTATGGAGATAATGGATTTATATAAAATATGGACTATTGGAAAAGATGCAGTAGAAAAGGTTTAATAACAGGACTCACGGAGGGGAAGTTGGGAAGTCCAGCGATTTGGAGGAATCTCCAAATGTGTATGTGTATGGCTGTATTGTTATAATTTTATACTTTTAAAATCAAATAAAAATTCAAAAAAGAGGATTAGATGAATCCGTGAAGGTGCAGGCTGTCAGCGGCTACTAGGATGACACTGTTTTCCCTCCACTGTCAGCAGGGCCGTCTTTAGCATATGCGGTGCTGGGGTGCAAAAACAGCCCAGTGCCCAATTTTTTTTGGGGGGGGGGTGCAGCTCAAAGTTCTTGAGCTTTTTTTTTTAGGGGGGCACGCAACTCTCTCCCATGCTGCTGCAGGAGGAGAGCAATCCCCGCAGAGGCTTGGGAGGGAAGCTGCGTGCCCGTCAGCTATCTGGTGTCCCCCAGAATTTGGTGCCGGGGTGCCCCGCACCCCTTACGCCCCCGGGTAAAGACCGCCCTGACTGTCAGAGATGGAGTGCCCCTGAATGCCAGTTGCTAGGAATCGCATGTGGGAAGAGTGCCGCTGTGCTTCTAAGTTTTGCTTTGGGGCTTCCCATGAGCATCTAGCTGGCCACTGTGAGAACAGGATGCTGGAGCACATGAACCTTTGGAATGATCTGACAGGTTCTCCTTCCAGTTGCCACATCAAAATGGCGGGTTTCCAGCTTTGAGCATGCCTTTCAAGCAGCTTCCGTACGCCGTAGCTCAGTTCAGCGTAGCTTCCAACGTATTTTTAGGATTAGCCATGTCAGAAAATAACAACTCCATCTTGTGGGCCATCTTCTTGCCATCATACACCTACAGGAATCATTGGTCTCACTTGCGACTGCAGCTTATTCAGCCTCATATGGCATTATTGCCTCGTAAACTGGATGTACCCTCCAGTTATCATCATCATAAATAAGAGCGGGGTTGCAATCAGACCAAATGTGTGATCGACTCCTCGGAGCAAGGTTGTTGGGTGGTGTTTTTTCTTTTCCTTTTCCTTTAAACCAGTCATCTATTATGGCGGAGCGCATTGGCAGCAGTGCTGTAGCTGAAGGGTCTGGCAAAGGTTTTCTTTCTATAACTCTCATTTTTCAAGGCTTTAATAAACTCTATTTATGCCAGTTTGATCACCAGGGTGAAACTGGCCATATAGCGTCCCAGTAGTACAACAAACATTTTATTTTTCTTAACACCAGCCTTCAATAATATTAAGCTTTAGAAATAAATACATTGTGGCAGCAAAAAGAGGCTTATTTGCAGTTTAGGAGCTCCAGAAAAGTTTTGCTTTGAAAATAACATGGCTTAAGTTCCCATCTTATGATCCCAGTACCCTTGTCTCATAATAACCTACCTCACAGGGCTGGTCTGAAGATAAGTGAGGGGCAAACTCCTTTCTTTATAAATGTATTCCCTCCTTTTGCCCCTGCAAAAGCCTTTAGGGTGGCAACAACAATAGCCATAATAAATCTCACACATTTAGGTTAAGGATAAAGTCACTTGACCCATGTTTTAGTCTAGCAAAACTCTAAGGAGACCTGATGGAGATACAACACATTATAAATGGGAGAAAATAGATGGGGGAGGCATCTTTCTATAGATGACTGAAAGCGCTTCAGCACGCAATATAAAATTAACCGGTGGAATTCACTGCCACAAGATATGGTGGTGTTTGCTGCCATTAGCAAAAGTGGTTTTTCAAAAGATCAAATGGAAGAAAATTTGTTTTTGACAACTGTGCATTTTATTGTTGCAACCTGCCCTGGGACCTTACAGTAAAGGGCAGTCAACCAACCAACCAAGCATAGCAACATGGCAGGCTTTGCCAAACTGGTGCCCTTCATATGTTTTTGGATTACAGCACCCATCAGCCCCAGCCAGCAAGTTCATGCCATTTTTTTCCCAGCCCACCCTATGCTCTCAGTTCTTATTGGGCTCTTGGGAAGACTCCCCCCCCCTTATTTCCCCCTCAAAAAATATTTTTTGTACTCCTAAAAGCCTTGGAATTTCTCAATACCGCTGAATACCAGATACTGATGATCAACAGGGTTGTTGAATTCATACCCATCTTATGAGCTTCTCAAAGGCGATGCTGCAGACTGAATGCTACAAGAAATGGAGCTTTAATCTGAGCCAGCGAGGTAGTTATTGTTGTTGTTGTTGTTGTTGTTGTTGTTGTTGTTGTTGTTGTTGTTTTATTTACGTGGCTGGCTGGCCTGTAACTACGTTTACCATTCCCAGAGTGTGCACACATTTCCTTCCCTCTTCCCCACCCAGGCTGATTGCCAGAGCTTGCATAACACGAAATATGGCATTTTGTAAACCCCGATGTTCAACTGATTCTCTTGTCTTCTGTGCACAGCGCAATGCAAGCTCAAGTGATCAGCTGATTGTTGGGGGTTTGGAAAGCATGGTGCATGGGACTTTGCAAACCCTATGCAAAAAAGGGGGAAAAAGCTCACTAATAATAATAATAATAATAATTATTATTATTATTATTATTTATACCCCGCCCATCTGGCTGGGTTTCCCCAGCCACACTGGGTGGTTTACAGAATTTATAAAACATAATACGGCATCAAACATTAAAAACTTCCCGATACAGGGCTGCCTTCAGATGTCTTCTAAATTCTTTATAGGTCTTTATCTCCTTGACACCTGAAGGGAGGGTGTTCTACAGGGAGGGTGCCACTACTGAGAAGGCCTTCCTGTAACTTTGCTTCTTGCAGTGAGAGAACCAGCAGAAGACCCTCGGATGAGGACCTCAGTGTCTGGGCTGAGTGATTGGGGTGGGGACACTGTTGATCTTTAAGGTGTCACAAGACTCTTCGTTGGTTTTGCTGCAACATTAATAGCAACCAGCAGATCCTATATAAAAAGTCACAATTATTATGACGTAATTATGATATCAGGTGACCTTTGCTCGCAAGGCACACGGGAGATCCAGTTCACCAGCAACTGATCTGGTGGTAGTTGAATAACATTTTTCACTTAACTGGTCCATGAGATCCACATCTTCTGCATCCTTGTATTGGTCCTGTCTGGCGTATGCAGTCAGCTGCTGTCTGATGCAACAGCTAAGGCTCTGTGAGTCAATTCTAGCAGAAACATTACTGGATGTCTAAGGCAAAGACCTCTGCTGGCAAGCAAAAGGTTTTACAAAGTCCAAGTCCCAGCCATTCCTACTGGCTTACTGTCCCCCTGGTTAGCTTTATGAAAACATTAACCTTGACATTTTGACGACATCTTTCCTTTCCCTTCATTTAGTATCTCATTTAAAGTTTGTTTTCATTGTCTTCCGTTTAACGATTCCCTTGGACTGATTGCACAACCAAAGTCCTTTGAAGAATGACAGTTCGGGGCTCTCAGTGGCAGACCCCGAAGCGGGGTTTAAATGTCGAAAACAGAGCCAAGCTGCTGTGTGGTGCCTGGGCAGCTCCGCATCAGCATTCTCAGGTAGTAACGCGGGTGGAACACGGAGAAGCAAACAACCGCTTGTTAGAAAAGGCTATACAACCTGAAAAAAAGAGACAAGGCGTGTGCTTTTGTAAACCAAGAAAATCTTTAATAATAAAATTATTTCAAGAAAGAAAAGAAAGGCAGGAGGCGTTACTCTGAATGTTGCTTCATTTCACTGAATCAGTGATATCCAGTGTGGTGGAATACCTGGGTTCCAATCCCCACACACAGAGTGACCTTGGGCCAGTTAATGTCTCTCAGCCTAACCTACCTCACAGGGTTGTTGTGAGGATAAAACAGGGAGGAGGATAACCACGCACGATGCTATGCGTTCCTTGGAGAAAAGGCAGATTATAATTGCAACAAGCAAATAAACAAAGAGCCAGAAGAGATTGTATTTATTTATTTCTCACAATTATATCCCACCATTCCTCCAAGGGGCTCAAGGTGGTTCTCTTTCTCCTCATTTTATCCTCACAACAGCCCTGTGAGGAAGGCTAAGTTGAGAGACTGTGACTGGCCCAAGTTCACCTAGCGAGTTTCATGGCTGAGCAGGGACTTGAACCTTGGTCTCCTAGGTCTTAGTCCAGCACTCTAACCACTGCACCACACTGGTGGATTTTGAAGGTCATCTGTCAGGGATGGGTTCCAGGAGCAGGTCAGTAATAACTCACTCGGCATCAGTGAAGTCAACTCTTTATTCAAAGAAGCAAACAGCTCGGGAGGCTAGGCCCAGTGAGCACAGCAACTTTTCCTAAGTCTTGCCCCAATGAGGCAGTTATAATAACTGGAAGTTCCCACCTTCCCACCGCTCTCTAAGACCCCTTCCTCAGCAACCTTCCTCAGCAACCCAAGACTCCTTTGGTCTTTACTCTCTTTGCTCCACACTCTTCATTCCTTTTCATGTTCTGGGAGAATGGGGTGGTGGTGGAGGAGCTGTTCGCAACAGGAGGGGGACACCTCCTTGGCTTCTTCGGCAGCCTGTGTCATCTCTGCCTGTTGTCCCCGCTCCTCACCAGCCTCCTCTCCTGAGTCTAGGCTGCTCTCTGCCACAGCCTCTTCCTGCTCACTAAGCCCTGTGAACTCTTCAGCTTCCGACACCTCCTCCTCCCAGTCTGCTCCCTCTTCTCCATCTGACCACTCATCATTGTCCCGCCACCAATCACCTGGCTCTGAGCCTTCTTGTCTTGGGGGTTCCCCTGGGGGTTCCCCAGGGGGTGCCTCCCACCCCTCATCTGCATCCAGCCAGTCCATGACATCACCTAATCCAGCATATTCGCGTTGCTATTACTGAGAAATTATAGATAGTTAACAGACTATTTCCCCAGAATCCTCTAAACTAGTGTATTCTCTGCCCCCTAACTTAGCCTGCTGCCCTCAGGTCTAGGGAAGGATATTGCCCCATTACCAAAAGCGAATAAGATTTAACTGCCAGTTGAGATGGATTCTGTGCATGGAATAAGGGGGTGCCATCTTGTCCCTTGCCTCAGGCTGAAAATATATTTGAGCTGCTCCTGCAAGTCTTATTGATGAGGAAATAAAGGTGATAGCAGCACCAAACACATGAAAGAAAGAAAGAAAGAAAGAAAGAAAGAAAGAAAGAAAGAAAGAGCCTCAAAACAGCACTGAAAAACAGAATTTTATAAAATAAATGTCCTTATAAAATAATGAGATGCCCAATGTGTTTCAGCAATGACTTCATTTGTGTTGCCTTTATAGGAAAAAGTGTATTCTTGTGCTCCCAAATATGGCCTTTGCTGAAATGTGACATGCATTCTCACTATTATATGACATTTTTGTCATTTTATGAAATCCAATTTTCTTCGGGACACTTTTAGGGCTTCGCCTCTATTGTTGGCAAGCAGGACTCTGCCATCTCCACAGACATTCTCCCGCCCTGCCAGTCACTGCTCGGAGGTGGCAGGAAAGAAACAGAACACAAAAGCTCTGCAGTGATGGGAGGGACACAAAAGGGGCATTCCCCTTCTTTGAGCTGCAACCTGGCAGCCCTATGAAAAAGTGAAGCAGAAGTCTAAGGGGAATGACAAGGTTATAACTGCCTTGAGATGGAAGCCCAGACACAGGACTGGGATCACTCTGCAGAGGTGGTGATATAAAGAATAGTACAGAACAGAACAGAACGGACAGAACAGAACAGAACAGAACAGAACAGAACAGAATAGAGGTAAAGGAGCCCCGGACGGTTAAGTTGCAGCGCTCATCTCACTTTCAGGCCAAGGGAGCCGGCGTTTGTCCACAGACAGCTTTCTGGGTCATGTGGCCAGCATGACTAAACCACTTCTGGTGCAACGGCACACTGTGACAGAAATCAGAGCGCACGGAAATGTCCTTTACCTTCGCACCGCAGCGGTGCCTATTTACAGCGGGACCTCGACTTATGAATGACCCGACTTACATGTTTTTCGACTTCCGAAAGGAAGTCGCGGCCGCTTTGAATAGGGTTTCTTCGACTTATGAATTTTTGAATAGGGTTTCTTCGACTTACGAATTTTTTCCGCTCAATGCATCCCTATGGGGACTTGACTTACGAGTGTTTTCGACAACCGAAGATCGCATCGGAACGCATTATCTTCGTAAGTCGAGGTCCCACTGTATCTACTTGCACTGGTGTGCTTTCGAAATGCTAGGTTGGCAGGAGCTGGGACAGAGCAACGGGAGCTCATTCCGCCGCGGGGATTCAAACTGCCGACCTTCTGATCGGCAAGCCCACGAGGCTCAGTGGTTTAGACCACAGAGTCACCCGCATCCCTCAACTAATAGAATAGAACAGAATGTCTTGAAATAGTAGGGCTGCAGCCTTTAATTGATTTCTTGATTAATCAAATTAAAATCTTTTTAATAAGGCTAAAATCCATGATTAACCCTGCAATGCCTTTTTTTTTAAAAAAGAAAGAATTGATTTTAATACAAATATTTCCAGGATAGCAGATGGTATCACCCATCTCACTTCAGTCTCACTGCTTATAGGTTAGTAATGTACGGAAGTGAGAGCTGGACCATAAAGAAGGCTGATTGCCGAAGAATTGATGCTTTTGAATTATGGTGCTGGAGGAGACTCTTGAGAGTCCCATGGACTGCAAGATGATCAAACCTATCCATTCTTAAAGAAATCAGCCCTGAGTGCTCACTAGAAGGACAGATCCTGAAGTTGAGGCTCCAGTACTTTGGCCACCTCATGAGAAGAGAAGACTCCCTAGAAAAGACCCTGATGTTGGGAAAGATTGAGGGCACAAGGAGAAGGGGATGACAGAAGATGAGATGGTTGGACAGTGTTCTCGAAGCTACTAACATGAGTTTGGCCAAACTGCGAGAGGCAGTGAAGGATAGGCGTGCTTGGCGTGCTCTGGTCCATGGGGTCACGAAGAGTCGGATACGACTGAACGACTGAACAACAACAACAAATCTAAACACAATGAAAATAGTATTGCCCCCCTCCCCCAAGGCATTGTTTTCACCACAGGCAAATATATATGCAGATTTAACAGGGTAGTTAGCTCATTGGATCAATCAACTAATCTTTAATCAGGAGATTGCCCCTGTGCACAAAGGCTATATGCACACACTCTTGGTTTGAGAAGCAGTGTACACATCACATTTGCCACAATCCATTTTCTGCAAAACCAGCTTTGATCCAAACTGGGGGGAAAGAACAAGCTAGCTGCATTTTAAGCCGGTAATGTGTACACAGCCAGAAAGGTAGGCTTAATAGGGGGGCAAGTACCAGACAACTTAGCACAGGGCAATCCTGTGTGTGTTCTACTCCAAAGCAAATTTTATTATGTTCAATGGGACTTATTCCCAAATAAATGTGTATAGGACTCCCGCCTCTGCTATTTTGTTTAACCAGCTTCTAAAGGGGCAGGCATGTTAGACGGCTGCAGTAAAACCAACAAGTCTTCTGACACCTTAAAGGCTGACTCAATTTATTTTGGCGTAAGCCAGCCTGCTGCTCTCCAGATGTTTTGGACTAGAAGAAGAAGAAGAAGAGTTTGGATTTGCTATCCCGCTTTATCACTACCTGAAGGAGTCTCAAACCGGCTCACATTTTCCTATCCCTTCCTCCCCCACAACAAACCCTCTGTGAGGTGAGTGGGGCTGAGAGACTTCAGAGAAGTGTGACTAGACCAAGGTCACCCAGTAGCTGCATGTGGAGGAGCGGAGAAGCGAACCCGGTTCCCCAGATTACGAGTCTACCGCTCTTAACCACCACACCACACTGGCTCTCTACAGCTCCCAACCAGGCTGGGGCTGATGGAAGCTGTCACCCAAAGTATCAGGAGGGCACCAGGTTGGCAAAGATTTGCTTATGTCTTAAAGGTTCTTTCTTGATTTTTTTAAGTATCACCATGAAGAAGACAATATACAGACAATTGCCATGCTCTGGGCACCAATTATAACCGCAGTGATGGATTGCTACTTCTTGGGGGGTGGAATTAGATTTAGATACTATGTGGTGATCATGTCTGTAGAGGGATCTTTTTGCAAAGTGTCGTATGTTTAACTGAATGGAGTGTTTTATCGAATTCTGCTTGAGGGTGCCCCGCAGGAATCTGGCTGGCCATTGTGAGAACAGGATGCTGGACTAGATGGGCCGTTGGCCTGATCCAGCAGGCTTTTCTCCTCTTCTTATGTGTTTTATATTGTTGATTTTTTTTATTAAAAAAAAACAAAAACAAAAAGTATGCTTTTGTATTCTAAATATGCCTTCTACTGCCTGGAGACTACCAGTATAGATGATGAATTAAGTTTAATGATGATGATCATAATTAAAAATTCGCATGCAATAATCCACAATGAAAAATCCATAGGGCTACTAACTTCTTAGAGGGAAAGGGGGCGGGGGGCGGGGAAGCAACTGAGTTTTTATATATGGAATTACTAGAGAGACTACTTCATCTGTTTTTAAGAGATCCAGTTGCATCCTTGTTACATAGTCCAGCAGTGATGCCTTGTCCAGGTGCAAGGGGAACAGAATCCCTTTGTTCTTACTTGAATGCGGATAACATCTGCAGCCAGCAACCCTTTCCCCCCTTGCGGATTGCTTGGTTGCTATCTTATAATTGTTAGGCATGTCTTTGTGCTTCTCCGACACCTCCACTTTCCTCTCGACTCCTGTGGATGTGGGATTTCTGCCTGATTATAACAGGCTTTAAAAAAATAAAAATTAAAAAAAATGCAAAGACTGTCAGAAATGTTCAATTGACTTTGTGTTTGGTTCTGGCAGTAATCAATGCCAGGAATTTCTCTCTCTCTCGGGGGCTTCCAATGATATCTTACTAACTACCTGCTGTAATTGGCATTTTCATCTCTTCCCTTCTGGAATAAGGCACTGTAGATGTCACATTTTTCTAAGCCTGAAATCTGTTGTCATTATTTCTTAGTTAAAACCAGCACTGCTATTCGCATTCTGAAAATTTTTACTTCTTTCTCAGTACTGGAACGTGTATTTTAGGCAAGTCTGTATAATTTGCCTTTGTACGATCACTACAACCATTCCTCTTCCATGGATGCCTCCCCGATTTCGTTCTCCAGCTTAGCATCACCCTGAAGACTGTGGTCAAGGGGGAAATAATACAACTCCAGTAATAAATTATTTGGGGGCATGATAAATCTGGTATCTACCAATGAGATAATACTGAGAATCATTCAGTTAGAATGAAGGAGTCAGAGGTTCAGAACTACAGGTAGCAATCCTACAGGCGGGGCCAGCCCTATCATCAGGCATAGTGAATCTGTTGCCACAAGGCCATTCTTGCTGAGCCCCTTCTCAACCCAGGCATTTTTGCCCTGCTACAGGACTGTGGTGTTTGCTTTGTGGCCTGTTCTGCACTCCCTAATCTAACTTGCTGCCCGCAGCAGTGGCAGATGATGCTGCCCCATTGCCAGAGTTGAGTGAGATTCAATTGCAAGTCCAGTCAGGCTCTGTATGTGAACTGGTAGGGACACCATCTTGTCCTTTGCACCAAGCAGCAAAACATCTTGTCCCAGCCCTTCCTACAGCCGTGTGCTTGTTGCAACTGCCAAAGCTTCAGAGTCTAGCCTGGAGGAGCAAGATGGAAGAACCACCTTCTGACTGCTTAAATACACTTGTTAAAAGGTGAGCGCTCATCGGTTCAGCTGGGCCTTCTTAATGGTAGAGCTTTTGGCCTCCAGGGAGTTGGTTTGCGGTAGCTTTGCTTGACTGACAGTGGAATCAGTAGCCTATCAGTTAGAGCCCACAGGGAAATATGCAACTTCAGTGTTCAGTGGGGCTATGCATGGAATTTGGTTCCAGTGTGTCTTCTGAGGATGGTCCCTGATGGTCTACTGCTGCTTGAGGATTCCAAGGACTTAGGGTCCGTGGCCATGACACTTCCACTCACGCATTGAGCCATTTTTGGGTAAAGGTCTCTGTTTTTGTTAGTGGAATGTTGTGCTGCAGATAAACTCATCAATCTCATACATGGCGGAAGTACTAGGGGGGGAAAAACTTCAACTGACTGCAAGCAACATATATAGCATGAATTCAACAAGGAGGGGAAATGGAAAGAGGAAGTTAAAGAGGAAGTTGCTTAAATCAGAGATAGAAAGAGAAATAAGTAAGCTTTAGCCAACTAAGATAGGTTACAGCTCCACCTGCTGTTGGAGTGGACTAATTACGTCTTCAATAAGCAAGGCATAGCTCTCACTATACATAGGTTGTTGCGTCTCCATCAGTTCTTAAGAGGTTTCTAGTAAAAGCGACCTGTTTTAAAAATTATTATTTTTAATGCAGTTTTTAATTTGCATAGTACAAAAGGATTGAAGCAAGGTATTAGCACAAACAGCACACTGCAGGGTTTGACAAGCAGTAAAAGTGTGTTAGAGATGCGTGGTGGGGGAGGGTGTCTCATCACATCTTAATTTTTAATTATTTTTGTAGGAGGTATTATTATTCTTACAATTTATTATCCACACTTCACCCACAAAGTCTCAGGGTGAGTTAAAGCAATTAAAACACAATATTAAAAACTGTTTAAAATAAATTAAGATTGCAGGAATCAGTTGGGTCCCAAAGATAAGCATTGCTATCCATTTCCCGAGTTCCCCAAGAGATCCAGCAAGTTTAGGGCACAATTCCCTGTCAGGTGTTATTTACTCCAAATAAAAGTATATTGACTCAGTAGCTTATGCGCTTGGTTCACACAGGAAATAAAATAAAATCATGCCAAATGGCATAAAATGTGTCTGCAGCCACCTGGCCCTGGAGGTGGCTTGTTAATTTATCCATTATAAATAGAAACCATAGTTTGTCATGCCAAATGATGATCTGCATTTCAGTGCAGAAAATAATGATTTTACAACAGCGTCTATGAAGGTCTGAACCAAGGAGAGGTAGACTGACAAGCTATAAATCTGGATGGTTTGACAGTTTTGCGTGATGATTTCTAAGACGGAAGCAAGATAATAATATGGAAAGCAATATCACCATGCATCAAAGTGCTCACCATAATTACTCTTTTCAAGCCACCTCCAGTACATTACCGAGGAGGGTTGTAATTATTGAGCAGGAAAGGAACTGCAAAGTATGTCAGCCCAAGAATTGGAAAAACAGCAACAACATAAACACAAACTGCAGCCATTTCTTGGGAGAGGAGCAGGCAAATGGAAAAGCACAATGCCCTTCTGCACTCGGTGTTCTGAATTGTTTTCTTATTGCTATCAGGTGGCTGTTGGATTTCTTGCATTTCCTCTCTCAGAGCACATTTCCCTTTTATGCAAAAGTTGTGAAATGCCTGTCATTATGATGGGCAACCTGTGAGGAGCATAGTTTTGAGTTTAGGGGGTAAAAGACAACTGTCCACAGAGGCTGAATCACCCAAAGTTGGGGAGCTGGGTGGTTTTGAGCCTTCACCCCAATGTCATCTCTAAGTCCTGCAAATTATTTATTTTTAACCCATAGGAATGAATTCACTCCGGAATTCTAGTATTATGGGAGAGGGATGATGCCTGGGTTACCCTTGACTTTATGACTTGTCTACAGCAGCCACTTATCTGGGCAAATGGGATGTTGCCCCACCAACCTTAGCCAGCCCACACTTGTCTGCTTTCTTACTTACAAGCAGTCTGGCGGCAACCCCTGGCCATCAGCTTCCTCTTCTTAGTTTTGCCCTTTGCAGAATTTAGCAGGGAGGAGGATGGGGAGAACACTAGAATTGTTTGACTTTGCCTACCAGGGCCTCTGGCATCATCACCACCATCATCATAATCATTTTTAATTTGTATGCTGCCTTTCCACAGTTAGAACAATGCTCAAGGCGGCTTACAGCATGACAAGATTTACATAATTACCAACATAACAAAAGCTATAAACAATAAATAAAGCACATCAAAAGGTACACAACCAAATGGAAAACAATGTCCACATAAATCATAAAATCTAAAACTAAAAAATACAACATTGATATCAGTAACAAATTAAAATGGCATGGATAAAAAAATAAAAGCAATTTAAAAAAGGATCCATCTCTGTCGAGCAGCAGCAGCAGCAGCAGCAGTCCTTTATGGCAGCGTTCTTCAACCTTGGGTCCCCAGATGTTGGTGGACTACAACTCCCATCATTCCTGACCAGTGGCTAAGCTGACTGGGGATTATGGGTACTGGAGTCTAACAACATCTGGGGACCCAAGGTTGAAGAGCACTGCTTTATGGAGCCCTCCAGGCCCCACCCTGCCTCTTTCCACCTGGCTTGGGGTGGGGCCTGGAGGGCTCCCAGCAGGTCAGTCCTGGGCACCATCTGCTATTGACTGGCTGGCCTTCTGCCCAATTAGTCCCAATGGGGACCAGCCACAACTGACCTCTTGTGTTTGCAAAGGGGACAGTCCACATGTGGCCTACACACTTGCTCCATTGGCTTGGAGAGAAAACAAGACACATGAAGACAACTTCTCTGGGTTCTCCTTCCTTGCTACTGAGTCATCATTGAAAAAAACATTTGTTTCTGGGCACAATCCAAAGTGTTGGCAATTACCTTTAAAGTCCTAAGTGATTTCGGTCCAAGATAACTTAGGAATCAGCTACTCCATACGATCTTGCCTGCCCCCTAACATCAAAAGGAAAAGCCCTTCCTTGCTTCTTTAGCCTGGAAAAGAGGAGACAGAGATAGCCATCTTCAAATATCTCAAGGGCTGTGACATGGAAGATGGAGCAAGCTTGTTTTCTCCTGCTCTGGAGGGTAGGACTCAAACCAATGGCTTCCAGTTACAAGAAAGGGGACTCCCACGAGAGGTTGTGGACTCTCCTTCCTTGGAGGCTTTTAAGCAGATGTTGGATGGCCATCTATCATGGATGCTTTAGCTGAGATTCCTGCATTGCAGGAGGTTGGGTGAGATGACCCTTGGGTCCCTTCCAACTCTGCAATTCTGTGATCCCACTGAGAATGGAAGCATAGCTCAACGGGACAGGAGAAAGGGCCTTCTCAATGGCAGCAACTGGAGTATGAGAAGTGTAAACAGTGGCCTAGAACACAAAAAACACAAATATTTGAAAGGTTAAGGAGAATAATAATTTACCTGGTGCTAAAATTACTACAAAGAAGGCATCAGAGGTGAGCCTCTTCAGAAAAGGCATTCTTCAACTGGGATGCCACCACTGCAAAGGCCTGTGTCCTCCCAACTCATCTGTCAGCTCAACCTCACTAGACATCCTATAGTTCACTGCTGGCTGAAAATCATTTATGGATAAATTGAACAGCACCAGTCAGAATGAAGATTCCCTACATTGTGAAAGCTGCCTGTTTAATGCTACCTTTAGTTTCTCTTTCTTTAACCAAAGCAAAATAAAATAAAAAAAATCCTTCCAGTAGCACCTTAGAGACCAACTAAGTTTGTTCTTGGTATGAGCTTTCGTGTGCATGCACACTTCTTCGTGTATCTGAAGAAGTGTGCATGCAGGTGTATCTGAAGAAGTGTGCATGTACACGAAAGTTCATACCAAGAACAAACTTAGTTGGTCTCTAAGGTGCTACTGGAAGGAATTTTTTTATTTTATTTTGCTGTGACTATGACAGACCAACATGGCTATCTACCTTTTTCTTTAACCACTTATAGATCAGTTTGAAGACCTCATCCTATGACTGCTAAGTTTATTGAAGATCTTTGATGAAGGACTTTGCCCAAAGCTTTTTGGAAGCCTGAATATACATTGCACAGCAGCCAAGGAAGGCTTGGGAGTCTTTTAAGGAAGGGAAATCTCTTGGGCAAACATCCCAGCGCTGTGCTGAAACTGGACAGATTAATCTTTCAAAGTAACTTTGGGCTCAGCCTGCAATAAGCTACGAGAGCTAAGTCAAATCCATGGCTGTAATAGATTCCGTAGCTTATTATGCGCCTCACAGCACCACTAAGCTTGGCTCATTGGAAAGTCTAATTGGTGCTTTGGGGAGAGCTTCAGCCTATCAAGGCTTCTCCACCCACGAATGGTGGGTTTCCAGCCAGCCAGAACCTTCAAGGGGGCTGTCAGAGAAGCCAGCTCTGCTTAGCTTGCTAGCTCTGTTTTGTGACTTGACATGAGACAAGGTATTACCATATAAATGAGATAAGGTCTTAGATAATTGCTGACTGAAAGTAAAAAACTGAACTGAGCTGCTTGTGTCCGGAACTATTAAATGTACCTTTCTATCTACCATCTTTTTTTTCTAAATCTGTATAATTTTCTCTGCTGCTGCTTCTATTTCTTCCATCTTCTCTCCACTAGTAAAAACTACAAATTATATATACAGAGAGAGAGAGAGAGAGAGAGAGAGAGAGAGAGAGAGAGAGCACGCTCTAGGACATTTTTAAATTCTGTTCTCCCTTGCCCACCCACTCACATACACTATAAACCTAGGAAGCTGCCTTGCACTAATTCCGGCAATCTAACTCAATATTGTATAAACTGGTAGGAAGTAGGTTCTCCAGGATTTCAGGTGGGACATTCCTAGTCCTATGTGGAGATGCTGGGGATTGAGCCTGGGACCTTCTGCATGCAAAGCAGATGCTCTGCCACAGACCCACATCTCTTTCCCCCATTAAAACACAGCTCTTTCTCTTGAAAAGGACTATTGAATATGAATATTCCCTTTGAATGTGGCTGGAGTCAAACGCTCATAGGAGGAAGAAAGTGTGAGGCAGAGAAAGGCATCAGCCAGACTTAAGGCCATCCTACATGATACTCAAAACACACGCCTTAGCTTAGGCCCCAAAACACTATTAGTGGGGTGTATAGTAACAAGCAGGCTATGACTGGATTTCTTGTTTGCTGAATGAAAGCTTGCCTGGGCCCTTCATAGAATCATAGAATTGTAGAGTTGGAAGGAACCCCAAAGGTCTTCTAGCCTAACTCCCTACAACTAAACTAAAGCATCCATGACAGATGGCCATCCCACCTCTGCTTAAAAACCACCAATCATCCACTAGCAGGCCAACCCCCTTTTTATTTAAACAGGTGTCTGGTTCCTGAGTTGTTTTTCCTCTGTCAATGTGTGTTTAAGCCTGTGTTTTTATTTTTAACAGGCCCAGCCCTCAATTTTCTTTCTACATCTACCCTCGTCTCATTTTTTACACAGTTTTATTATGATGTTGCTTATTTATTATGTGTTAGATAATACATTGCCTTTGGCATTTTTTTTTAAAAAATGGAAATGTAGCCTATTTCTGGAGCCAGCGTGGTGTAGTGGTTAAGAGCAGTAGAATCGTAATCTGGTGAACCGGGTTCGTGTCTCCGCTCCTCCACCTGCAGCTGCTGGGTGACCTTGGGCTAGTCACACTTCTCTGAAGTCTCTCAGCCCCACTCACCTCACAGAGTGTTTGTTGTGGGGGAGGAAGGGAAAGGAGAATGTTAGCTGCTTTGAGACTCCTTCAGGTAGTGATAAAGCAGGATATCAAATCCAAACTCCTCTTCTTCTTCTTCTATACATGGAACAAAGAATAAACAGGGAACAGCCTACAATTTTATTTGAGTAACCCCATTTTGAGCGACAGCTAAGATAATTTGAAAGACAGGTCTATAGCTCTTGTTGCAGCCTGCATTTATATACAGTGGACAGAATGTTGAACTTGGACTAGGAAGATCCAGGTGCGAATTCTTACTCACCCATGAAAAGCCAATCACTTTTTCTCAGCTTAACCTACCTCATAGATGTGTTGTGAGGATAACGGAGGAAATATGTATATCATTCTGAGCAACTTGGAGAAATGGCAGCATAAGAAAAATATAATGAACAGAAGGAATAAATAAGAAAATTGAAACAAAAAGAAAAACAATAGAATTACCATTTGAGAATAAAAGTAAGCCCCCAAACTCAGAAATCTCACATAACTATGAGTCATTCTGTGGGTGGTTTGATGATTGAAGGATATCGGTGTACAGACAGTTGAAAGGGAAAGAACATTGCAGTAGATAAGAAGTTGAAAGAGAGGCAGCTTGAAAGAATAACGAACGGACCAATTAATATTTCAGGAGTTCCTATTTAAAAATGATGTTATTACAATGCTTCAGGCATTAAATTTGCCAAGCTGACTATTATGGGAAATCAGTGCAGTTTAAGTACTCTGCAATCATAGAGAATTCATGGAAATTTAAGAGAAGTTATATATTATACATTGGGTATTGGGGAGGGGAGAGAGGGAGAGAGGGAGAGAGGGAGAGAGGGAGAGAGAGACACCCAATAACACAGCTATAGAAGGATGGCAAGCTATCAGCCTGATTCTCCGAACCTTGCATGTACTTTGCAACATTTCACAGATGAAAACAGGGATAACCTTGTGGCCTTATATCCTCACACCAAACACCATTCATTTACTCTTGGGTGGGCTTCTGGAGCAGGATCTGAAGAACCCCCCCACCCCATTTTTGTTGTTGTTGTTGTTGTTGTTTTACAAATTTAGGAGGCAAAACTTGAAATGCCTTCAGGCTTCAATCCTACTCACTGACAAGGAGTAAGGCTCATTGAACCCAATGTGGCTTGCATCTGAGTAGATGTGGATACGGCGGAGTTGTGAGACTCTCTGCCTCATCGGCTATGGAATAGATAGAGGGGAAACTGGGCAGTGCAGAAGTACAGGCTAGACATAACGTGTGGGGATGGGTGAGCTGATGTACGTCCACACCAAAGATTAATCTGACTGCTCATTGAAGAACATAAAAAGGGCCTGCTGGACCAGGCCAATGGCACATCTCACAGCAGCCAACCAGATATGAGAAGCCTGAAAGAAAGACTCTCTGCACTTGTGCTTTCCAGAAACTGGTATTCAGAACGTAATAATGCCGGTGGTCAACAAAAAATGTTTAAAGATGTTCTCAAGGCAAATCTTTTAAAAATGTAGTATAAACACCGACAACTGGGAAACACTGGCCTGCGAGCGCTCCAATTGGAGAAGAGCCTTTACTAAAGGTGTCGTGGGCGTTGAAGATGCTCAAACTCAGGACGCAAGGGAGAAACATGCTAAGAGGAAGGCATGCTTGGCAAATCCACACCGTGATCAACTACCGCCCGGAAACTTATGTCCTCACTGTGGATCCAGAATTGACCTCCACAGTCACTTATGAACCCACTGTTAAAACCGTGTTTATGGAAGACAATCTTACTCATCTACGAGTGATCACCAAAGAAGAAGAAGATTTCAGAACTGTATTGCCTCTGACAGTAGAGGTAGAGCGTAGCCATCATGACTAGGACCCATTGATAGGCTTATCCTCCATGAATTTGTTTTTTAAAGCTACCCAAATTGGTGGACATCACTACCTCTTGTGGGAGTGAATCCCATAGTTTTAACTATGCACTGTGTGAAGAATCATAGAACTGTAGCGTTGGAAGGGACCGCATGGGGCATTTAGTTCAACCCCCAGCAATGCAGGAACCTTTTGCCCAATGCGGAGATCGAACCCATGACCCTGAGATTAAGAGTTCTATCTTAATCTCTGACAGAGCTATCCTTCTTCCCTGAAGTACTTACTTTAGATTGTCCTCCTTTACCTTCCAGCATTCAGCTTCATAGGATGTCCCTGGACTCTAGTATTATGAAAGAGGGAAGGAAAAAAAAAAACCCTCTATCCCATTTCTGCACCGCATGCATATTCTTATACATCTCTTCCATGTCCCCCTGCTTACTTGCCTTTAGCTGTGTTGTCTGAAAGCAGGAGCAGAGCCTTGCAGGGCTGTCCAAGTCTCTCTCTGGTGGGGATCTTCTACCTTGCAGACATGCCTGCTCTTTGCCTCTGTTTATGCTGTGCTTGTAAGAAAATATTACAAAGATGCCTTAGGTCTCTAGTTCTCTAAAGGAAACCAAAGCAGGTACTGACACTGCCCCCCAGATCTTCTCACCGCTTGGGGAAGTACGCAGAGTGCAACAGTAGCTTTCTTTCCCAGATCTATACTTACTGACTATAGCTTTTAGCGTTTTACAGGTGACGTTTAACAGTAGAACTGTAGGTAGCTACACTACATGGCTATAAAAAGATATAAAGCCCCTATGAGAATTTGCTTGCTGCAAAGAAATACAAAAGGCTTTCAGAAACCAAAATAATTTTGTCCTGTCTTTTTTTTTTTTGGTGGGGGGGGGGAGTGTTTCCTTAAGCAGGAAACATGAACCCATCCAGCTATACAGCTTGACCCTGAGGTCAATGAGGCTGCCGTACTTTATTCATCTCACGTTTGTAGTGTTGTGCCCATAGCACCATCGTGCTCCAACTATATTTTGGTAGGATATTGACTGTGGAAAGGCATTCTGCCTCTATTTCAGTGATCCTTGACAGTGACTTACCAATGTCTTCTGTTTAATGAATACAGTATAGTGTTATAAAAATATTTTCAGTATTGTATATTATTAGCCGATGTGTTGCTTGTTGTTGTTCAGAGCACTTTATTCTGAGTCAAGGTTCATAAATCCCAATCTGGCGAGAATCACATTTTACAAAATAAGCTTCTAGAGCTCAAGAGGGGAGAAAAAATGGGAAGAACAAATAAAACTTATTTAACAGTGTAATCCTATACAAGTCTACTTAGAACTAAACCTAATTGAGTGCAGTGGGACTTCCATGCATGCATGTCTTTAAATATTCAAAATGCAGAAAGATAACAAGGAGAGGAAGAGCCATGAAAGAGTTTAAAATAACAATATTGGGATAATAATTCGATGGGTATTTTGGCTTGGTCATACTGAACAAATGCTACTGAAGCTACCGGTAACAGAGCTTATGAGCTGCCAGAGTTAACCCACCACTTCCATATTATTGAATCTATATACAAAAGGAACAGTGATAACAAAGCTCTATGAACCTGTCCTCCTGCTGAGATAACCAGTGGAGGCCCTGATCCACACACATTCCCCTTGTCAGAAGTGTGACGGGCAGCAACACGAGGTGCCTAGATTATGGAACTCCCTCCCCCGAGACATCAGTACAGCTCTGGCAGTGCAGGTACTTGCTTGAGAGTGGTTTTTGTTCCCCTGTGACTCTGGCATTTGTTTTTGCTCTGCCATATTTATCTTTTATAGGCACAGAAGTAGCAGCTTCAACAAAACAGCAATGTGGGAGGCAATTAAATCATCACCATCATCTCACCTCCTAACAAGAACACTCCTGTTCAAAGTCCCAGCCAGTCAGCTTCCTCCAACAGACCTGTGATCTGATGCCATTGCTTCTCCACTTTTCACTCACTGTCTCTGGTTCCTGTCTCTCTGAACTACCACTTGTTGAAGCAGAGCTCCTTGTTCCAGCTGTTTTCAGGGCTCCCTCTTGCTTATTTTCTTGAATTCCCAGGAATTCTGAGGCACCTCGGTTTTACTTCTTCAAGAACAGTCTATTGGGACCCGGAAGAGGTATCGTTTCTGTCTTATCCTATCTTCTGAAGGTCCTCTACGTTCACATTGTAGCCTCCACTCTGCTTCCTTGTTCTATCTTGGTGTTTGTGTAGACCTGTTTTGGGACTCACCTTTCCTCCACTTCCTCTCCTGCTCCCTCTTGCATTTCATGCATGTGCTGATCGAGTCATTCCTAAATTTGTCTAGGCAATGTCCCCAAAGCATAGAGCTAATTTCCCCAAAGAAATGCACATGTTTTGCTGAATTATTGCCCACTGCAGTAATGAATGTGTACATTTCTGTGTATTCATCTCGGTCTTGGAAAAGACTTGTGTGACTGTGACATACTGGGTACCGGTAAATCTGCCAAGAGGCCCTATTGCCGCAGTTCAAAGATACCCAATACATGGGACTATTGGAAAGTGTATGAGTGAAACACGAGTCTACTGAGGAGGCTGGGTAGCATGAACACACATGCACTGAACTGCAGAATAGGCACAAGAGGTACTTTGCTATGTGCCTTGGAAAAACAGATCAGGCTCATTCCTTCCTTTCTTCTTTCTAGCAATCAACAGCAAAGTAGGTTGGGTACCAATCTACAGAGGGTACATCAACACTATACATTTATATTTTATAATACCAGAATGTTAAGGGTGCCAAGTGCTCTGAAACCTCTATTCTCCCCACAGAGCTACAATTCTCAGAGTTTCCTGGAAGGAGGGATTGTTAAGACACAAGGTGAATTGTAGCTCTGTGGGAAGAACAGGGACTTCCTTTAAGCACCCTTAACAAACTACACTTCCCATAATTCTTTGTGGGAAGCTATGACTGTTAAGGTGGTATAGCAGTGCTTTAAATATACAGGGTACATGTGACCTGAGTTTTGTGTTACTTCCCCCAAAGTTTTCCTCCCTCCCTCCAGCTGCATTGTCTGCAATCTGACTCAGAAGACTTCTGTCTGCTCCTGGTCACAGGTGAGGAGTCATGTGGGCGAGACAGTGTTCATGGGACCACAGCTACCCATGAAATCCTCAAAATGAGTCAAACATCTGTACTATGCAACCAGTTTGTCTAAGGGTCCAGGAATATGTGTTCACATATACAGCACAACAAGACCTATGCTCCCCCCAACAGGCTATGACTCAATATGGATAATCTTCTTCAACAACACCCCTGTCACATACAAACAAACCATACTACAACCAACTGAACACAACCAACCAAGCTCTGGACGCTCTAATCTCTTGCAATGCCAATCAATCAATCAATCAATCAATCAATCAATCAATCAAGGACCTACCCCTGTGATGCTGACACAAACACTATGCAATAGAATGAAATAAGATTGCCCCTACTTCTCTTCCGCCCTCCTCTCTTTCCCCTCAACCGTACGATGTGTATGACAATAGTGTCTCATGCTGAATGTAAACGAACTGTGAAAAAACCCCACTATGAATCCAAAATGGAGACGCTATATGTACTTTTCCTTGTTTATTTGTTTGTTTTGTAACATAAGAAAATCTTTAATAAAAACCTTTTTTAAAAAACAAGAAAGATAATGGATAGTGGACTGCAGCAAATAATTAGTGGTCTAAACCACTGAGCCTACGGCTTGCCAATTGGAAGGTTGGCAGTTTAAATCCCTGCGATGGGGTGAGCTCCCGTTGCTCGGTCCCTGCTCCTGCCAACCTAGCAGTTCGAAAGCACTTCAAAGTGCAAGTAGATAAATAGGTACTGCTCCGGCAGGAAGGTAAATGGTGTTTCCGTGCGCTGCTCTGGCCACATGACCCGGAAAAACTATCTGCGGACAAACGCTGGCTCCCTCGGCCAGTAAAGCGAGATGGGCGCCGCAACCCCAGAGTCGTTCGCGACTGGACTTAACTGTCAGGGGTCCTTTACCTTTACCTTTTTAGGCTTGTGCTTCAGGACCTTGGACAGCACCAAGGCCGACAATTTCATCTACTGGAAGTTAGACTTAAGCCACTAAATCAAGGTTTCTCAAAGTGGTCTATATTGACCTCCTAGGGTTGAGGTGATTGTTGCAAGGGGTGAATAAAGATCTAGCAACTGGAAGGGTAGTAAAAGAGGTTTCTAATGTGAAAAAACAATTAGGAAGGATGAGCCTGCAAAATAAATGGCATTGGCATGTTCAGAGGCAACCTCCCTTGCCAATGAGGAACCTCTGTACAGTCGTACTGTAGAAGTTGAACGGAATCTGTTCTGTAAGTCCGTTCAACTTCCAAAATGTTCAGAAACCAAAGTGTGGCTTCTGATTGGCTGCAGGAAGCCACATTGAACATTTGGCTTCCCAAAAAAGTTTGAAAACCGCAACACTCACGTCCAGGTTTTGTTCGTTCAGGAGTCGATTTGTTTGACAACTAAGGCATTTGACAACCAAGATACCATTGTATTTAATAAGATGATTCCACAATTCTACAGCATTTCTTATTTTTTTATATGCTATTATTCCTAGTAATGGTGACCAATGATTAATATATGCTGATTATATGTTGATGTTTCTTGACTTTATTGCATTTACATTCCTAAGAATTTGAGTTGGGGTCAATGGCAACTTTATAAGCTCATCAATGGGTCAGTGAACTCATAAGCTTGGGAAACCCTAGACTGGGCTAAGCTCTTATGTATGTGTGCAGTTCCTGAAGTTCTAGCCAGGCTCCAAGTCATGATGAGGAGCATTGCAGCTATTCCTCTCCAGCCCTTAAGTGACACAAAGGACTTGAGTATAAACGGGGGACAGGGAAGCAACAAACCAACATTTGGCAAAACAGACCACAGTTTCTTTGAATGTCTGTGAGCCAGATTTGGGCTTGTTCAAGGAACTAGGGTTAAAAGCAAGGCCCTTCCAGAATGGGGAAAAATTGTTGAACATATGAAGGCAAACTATAAACAATTAAAAACGTTAACAGGATTGACATAAACACGAGCAGTAAGAAATAAAGGGAGTATAAAGGTTAATTTTTTTAAACAGGTTTGAATTGGTTATGCAGTAAGATTACGATATAAAATAAGGAACCGCAGGTGGGGGGGGGAGGGAAGTCGAAGAAAATGTAGGTTGAATTTGTTTTGATTTAATTTTTGTTGTTGGAAAATTGTAAAATGGGAAAATAAAATATTTAATAAAAGAAAATGAAAACCAAAAACCAAAACATAAAATAAAAGTAAAGCCCTCCCGATGGCTTGGCATTATGTCATTTAACCCATCCCTCACCACTGAAAAATTGTCTATGGATCAAATCAGCAGCTCAGAGAAAGCACCATCTTCCCTTCCGGAGATCATACAACAATGGAGGGCAGGGCAAGGGGGCGGGGCAGGAGTCAGTTTTAGCGATGCTAAGGAAAGGGAGCCAGAGATCGACCGCGATCTACCAAAACCTCACGGGGATCTACCAGTAGATCGCAATTGACCTGTTGGACATCCCTGGACTAGATGACCCTCGTAGTCCCTTACAATTCTACGATTCTATTATTCCATGATTCTAAATCTTTGGAAAGACAGCTATCCATGGCCGAGAACAATGATGGGCAAATCTGTCACTTTCAGTTTCTCTCAGTTTCTCATTTTTTTCAATTTTAAAGACAGTTCTTCACATTTCCACATTAGTATATATATGCATAGGCATTTTGCTGTAAATTTCTCCTAATACATGCTAGCTTGTATGCAATTTAGCTTAACGCACACATTTTTTCAAAGCAATTTCCTCTAACATAATGCATTTTTGCATGTTATTTTCATGAATATATGCATTTTTATAAAAACCTATACCCCATTATTTGCTTCTTGTTTTTTCTTTTTTCTTTTTACACATTACCTGGGTCAAGAACTCCATTGCCAAATCTGAAGATCTGCAAATCTTGAAGGAAGGTTTTGTCTTGGTTCTTGCATTGTTTCAGAAACTGTGTTTTTTGATTCTGTCTTTAAATGTGAACTGACTCCAAATTCTTCCTCATCCCTAACTGAGAATCCCGTATAGTTTCTCCCTTTAATTGTTAATATTTAATATAATATATATTTTATACCCATTTTTATTTGTCTTAAAAAGAACTATTCAGCACATAGTAGACATATTTCTGGTCAAACAAGCAGAGTTTCAAAGTGTTCTCTATCTACTCCCTTAAGTTGTGATCCTTTTAGTGAAGGAGCCTTAAGGGGAGTTGATGGCCTTTTCCAAGGCACTCTCAAGAACTCAACGAGACCTGAGAGTACATAACACTTTACAAAATAGATCCTTCAGGCTGTTCAAGAATGTTAGGGAATCCTAGACTTGTCTAGCGAGTTATTCGTGACAGTTTCTTCTAAAAGCTTAAAACATGTTGATCAAAGAGCATCCTTTGCCCTTGAGACAAAAGCTTCTCTTTCCGTTTAAATATAGAACAATAAATATAGAAAAGTTGGCTTTGCAGATTCCACCTACAGTGATAACAGCAAGGGTCAGCTCGTTTGTGTATTTTTAGTACTTGCACAGGGAGTTTTCAAAGTTGTCAAGGTGTCAGGATGAAAAAGGTAATCATCCTGAATTTGGACGGGCCTCACAGGTTGCAAACTGATCTTTGCCAGAGGATCAGGCGTCCCTTACCAGATAATGCACCTCCAAGCTCTGCAGAAATCTGAAGGCCAGAGACATTTGTTTTGGAGATAACCCGTAGTGTTTCTAATGCATTTTGTGGCATAGATGGTGCACATCTCCTGGAGTGTGAGATAATCTAACATGGCACATGGAGTTATAAATAGAACGATGAGATCTCGCAAAAACCTGCCTGGGAGGCAAGCTCACTGTCTCGTTCTATCCCGCAGTTCCCCCCTGTCTTCTTGGTCTGAAATGTTTTCTTAACCAAACTCATCACCCCTCCAGCCTGCTCTTTAGTTCCTTGTAAACCCACCAGTGCGTCCATGGATTCATTCCCTGCCCCATATAAAAATTATGAATGGTGTGGAGGGAGGGAATATTTTCTCCCTCTCCTATAGCAAGTAGAACTCGAGATCACCTGATGAAGCTGACTGACAGTAGGCTCAGGAGGACTTACAGAAGGAACCACTACACAAAACACATAATTCACTTACTTTGGATAGGCTTCGGCCTGATCCAACAACACTGTTCTTCTGTGATGCTCATGAATGAACAGCCATAGCCAGATCCCATAGTGGAAAGGGCTTTGGTTGCCAGGCAGACTGGAGCCTTAGCAACTGTAGTTTCAAAGAATAATAATTGGCCAGGACAATGGGAAAACATTGCAAATATGGCAAGGAGAACGCCGGGGTAGCTTCAGTTTTAGGAAGGACTTAACATCTTCCCAGATATACCTGCAAGATTGCCTTGCCCTGTATCTGCCCACTCGAATGCTTCCATCTGCAGAACTGCCAAGGTTGCAAGCGTCACATAATACTCTGCATTTGTCAGAAATAGATATTTCGATGTGGCAGCAGCCGCACTTGGAAACTCTCTGCACAGGTGCCTTCACTGTGCTCTTTTCAGTACATCCTAAAAACTTTTCTGTTTAGGCAAACCTGTCCAGATTGTAGATTGTAGAATATGTGTTTTGATCAGATTTTAATTATTTTTGAATGTTTTAAATACCGGTAGCTGTTTTCAGCTGGTTTTTTTACTGATAATTTTATTGTTTTTTTGTGACCTGCTATGAGAGTTTTTTTGGGGGGTGGGGGTGGGGGTTGTTTAACAATCAAGTAGTATACAAATTTTATGAACAAATGAAATAAAAATACACTTGCTTGGACCTTGAGAGCATCTTCCCTGGCTGCTTTCATGAAGTGTTGTCTTGCACATGGCTTCTGCAGAGAAGCCATTTTCAATGGTGATACTTGTTGTTTCTTTGGGGTGGGGTGAAGACTTCGGTGTTTCCCCAAGCTTTCCCTCCCTCCCTCCCCCTTTCCTTCCTTCCTTCCTTCCTTCCTTCCTTCCTTCCTTCCTTCCTTCCTTCCTTCCTTCCTTCCTTCCTTTCTTTCTTTCTTTCTTTCTTTTTCTTTCTTTCTTAAAACACCTTTCAAATTTGCTTTAAACGGGGTTGAAGGAGCTTGAGAATTGAAGGATACTCTTATAACTGTGGACACCTCCAGATGTTCTGTTTAATGAGCATTTATCCTGATTTCCTTGCACAAAACTATGCAGAGGTTAGACTATATACAGTACAGTCTTTATTCAGCATTAGTTCTGATTTGTTTCTGGGGAGGGCATACGATGATGACCATTCCTCTTGCATTCATCCTGATTTGCTTGCTTTCCTGCCAATCATTTGTTCATACTACATGTTTAAGTGCATTTCCCTGTTGGTTTCCTAATCATAAAAGTCTTCTTCTTCTTCTTCTTCTTCTTCTTCTTCTTCTTCTTCTTCTTCTTCTTCTTCTTCTTCTACAGTGGATTCATTGCACCAGGTTGACAGAGGGCTTTAATCCATTTTAATTGCACAAACCTAGCTTTCTGATACACATTTCAATCCCTCCTGAAAATACTGAGTCTGGGGGGTGACCAATATTTTAGTGTTTTGATTGTTAGAGTAATTAGCGCCAATAAATTAATAAATACATGCATAACAATGAGCAAGGCAAGGAAGGTATTTAGAACCTCCCACTTGAATTACTTCTGCAGCAAATCAGGTTACTTCCCATTAGAATTGTCTTCCCATAGATTTATGTTTGCTGAAACCTTGAAGCTTCCAAAAACCAAATTAGCCCAAGGCAAGCCTAAGGCATGAAAAATTGAGTTCCTGCCAAATGTTAACTATCCAAGTTAAGGGAAAAGCAGCAAGAAATAGCTGTCCTATTCAAGAACGGACACAGAAAAAGGAGAGGATTTTCGGGTCCCACTTTTCCTTCATAGTAAGAAGTTTCAAGACACTTCTTTTCTTTTTTTACAGAGTCACTTTCCTTGTGAGGAGAGACTACTGAAGATTTTGTAATATCTAATGGTGCTAGAGTAACTACAGGTATTTGTTACAGAAGGGCCTCCTCGGTGACTGCTCCAGACTTTGGAACTCCTTCCACAGAGAAGCTAGACTGCTCCCCTCCTTGCTGCCCTTCTGCTGCCAGGTGAAGGCTTCCTTGTTCCCACAGGATTTGGGGGACTTACTACAGCAGCAATAATGCTATTTACCCCAAAGTGGAAAGAAGCAGAAGTCCCAGTAAAGGAAGAATGGATACAAAAACTTATGGAATATGCAGAAATGGCGAAACTTACCGGAAGAATAAGAAATCGAGATAACAAACTTTTTATAAAAGAATGGAAATGGTTTATTGAATATTTGCAGATAAATTGCAAACAGATAAAAACATTAGCAGGATTATTGTAATAACCTGAAGTTTCATAAGAGTATATATTTAAAGAAGATAATTAAATGAGCAAATTAAATTAATTTGGATATGCAGAAGATAATAAGAATAAATTTAAGGAACCACAGAAAGAGGGGGAAGGAAGTCAAATTTTGAAATGTTAAATTGATTGTAAAACTAATGAAATGTATAAACTTGAAGAGTGTGTGTGTGTGTGTGTGTGTGTGTGTGTGTGTGTGTGTGTGTATACACATACATACATACACACATATAGGATTTGGGGAACTGACTGCTTTTAATGAAAGGGCTGGTGCCATGCTGTTTTTATTGCAATTATTGGTTTGGTTTCAATAGATTTTATATATGTATAAAGTTTTAATTAGATCAATGTTTATTTTTTATGACCCCCCCCATGTTTTTATTGGTTCTTATTTTTAATCTGTTAGCCACCCTGAGTCTGGGAGCCAGTGTGGTGTAGTGGTTAAGAGCAGTAGACTCGTAATCTGGTGAACCGGGTTCGTGTCTCCACTCCTCCACATGCAGCTGCT
This sequence comes from Darevskia armeniaca, assembly GCA_034641395.1. Classification (NCBI taxonomy): domain Eukaryota; kingdom Metazoa; phylum Chordata; class Lepidosauria; order Squamata; family Lacertidae; genus Darevskia; species Darevskia armeniaca. Next base: position 1,356,805 of record JAWWNF010000078.1, read on the forward strand.
GAGTGACCTTGGGCTAGTCACACTTCTTTGAAGTCTCTCAGCCCCACTCACCTCACAGAGGGTTTGTTGTGGGGGAGGAAGGGAAAGGAGAATGTTAGCCGCTTTGAGACTCCTTTGGGTAGTGATAAAGCAGGATATCAAATCCAAACTGAGTTATTAGTATCAGTACATTTCCACAGCCCATAGGTGAAAGCAAACCAAGCCTTGCCAAGCATGTGTTTGGAACCTTAATATCTGCAGCCAGGGCAAGCTCCAGAATTTCTCCTTTGCCTTCCAGAAATTTTCTAAACCTTTGCTTTGCTTTGCTTTTCATTTGCTAGGTAATGAGCGATACATCTCCTAAACGGCTTTCTGAATGATTTGTAACAACAGCTGTCGGTGCTGTGTAAATATGATGAACATCTTTCTGTCTGTCTGAAGCCAACCTCGTTCCTCTGCCGTTCCTCTCACTTTGGTGATCAGTTTACAGACAGGGAATCCAAAGTGAGTTGGTGTGGATCTGGATGCAGGAAGGCGTTCACTTCAAACGGGAAGCTTGCCTAGTTATAAAAAGCAACGTAATCATGCAGGCCATTTCAAATCTGTCTTGGGTAGGAGAGTAATTGGGTTACAGATGTAGCAATAACATGAGCTTCCAACCTTCCTGTCTTTTAGTCAGCTCTTGATTAATGAACCAAAAACCTGGCAGTTTAATTTCATGTAGGGAAAATTCACCTTTGGAGACTCTCAGACATCATAACTGGAGTGTGGCATGCTGCAATTCACTGCACTAAATGGAAGGAAGGAACCAAAGCAAATGGCCCAACAGCCATTGCACACAGATTTAGGTAGGATGGCTCATTTGAATGGCAGCATTTTGGTGAGGAGTCCTGAGCCTTAATGGGGAGGAGGCTTCTTGGTCCACCTCAAATGATGGTGGGCAGCCAATGGCCCTTGATTAAGTGTCAAGTATAAGTTGCCAGCCACTGATGGACTGAGATAGCAACCCTGTTTTAGCTTGATTCAAAATATGAATTGCTTACTCATATGAATTTCAGACAATCACATACAATGCTAGCCATGCATACTCAGATGTAAGCCCTACTGAATTCAGGTAATGGTGGTGGGTTAGGGTTGAAGCCTTAATCAATTAATCTCACAATTAAATTTGCACACAAGTAAAGTAAGCTCTCTGAAACAGGATGCAAAGTTTCTCTACGGTATGCACATGTATTGTAAAAAAAAGGTAAAGGGACCCCTGACCATTAGGTCCAGTCGTGACCGACTCTGGGGTTGCGCGCTCATCTCGCATTATTGGCCGAGGGAGCCAGCGTACAGCTTCCAGGTCATGTGGCCAGCATGACTAAGCCGCTTCTGGCGAACCAGAGCAGCACATGGAAACGCCGTTTACCTTCCCGCCAGAGCGGTACCTATTTGTCTACTTGCACTTTGACATGCTTTCGAACTGCTAGGTTGGCAGGAGCAGGGACCGAGCAACGGGAGCTCACCTCGTCACAGGGATTCGAACTGCTGACCTTCTGATCGGCAAGCCTTAGGCTCTGTGGTTTAACCTACAGCGCCACCCGTATTGTAGATGGCATCATTTTGCAGGAGGCAATGCCTACTAAGTGAGAAAAGAGGAAATGCCTCCCTGAAGGGAGTGCTTCTGTTATAAGGTAAAGGACCCCTGGACGGTTAAGCCCAGTCAAAGGCGACTATGGGGTTGCGGCGCTCATCTCGCTTTCAGGCCGAGGGAGCCAGTGTTTGTCCACAGACAGCTTTCAGGGTCACGTGGCCAGCAGGACTAAACTGCTTCTGGCGCAACGGGACTCCGTGATAGAAACCAGAGCGCACAGAAACACCGTTTACCTTCCCGCTGCAGCAGTACCTATTTATCTACTTGCACTGGTGTGTTTTCGAACTGCAGGGTTGGCAGGAGCTGGGACAGAGCAACGGGAGCTCACTCCGTCACACAGATTCAAACTGCTGACCTTCTGATTGGCGAGTCCAAGAGGCTCAGTGGTTTAGAAGACAGCACCACCCACATCCTTGATATCTGTTATAAGAACTTGTATTGAAAGCCTCTTTTTCTATTTATCTATCCATTGCATATCTCATACATGGAGTGAAACTGAACTTTGTGCAAGCAGGCTTTCACTCATGATCCGCAGCTTCCTCATCCCTGCATCTACTAAAAATGTGTCTGGATGCAGCTTTTCAACTGGGAGGTGTGCCATCATTTCTTTTGCAACGATGCAGCCCTCGGATTACATGCAAGAATTGGTAGCTCCAGCAGACAAGCTGTGGCTGGTGCTTCAGAATTCTCTGCGATATTTCAGGCACTTCTTAGGTCATGCACAGCAGCCACCAATGAAGCAATGGACAATCTGAAAGGTGTTCTGAGATCTCTTTGCAATCCAGGAAAGGAATTTTCATTTAAACATTTGCTGAACCCAGCGGCACCTGCTGATTTCCCCATCCCTCAGATCTATTTCATAATGTCACATCAAAGGATAATCTATTAAGGCTTTATTGAAGGCAAATTAGCACCTCTGTCAAATTAAGATTCCAAATAATTGGATTTCCTTTATTCCCCAATCCCCCCTTCTCCTTCGGCCAAAGCCAGATTATTTGAGAGAATGACAACTTAATTACTGATGGAACCAGCAATAGCGCTACACTTTGTAGAAAGGGTGAGCCCTGTGTCCTACATTCCAGGCTGCGAGAAGTGACACTCAATTAAATGAAAAATGTATCAGCCAAACTGTCAGAAATATCACAAAAGTCTGCTCAGGTTGTGGTGTGGGGGAAGCTGGATTGGGGTGTGTGGATTAACTTTTAAATTGCATTACTGCTAGAAGATATAGGGACGCGGGTGGTGCTGTGGTGTAAACCACTGAGCCTTGGGCTTGCTGATCAGAAGGTTGGCGGTTCGAATCCCTGTGATGGGGTGAGCTCCTGTTGTTCGGTCCCAGCTTCTGCCAACCCAGCAGTTCAAAAGCGCATCAAAGTGCAAGTAGATAAATAGGTACCACTCTGGCGGGAAGGTAAACGGCATTTCCGTGCACTGCTCTGGTTTCGCCAGAAGCAGCTTAGTCATGCTGGCCACATGACCAGGAAAAATTGTCTACGGACAAACATCGGCTCCCTCGGCCAGTAAAGCAAGATGAGTGCCACAACCCCAGAGTCGTTCACGACTGGACTTAACTGTCAGGGGTCCTTTAAATTTCTTTCTTTTTACTGCTATAAGATCGGTGTCTTCTGTGGTGTGTCCAGGAGTTCAGTCAACCTTGATTAATTGTGGACTCAGTGGTGAATAAAGAGAGATTTAAGGGTAAAACTGGGTCACAACTTTATTGATCAATTAATGTGATCTGAGACAAGCAATGATTTTCCTAGCTGCTAGAGCAACCTGAGCTGTTAGCAATGATGGAGAGCTTCAGACTCAATGTGGTCCTCTGAGTCCCTCTGTTTGACCTTCAAGATAGTAGGCCATACCTCCTTTTTTCAAGGTCATATGCCTCACCAGCCCTCCTCTGCAGTCTCCTCAAGTACTTTGGCCTTCCTGATGTTGCTGGACAACAACTCCCATCATCCCTGACCATTAGCCATGCAGGCTGGGGATGATGGGAGTTGGAGTCCAACAATATCTGGAGGTTCACAGGTTCCCCATCCCTGATCTAGAAGAATTTGTTACTGCTTCTGGATTCTCTAGGTAAGATGTAGGGTGATGAGAGTTGGAGCTCAACATCTGGAGGGCCACAGGTTCCCCATACCTCCTGTACATAGCTTATCTGAGAATATACCAGAAAGCGGGGACTGTTCATGGCACAACAGAACACATTGAAGCATTTTGTTTTACAGCAAGTGTTTAACGGGGTGACTTTTTTTCCAACCTTTTCCAAGTACAAAGAGGAAGGAGAATCTCACATTGGGTTTTGGAAAGAGAAGAGTGAGAGTGGTTTCATGGGATTAATTTGCGATGCAACCTCTAGAGTTTGCAAAACCTGTTTCCCATCTCTGTCACAATCAGCAAGATGGGTTTCTGTTTAGCTCAGCGCTCCTCTTTTTCTCCCTTCCAGAATCTTGCAAATCAACCTCTCCATCTCCCTGGCCTCCTCAATTCCATGCCCTTCACACAACTGGATACTGGTCTTCTGGGAGTTTTGCAGAATGGTAAGTAGCTGTCATCGCCTGCCTTCTTCTCACTCTTCCTCAAGAGCTAAATCATCAGAAAAGTGTGATGAAGATAAAGTGCCTGGAAGTTAGCTTCAGAAATGACCATTCATTGCCAGGCATCCATATTTGGCAGCATGTCCCACTGAAAGCAATGGGACTAGACGGGGGATAAATTTGGTTATGTGAATTTGGTAAGTGTGAATTTTTCCTAATATATACATCATTTTTCCTAATACAGTTTTTTTTTTTTTGCAAAGCAATTTTCCCTAATATAATGCATGTCTGTATGTTGTTTTCAGAAATACATAGGCATTCAATGCACAATTTACCCTAGCATGTGCATTTTTGTACACACTACTTGGCTGCAGAACTGCATTGCAAAATTCAGATAAGTGCAGATTTCAAAGGATGGCTGTTTTCATCTCATATTGCTTCTCACAGGGAAAGTTAGCTAGATTCACCTTTAAATGTGAACTGAATTGAAATCCCCACCCATCCCTAACCAAAACTTGAGAAGCGACCTCATGTTAGGCAGTGTGAAGATTCCTTTATATTACATTTTCAGAAGTCCTCCTCAAAACTCTTGGGTACCTTGTTTTGGGTTGGTTTTTTAAAAAATTGTGCAGATTGTGTGAGCCAGGTTACTGCAGCTCTAGCTACAGCTTTCTTGTTTTATTTTAACTAACCAAGGTGCATTTTTGCAGTAGAGATATGAATGGTTGAATTGATACAGTATGCCCAAAATTCATTTTTATTTCTGAGGACTGCTCCTCAGGGATTTCATGCATGTCTGACTGCATCATCTATATGCACATATATAAATGTCTCATCTTTTTTTGCCACTGAAGAGACCTACCCGCTTGATTTTAATACAAGTAAACAAAACACCAGATGTGAATATGTATCATGTTTGTGTGTGTGATATAAATATATGTATATATATTTGAAGCCCCCTGTTCGTCATCTTACCAGCAAATTTCACCAAAAGCTTACAGCTATGAACTTCTGGTTCAAGCAAAAAACTGGAAACCTGTATGTTTTGCCTGGAGACGAATATATCAGCATTGGGAGAGGATAGTGATTTCGATTTTGGGAGGGGAATCCAAAACTGAAATCCCTTTCTTCCTACTGCTGAATTCCCAGTGACTGCAATTGCTGCTATAGTTGGCAGAGCCCCCTGTTTAGTATGATGAGGAGAAGTCCTATCTATATCCACTGGGGTACCCAGCTTGCTGGTTTCGGCCGGATGCAAGTCAATGCAAGTCCCGCAACAGCCTCCTTTGGAGGTTTCCTTCCTCTTCGAATTCCACTCACGCTAGCGACATGTGGATTCTTGAGTGTTTTGTGTAATTACTGGGGGGGGGGCGAGCCCAGTGGAATCTTCCCAAACACAGGCTGACCTTTTAAAAAATGCACCGGCTGTAAACACAGACACTGAGGGAAACCCCTAAGCGAATGATCCCTCGCAGATCTCATGGCAGCTTGGGTTCATCAGTGTTGCATGTCGTTCTGTATACTAACACCAGGCCAGTGTGTGGGTGGGAAAGGGAACTAGATTATATTTGTGCCTCACGTCTATGTAAATGCGGGAAGAACGAACCAGACACGTTGGATCACATTTTCTTTTCCTGTAACCATGGTATTAATGCGAGAAGGCGATTGCTGGGTGCCTTGCAGGTGGATGCATCGACTCCTCCACTGCCAACTCTTCAGGGATTACTGTCGGATAATAATGATGGAGTTACTTCAGTGGTGGCTGAGTTTTTGCGCTCGTTCTACGCAGAGAGATTGGGCCACTGTGGAGAGGACCAGGGGACGCTAACTGAAAACTGATATATCGTTTTAAAATATTAGTTTAACTAATATGTATTTTATCTTATGAAGTTTATAACGTGAATGTTTAATTTATAATTTTGTTTCGAAGCACCTGATCCTGTTATGCCTAATAAAGGTTATTGATTGAATATTTGTGCCTCATCCCCCTCCCCATTCCCACCCAAAATTCTTCTAAGATTTCTGTCACCTAAGGTAGTATAGCAGGCACAATATATGGCGGCAATTCAGGAAATGTTACTAAAAATGATATCTGCATTTTATGTTGCTTTAAACACGGACTGTCTTGAAAATAATACAATGTACTGTTGGTATATGACACCTAGTAAGATTGCGTTTCCGTGCACTGCTCTGGTTCACCAGAAGCGGCTTAGTCATGCTGGCCACATGTCCTGGAAGCTGTACGCCGGCTCTCAGCCAATAAAGCGAGATGAGCGCCGCAACCCCAGAGTCGGTCACGACTGGACCTAATGGTCAGGGGCACCTTTACCTTTTTTAAGATTGCGAAATGTATAGAACCAGTTCAAATGTGTGCTGGAAATGTAAAAGGAAAGAGGGTATGTTTTATCATATGTGGTGGTCATGTGGGGTGGTGAAAGCTTTCCGGGAAATGATATATAATGAGTTGAAAAAAATGTTTAAGATAACTTTTGTTTAAAAAAACTCCCAGAGGCTTTTTTGTTAGGCATTGTAGGTGCAGAACTACCAAAATAAAATAAAAGACTGTTTATGTATGCAACGACAGCAGCAAGGATGCTTCTTGCTCAGAGATGGAAAGAAGACGAAGTAGCGACCAGAGAAGAGTGGCAGACCAAGCTGATGGAATATGCAGAAATGGCAAGACTGACGGGAAAGATCAGAAATCAGGAAGGCCAAGTATTTTTTAAAAAACTGGAATAACTTTCTAAAATATTTGAGAGATCACTGTAAACAGTTGAAATCATTGGCAGGATTACAATCACACTTGTAATGTGACATGGATTTTGGATACTCTGATTATATATCAGATAGATTACAGTAAAAGATGCAGGGATAAAATTTAGAATTGGAACCCATGGAGGGAAGGAAGGAGGTCTCAAGGTTCGAAAGAACCCTTTTCTTTTTTTAATGTGTGTAAATGTTATGTTTATGGTGTATAACTTTTATGTAAAACACACACACACACACACACACACACACACACACACACACACACACACACGAGCTACAAGTAAAGACTGGTAATGCTAAGGTTTAACGACAATAAAAAAAACAGACACAAAAAAGAAAACAGTACAATGCAACAAACAAAAACAAACAACCCCAATGGAAGCAGTAGTATGGTGGGAATGTGAAGTTGAGGAGCTCAGGAACACAGAAGGTTCTAGATTCAATTCATGGCATTTCCAGGAAGGACTAGAAGAGACTTCTGCCTGAAACCCTGGAGAGCTACTGCCAGTTGGGCAGTACTGAGTTAGTTGGACCAATAGTCTGACAGCATAAGGCAGCTTTCTGAAAGCTGTGCTGAGGGAAACTTAAACTAAATCATTCAAATGAGATATTATTTTAGGGCCAAACCCAACACAATGGCAACAGTCCTGTTTGTTTATTTCCAAGTCTGACCCAATTGGCAATGGCTTCCTAGGATTTCGGAGAAGGATCTGTCCCAGTCCTATCTCTAGGAGCTGGGGGCTGAACCTGGAACCTTCTGCATTCAAAGCAGATGCTCTGCTACTGATGTCTGGCCTGTCCAAATAGGTTTTTCCCAAAGACTCATCCCAGAGGTCCTGACTGTCTTGTTTCTCTTCTGCGGAAACATGTAATCACATCCTAACCTGAACCCAACCAGGATATGCTTAAGTTTCCATTGCCTCCCTGATTTCACTACTATGTTACTTTGGTGAATTACATGTACTCTTTAGACAGATTGACAGTGTGGCAGGAAGACTGAAGTTTTCTCTGATACACAGAATCATTAAGGCTCCACCTGCGCTTCCTCTACTTTCCTATGTGCTAATGTGTCTCAGTTGAGGAAATCTTGTTGGTTAAGTCTGAATTTTCAAAAGGGACCTTCCCCGGAAGGTTAGCCCTTTCCTTTCCGGGATTATTTTGGAGTATATCATGTTTTTGTTTTTTTGTTTTTTTTGCTTACTGCATTTTTATGAGTTGAATGCAAGTTTCCGTATGGTATGTCAGTGATAGAATGAATAAGAGTATCTGAATGATTCCTTCTGTGCAGAAGGCAAGGCTTTTCCATTTCATACATCAGTAGAATTTGCTGCAGTACAGCTATAAATCCATATAGCCATGGCCAGCCTTTAGTGTTTATTAACACAAAGAATAAATTCCCCCCTTCCTTTTTTTTTTTTTTTAAAAGGTGTTACTTTAGGGTTGAATTCTGTACACATTTGGGGATAACTGAAGAATCCAGGTTTGCATCCAGTCATGCAATGGGAATTCCCCCCCTTCCTTTACATGCCCCCTAAATCTGTTCTCAGAGTTCCCCAAGCACTCCAGAGCAAATTTGGGGAGAGTGCAGGGGAAGAAGGGGTGGGGGAGTCCTGTTGCACAAGCATAAATCTTTGCACTGATGGGATGGTTCCCTAGCACTACACTGGAAACAAACAAAACTATTTTCAAATTCCAGTACAAATTGGCCTGATTCGAACCTCCTCCTGTAATTACCAGTACATACATATCAGAAGTTACATACCCTCTGAATTTGCTGTTCACCAAATGGCGAGTCATAATATTCAGCTTTACAATGTATCACTCGTTTAAAGCTTTTTCAAAATACACATTGCAGTAACATTTAACTGTGAATTTCTTTATTTTTATATTCACCGGTAAATGCAGAAATGGGATAGAACAGAGTTAAGGGTGGTCACATGCAGATTTAAGTCTTTTAAATATATAAAGTCTTTTAACTTTAAATAAATAAATATATTAAATAAATATATTTTATTTATTAAATATATTAAATAAATATATTTAAGTCTTTTAAATATATAAAACAAATGTTGCTCTGATTTAACACCACCATCGCTGAGCTCACATTGTAAGGCTTATTAGAGGCCTTTAAGACTTAACAAAAGAAGCACTGGAAAGTCGATGTGAAGTTGCAATAATAATAATAATAAAATACAAGCAAGAATACAGTCAGCTCTTCATTATTTTAAGGATGGGAAGAACAGGAGATAACCCCACACTCCCCACCTCGACCTTCAGAAATTATGAAACTCCATAATGTGAATTATGGAGAAGTGAAACCCTTTTACTTCCCCCACAAAAGCCCCTGGACCTATTCGTCTGCAGCTCAGCTGGCTTAACCCAACCTGGAGGAGATCCTGTGTCTGCAAATTTCATCTACTTTGGTCATTTTCAGATTTCCCATTATAGTGAATGGGGACCATGGACCAAAATAGCGTATCTGGTTCCTTCCCATTTTATCCTCTAAACATGCCTGTGAGGTAGGTCAAGCTAACAGGCAACAACTGGCCCAAGATCATGCAGAGAGCTTCATGGCTGATGGGGATTTGAAGTCTGATGCCCCTGGTCTTAGTCCATCACTCTAACCACTACACCATGCTTTCTTGCTTGGGGAGGAGGACACTGGGGGAGGAACTTTAACTTCCCCCCCGCACCATTTCGCCATTATAAACCACCCCTTTTTGCCCTAAATAGGTAAAAATATTTAGGGACCCACTTACGTGTTCCTCCCACCCCAGTGGTGTAAGTAGCAGGTATTGGGGATACAATTCAACTTGTGAAAGCACCAAGACGTACTGAGGAACACTCCTTTTCACAGGGATCTGTGTCAATCACTCTCCCCACCTGTAGACTCCCCCCCCCAAACTCCCACATCTTCTGAGGGGCAGGGGGAGCTTGCAGAGGAAGGAGAAACAATAATTGCCTCCCCTCTTCTTCCAGCAAGAACATCCAATGAGTGCAGTTCCACTTGAGGAAATTCTAGATCCAGCCTCCTATCTTTCTTTAAGGGAAGAAAGTGCAACAGCATACCTTGGAGTCTCAGTGATAGGCTAAACCTACAATGACAGCTTGATCTTGAGACTCTCTCTATTTCAAAGTCCTTTATAACCATTCCTAAGCATCTGGCTGAGTAGGGTGCTTTATCTGATTACCAACCAGAGTGAGTCTGAAGTAATGGAAATGGATGCTTTTAACCAAATTCACTTTGTATTGGAGAGTCTTTTCAATGTATCTGTGCTTCAGATGCAAAGGCGATACTCTCCCCTCTATAATTCACAAGTAATTAGTTTTTCTTCCTTGAACCACTCATTTCCTGAAAAGTCTGTTTATCCCATCTCCGCCACAGTTATTGGAAAACAGGAAAATTTGTCTCCCCCTCACAGCTGTTGAATCACAAGCTCCTGCAGTAATAATAATAATGATAATGATAATAATTATAATGATAATAATAATAATAATAATAATAATAATAATAATAATAATAATTTATTATTTATACCCCGCCCATCTGGCTGGGTTTCCCCAGCCACTCTGGGCGGCTTCCAACAGAACATTAAAATGCAGTAATCTATTAAACATTAAAAGCCTCCCTAAACAGGGCTGCCTTCAGATGTCTTCTAAAAGTCTGGTAGTTGTTTTGCTCTTTGACATCTGGTGGGAGGGCATTCCACAGTCAGAGAAATCTTGGGAAACGAGATATATTCAAGAGAATTGTGACATAATGGTCTGGCTTCAAACAAGTCTTCAAGATACTATACGACCCTATTTGCATTGTACATTTAAAGCAGTATCATGCTACAGCTGTGGCTTTCCCCCAAAGAACTGTGGGAACTGCAGTTTGCTAAGGCTGCCGAGTGCTGTTAGGAGACCCATCTTTCCCCCACAGAGGTACAATTCTCAGAATTCCTCAAGAAGAGGAACACTCTGGTCTTTATACTCAGACAAGACCCATTGAAATTAGAGGATCTAAGTTAGTCATGTCCACCAATACCAGTGGCTCGACACTAAGCAGAACTTGGATGGATACAAGTCATTATGTGAACTAAAAACAGCCATTTTTCAAAATTTGCCCTTTTCAAAATTTTGCAATGCCAAGTTCTGCAGCCAAGTAAGATGGCCCAGAATGCATAGACCTGGGTAAAATGGGCATAAACACGTCCATATCCAGATAAATTCACACTAAAAAGCTGATTGATATACATGAGTACTTTTTAAAAAAAAGCAAACTAGTGTGGTAACATAGCCATCTGAATTTAAGATTAGAAAAGGGAGAAGAGCAGAGAAACTGGAATTGAGAGATTCAGCCATCCCTACTTTCCACATCCATATGAGAGCCCAACAAACAATGTGATGGGTTTTTCAGGAAGTGCAAGTTGCCAGAAGATCTGCACCCTATGGACCAGCAGAGAAGAAATTTGCAGAATGAATGAAAGACATCTCACAAACACCTCTTGACTATCTTGAGCATAAGATAAGTGCAATAAAAACCCTATACTCCACCAATGGGAACTTCTCTCTGTTTTGCTCTCTCGCACACAAATTTTCCTCTTTAATCATTTTTAATGCAATTGCTTTTCATATTAATTAATACGGGTTTTTTTTAAAAAAAAAAGCGGGAGGAATTTTCGGCACAACACAATTCCCCCCCCCCCCCCCCCGGCCAGAAAGGTTAAAAATAAAACCGCTGAACAAGAGAGAAGCCCCGGTTTGATCAAGTGCATCCAGGTATTTTTAGAATACAATTTTGAATGTATTTATAGAAGTCACTTTTTGCAATGAAGCCTTCATACTGAGCTGTTTATTATTTGCAAGAGTTATAAGTGCCTGCTTATGCGCTGCATATGCAAATAAAGCTGATCCATGGAATTTTGGCATAAGCCAGCACGCTTCATCTGGGAGCAGGTGCTTAGAAAAGCCTTCCTGTTGGGGGGAGAAACGAATGTTTTCCAAGAGTTTTTGGAAGCATCTCACATGCAGCTGCTGACACGTTACGAGCAGATCCCTCGGCAGCTGAGCTTTTGCTGGCTTAGGCGTCTGTCCTCTTGCTCAAGGTCCCACTTCCCACCACACTAAGCTTTGCTTGGCAGCAGGTAGAATTGCTAAGCACACAAGTTATCGGATGCTAACTTGCCAAAGCGAGGAATGAAAAATGAGGTGCTTTGAGATCTCAATCCCCTGCATCCCTTGGTGTTATGATACCCAGGCTCTGGATCAGGCATTCAGGAAGATCTTGATCGATATTTGTGTCAGGAAAGAACAGAATCCTGGACACAGCAGAGTGCACGCAGTCCTTCAGGAAGCTTCTGGATGTATAGCGTTGACAGAACACGATGACACAGGAACTCACTGCCACTAGTAACTTGATAACTATATACAGCTTTATTGAAGCAAACAGTATCCACAAGTTACTATATACAGACTTAGGAAAATAAATAAACAAAAGCAAAACCTTTCCTCTCACTATCTCTCTCTCACAACCTTCTCCAACAATCGCAAACTCCATACCACACCAACCATGAGCACATGGTCACTCTTATCTTTATGGAACTTTCCACCCAATGAGATGGTTGTTACTAACGCCCTGTTACCAGGCAGAGATAGATCTTGGCCTTCAGCCAATTCTTAATTGCTTGATGTGTATAGCTGCACGTAGGCACTTCCAGAGTTCCTAACAGATCTCACTCAGAGAAACAAGGTCAGATGCCTTGTTTAGAGATGTCAAAGAATGGCACTCAAGTAAACTTTCCCATTCCAATGTTTTGGGCTACTTATAAAGCCCCCAAATGACTTAGGGTTCAGATATGGAGAAAGGTCATAGTTCCACGGTAGAGCATCTGCTCTGCATGAAGAAAGTCCCAGGTTCAACCCCTGGCTGAAATCCTAGAAAGTCACTGCCCGTCAGGGTAGACCAAAGGTGGAGAACTTGTGGACCTCCAGATGTTGGTGGATTTCAACTTCCAACAGCCTGGATCAGCATGGACAATGTCCAGGTTTGAAGGGAGATGGGCAACACCTGGGGGGCCCACAGTTTCTCCACCACTGGTGTAGAAAATGGTTGTCAGGCTTTGGGTAATCGGCTTCCTCCCACTGTGGCAGTAGATAAGAAGATCAAACGAAATGAACATCTTACCACTTAGAAACTTTAATAATCACAGCGAGAGAACAAAGAACACATCTCCTAGAAATGGCAGTGCTCCCAATTAAGGGTCACCCCCCATCCCTATTAATCTACATTACTCCTACATCTTGTAATCTGAGCTTGTAGCCTCTGCACTTTCTGTTCTAACACTTTCTGAGCTCTCCGTGACTTTGGAGATGGGTGTGTGTGTGTGTGAATGCTGTCCGGAGACTTTGAATCTGTTAACCCTCTCTCCCCGTGTTTCTTCTCCTAGCTGCTCCCCATCCAGTATTTCCCAACTTCTGTCTTCTTAACTATGCCCCTCTGCAAACCACTGTTCCAAATGCCCTCCTGCTCCTGGGAAGATTCAGGATCAAGATCAGGGGGAGGGGGTGGCTCCCACCATTCTTCCTCAGTGCAGCCCTCCTCAGCATGGTCCCTGACATCGGTGAAAGGAATTAAAGATGAAACTGCAAATATCATAATGCTGTTATACAAATCAATGGTGCGGCTGCGCTCAGAATACTGTGTGTAGTGTTCTGGTCACCTCACCTCAAAAACGGACATCTTGGCATTAGAAAGGTTCAGAAAAGGGCAACTGAAATGATGGAAGGGATGGAGCAGAGGTGGAAAGGCGGAAGCATTTGGGAAATTTCAGTTTAGAGAAAAGCTGAGTAAGATGTGACCTGATAGAAGTTTATAAAATTATGCATGGCATGGAGAAAGTGGATAGAGAACAGTTCTTAATCCCTCTTTTGTCTAGTAGTTTGGATAGGTCACTTGGCTAGAGCATGGCGCTGATAACACTAAGGTTGCAGGTTTGACCCCCGTATAGGACAGCGGCATATTCCTGCATTGCAGGGGGTTGGTCTAGAAGATCCTCAGGGTCCCTTTCAACTCAACAAAACAATGAATCTATGAAATTACACCACTAGAACTCATGGACATCCATGGAAGATGAATGTTGGAGGATTCAGAACAGATAAAATAAAGTACTTTTCCATGGAGTGCAAAGCAAAACTATGGAACTTATGCCAACAGGAAGAAGTAATGGCCACTAACCTTGATAGATTTAAAAGAGGATTAGATGAATTCATTTAGGAGAGGGCTCTCAATGGCCACTAGCTGTGATGGCTATGTTCTGCCTCTATGTTCAGAAGCAGTAATACTTCTGCATATCAGTTGCTGGAAGCCACAGGAGGGGACAGTGTTCTTGTGCTCAGGTCCTGCTAGTAAGTTTCCTACAGGCATCTTGTTGGCCAATGTGAGGACGGGATGCTGGACTAGACAGGCCACTAGTGTGATCCAGCATGCATTTCAGCTTCCATCTTCATTCTTGGCTCCTAAATTGCCTTCATTGCCAATGAATCTCAGACTTCACACAGATCTAGCAACCTTAACTAAGAGCCTGGTAAAACTGGTTAAATTTAACCAACTGTTTAAATTACCCAGTTCCCAACAAAATCTGAAGACAATTATAATTCTGTGGAGCTGGAAAAAAAGTTGTGGCAAAGGTGTGCAGGAGAATTTTGCTCTTTGCACAGGGAGAAAATCCTTTAGCATTTTTCTCTGTGCAAGCAGGCAACTGAAAACTGACATTTTATCCCTAGATTTGACTTTTCTTTTCATGTGATCTCTTAATCTTAACAAACACAATAGAGTATCAGATTCAGGAAATAACTTGTTTGCTTCCTGTGTCTGGAGAAAGAAAGAAAGAAAGAAAGAAAGAAAGAAAGAAAGAAAGAAAGAAAGAAAGAAAGAAAACGCTTAAGGAAGTGGTTTGGCGAATCAAAGGAATCAGGCAAGAAAAATTGGGCACCAGGAATGCATGGAGGTCTATGGGGTTTGAGACATTGCAAGGCATATTGTCAAGAGGGCCACATTCAGTCTGGTTTTAAACATGACAGCTTAGTTTAAAGTCAACGTAAGCACGTGTATGTCTTGCTTTCATGGTGCTGCCGGCAAGCAAGCAAAAACCTGAAGCTGCTCAAAATGCCATCTTTGTGTGTTTGAACAGAACATCGTTCCATTGACAGAAGCTTGATGACTGCTTGGAAAATTGACGTGATAAAGGGGAGGGGGAGAGAATGAAAGGTTAGCAAATGTGGCTCAACTAAAACTACCTGTCATTTTGTTTTGCAGGCAGTCCTGTGAGAGAAAAAGAGGCAGAGATAAGGTACAGGGGGGCAAGTGAACTAATTCCTTGCTATTGTATTCAGGTACAATTATGGCAACCTCTATAAAACGGGAATTAATCCATACAAGATGCAGCAAACAGGCTTTATTGCTTTGAGGGAATAAATCATTTGTGAAACTTCCAAGGTATTTCTATATATCTATATAATCTTGTCTTAACTGCCATTGTGGAAAGGTCACTTTGCTCACCACCTCTCCTAGCCCATACCTTTGCTGAGTATGTGTGTTTGTGTGATTCTTCCTCTGTCACTTAAGCCTTTTTCAATTTACGTTCTCTTGATACATTTTGTGCCTCTCAATTGCCTTCAGACGGAAAGAGATACATGGCTTTGTGCTTCCTAATTTGTCTGGTACAAACACCTCATGTGCCTGTCAGAGGGGATTTGTTTTCTTTGCTGACCGTGTTTGTGAAAACTGCTTCAACTTGGGTTGCGAGGGCCTGATGGCGGCCTCTTCAGCAGCTCATGTCACCAATCTAGTGAAAACAATTCACCGGTGAACCTGATTAGGGCTTCTCCTAGGCATGTGATTGGCCTCTGTGAGAAAAGGATGTTGGATAAATTTACCCTTCTCTGTGGTAAAAATAATATCTTCTCCACCCCCTCACAACCTGACGCACACGAAGCTCTTGTGTGGTCGATCTCACGGCCATTCAGAATGCAAGATGTGAGGTACGAGTCTCCTAGGTTGTCAAGGAGAAGGTATCACTTGAAGTGTCTCAAATCCCTTTTGATGTCTTTTCACAGTGACTCTTATTGGAATAGAAGCCTTGTCATGAGAAATTTGAGTGGCAGCAGAAACAGTAACCCCCCCCCCCACAAAAAAACACCCTTAAAAAATAGCAGGAGGGGAAACAGTGAAGAAAACTTGGTGACTCAGATAGCGGAAAGGGCGTCCAAATTAATCATCTCCTCTTGCTGACATCAATGCTTACTTTCCTTTCCTGACATCAGTTCCTTTTGGCCAATAGAAGCAGAATGATGATGGTCTTTCTGTCACTCACTGTCCTTTTTCAAGTGCCTCCCCCCTTTGTTTCTGTAAATCTAAGGATGAAAGTCACCTTTTCTTTAAAAAAAAAAGTTTGATGATGAAGAGGGGGGAAAGTATCAGTAAAAAGTTTGAAAAAGTAAAAGCTTGTTGGAGGTGACCTCAACATCTAGTTAGCTAGAGTTACTGAACACCTTGGTTCAGCTGGAACTCTACACATGCCCTCAGACTATTTTGACTCTGCTCTCATTATGCGAGGAAGCCAAGGTAGTTAAAACTAAGAAAACTGCAATGGTAACAATAATAACCGAGGTACAAGGGTTTTTTCCTGCTTTTTCTAATATATGTAAGGGATTGTATAAGTGGAAACATATTTAGTCCCTGGCCCGTTGGTTACGTCTAATACAAGTATCCACCCCACACCTTCATTGAGATTAATTAACTCTAGGAAAATCAGCATCCAAGGTTATTTCAAGGATAAAAGGAGAGGATTGTGTATGTGCCCTTGAGCTCCTGGGTGTGTGTGTGTGTGTGTGTGTGATAAGTATGCAATGCAATCAGCCAGTACAGGGGATTCTCATTAGGCAAGCCAATACAAAAAGGAGGTCTCAGCTGGAAGGGAGTTTAAAAACTATGGGGTTAGATGAAGAGCAAGCATTGTGAACCTGGGGTCTCCATATGTTGCTAGACAACAAGTCCAACCATCCCTGACCAATGGCTATGCTGATTTGGGCTAAGGGCAGTTAGAATCCAACAACCTCTGGAGGGCCACAGGTTCCTCGCAACTGGACTAAGCACTCATGGCTAGGTCATTTAAGCTTAAGGCAATTCATTCTATTGTCATGATCGTCAATGACAGGGTCTCTCAGAGTGCGGAGGAAGATTCAGGTGAAAAGGAGGTGTGGGCTGTCATCCACAAGGGGGACTCTTCAGGACCCTCTTTTGCACCATCCTGGCCAAAAGACCTCCTCAGACTTGGATGATGAACTCACAGGAGCACAATTCTCTTCTTCACTTTGCAGAAGCTTAAGAATACTAAGGACACATTACGACAGAGCTTTCCAAACTTTTCATGTTGGTGACATACCTTTTAGACATGCATCATTTTGTGACACAGTAATTCAGTTTTACTAGCAAACCGGAGGTTAAACTAACCCCTCTCCAGCCCCAGGGAGAGTTTACGTGACACAGCTACGCACAGCAGCCTGCACACAGTTTGCTCTTTATAGCAAGCTCTTTCCAGGTGGCGGGGGCTATACCAAAAAGGACAACTGCCTTGACAATGAAGCCAACTCCTAGGTGTGGTTCTCAGTGGGAACTCTCCAAGGTGCTGATCTGGCTAGCTGAACTTGCAAGCTCTGTGATTCTCCTGGATGGGTCTGCTACTTCTGTGACTACACCAGTTGTAATGGCACTTATTAATGTGATTCTAACCACTGAGCTTCCCCAGCCTAAAGTCCTGGACCTTTGCAAGGCTAGATATCTGTCCACTGAGTGATGGTTCTCTGCTGCTTCAGCTGTCACCTGCAGGCAGCCGCTATCAAATGGATGAATGGGTGATGAATAAGCAAATGAATAAGTGCAGATGATTCCCATTTCACAGGGCCACTGAGAGTATTGTAGCAGCTCTACCCACCTCCCCTTGCTTTGTTGGATTGCTGATTGCTCTTGGTGAAGGAATAGTGCCGGAACCCTTGCACAATCAGCAACGGTGATGGTGGAAAAACAAAACAACACGCCAGAACAGAAACCACTTGAGAATTGGCTCTGAGTTGTTTAACTGGTTGTGTGAATTGAGGTATCTGCTGGATGAATTGAGGAAGCAATAATGTGTGATGATTCACTGTGTGGTGACTTATGCAAGCAATTTCACATATTCAAGCAATTACTTGCAATTACCATGTGATTAACGTAATGTGCGAACTTGCTCTGCCTAGTATGAAAGGCAATTTCCTGGCACTGCTGGATGCATGTGCTTACCCAGCAATTAACAGTTTGCAGGCTTGAAACTCATTTTCTTTGCATCTTAGAAATGTCTCCCTCTCCCCCTCTCCACCCTCCCAGGTCTAGATTAATACACTTGGGGGCCCTGTGCTTCATGGAGTCTCATGTCTCTGACTGATAAAACTAGTTTACCTCCCACCAACAAAACACAGAAGACCCATGCCAATACAACAGTTCACATACACCCCCCCATCATTACTGTCCATCAAGGACTACTCTGCCCTTGATAATTTTCTGCAATACAGGTAGTATGCACCCAGCAATGTTCCTCTGGTGGACCCAGCAACCAATATCACAAACACAATTCAAGAGATTTTGCTGCCCAAAGTGGTTGTGTTGCATGATTTGACAAAGGCAACTCTGTGGAAAGCTGCAGGAGATACTCTCTGAGCATGCACAATTACACAGAATCCGAAAGAAGTGCTTGGCTTCTACTGGGATATTACAAGGGATTCTGGGTACATTCTCAGGTCTTGTACTGCTTCACTGGTACTTTGGGCTCCATGAGACGGCTTGAGTTGCTTCTGCTGTTGAGCTGGCTGTGGTCCCAAATTTCCCCACTGTTTGGAACAGTCATTCCTCCCCTGTTTCAGTATGTGGGAGCAACCAGTCTCCTAAGCTGTGAATCTACTGCTGAAGATTATGCCACGTAGAATCATCGAATCTTAGAGTTGGGGGGGACCCCAAGGGTCATCTAGTTCAACCCTCTGAAATGCAGGAATCTCACCTAAAGCATCCATGACAGGTGGCCATTCAACCTCTGCTTAAAAACCTCCAAGGAAGGAGAGTCCACCACCTCTCATGGTAGTCTGTTCCACTGCTGAACAGCTCTGTCGGAAAGTTTTTCTGAATGTTTAGTCAGAATCTCCTTTCTTGCAACTTGAAGCCATTGGTTTGAGTCCTACCCTCCAGAGCAGGAGAAAAAAGCATGCTCCCTCCTCCATGTGACAACCCTTAAGATATTTGAAGATCATATCTCCTCCCAGTCTCCCCTTTTCCAGGCTAGAAATACCCAGCTCCTTCAAGCGCTCCTCATAAGGCTTAGTTTCCAGACCCTTGATCTTCTTGGTTGCCCTCCTCTGCACACGTTTTAGCTTGTCAACATCCTTCTTAAAATAGCAGTAGCTTTTTTTTACTGCTGCATCACACTGTTAACTCATGTTAAGCTTGTGGTCCACCAAGACCCCTAGATCCTTTTCACATGTACTGCTAGTAAGCCAGGTGTCCCCCATCCTATATTTGTGCATCTGGTTCTTCCTGCCTAAGTGCAGAACCTTATCTTTGTCCCTATTGAAATTCATTTTGTTAGCTTGCGCCCAGTTCTTGGGCTGCAGCTCCCTCCTTACATAATTTATTCTGTTATCACCAGGTTGGGCATCACTTTCCCTTTGGGTGAAGATAGGGACAAAGTAGGAGTTGAGTAGTTCTGCATTTTCTCTGTCACCCGACAGCATTTATATAATATAACAATAATTTATTATTTATACCCCGCCCATCTGGCTGGGTTTCCCCAGCCACTTTGGGCGGCTTCCAACACAACATTTAATACAATAATCTATTTTAATGCAATAATCTATTAAATACAATATTTAATACAATAATCTATTAAACATTAAAAGCCTCCCTAAACAGGGCTGCCTTCAGATGTCTTCTAAAGGTCTGGTAGTTGTTGTTCTCTTTGACATCTGAAGGGTGTCATTCCATTTGACATTCCACAGGGTGGGTGCCACTACCGAGAAGGCCCATTTCTCCTTGTTCCCCACGCAGAGGACCTACCACTTGCTTGTTCTTCCTCTGACTTCAGACATAGCCAAAGAAACCTTTTATTATTATTATTATCATTAACCTCTCTTGCAAGCCAGTGCTCATTCTGAGCTTTAGCCAGCCTGACTTCCCCCCTGCAACTGTTGGCTACTTGTGTATACTCCTCCTTTGTGATTTCCCCTTTTTTCCATTTCTTACACATGTCCTTCTGAACTCTCAACTCACCTGTAAGCTCCTTACGCAGCTACGCCAGTTTCCTTAGATGCCTCCCACTTTTCTGTCTTGGTGGTATTGTCTGCATTTGGGCCTTCAATATGTCTCCTTTTAGAAACTCCCATCCTTCTTGGACTCTCTTCTCATTGAATATTTCTGACCAATGCTTAAAACTCAAGCACCCAGGTATGAATAATGTTAGAGTTCCTGGGCATTTCATAACTATGTAGAAGAGAGGGTTGTTTTTAAACTGATCTGTAGAAAGCACAACCTGAAGAAAGAGACAATGCATGTGCTTTTGTAAATGAGGAAAATATTTAATAAAAAATATGTTTTTAAAAACCACACAGCTCTCTTCTCCACAGCATGATGAACCTACATCTGCAAGGATCCCCCCCGGTGCCTGCTATTAAATGTGTAGAGGGCTGGTCTTCTTCTGACTCTGGTAACTGTTTTTTCCCTCTTTCTTTCCAGTGAAGGATGCAGAGAGGTTGCTGACATCAGAGAAACCAATCCAGTTCTCAGCCAGATACTGCAGCTTTTTTATTGTTGCTGTCGCCGTGGATCTTAAGGAGAAGAGAGTGCATTTCTTTCCACACAAGTCTTGTAAAACCTACTTCAGAAGACTGAGAAAAGAGCTGGTAGCAGCCTCCAAAAATGCTCGGCAGCCAAGCTCACGACGACTTGGTTCTCCTGCAGCCAGGAAAACCCGAAGGAGAAAATCTTGGTGGTTTTTTCCGAGAAGATAAATACCTTTTGATCCTCAGAGTCTTGAGCTCACCAGCGTGCGACAAGTGGGAAGGTGAGGGGGGGGGAGAGGGGAATTCCTGCCAGTTCCATGTTTATGGTTCAGGAGTTCAGTTAAAACCGCACGATCTGCTTTGAAATGTTACAGTAAGCACAAAGCCCCAGCATAGCAAAGCAGTGAACATGATGACACCCGCTTTATTGAGGGGCTTCTGCGGGAACTAATTTGAAGCCAATGCGCTCCCAGAGCAGCAGAGGTGCGGCAAGACCTTAGCTAGCATATTTTAAATTAGGCCTTTCCGTTTATGATAGTCCCCGGGTTGCACTGAACTGCTGAATGATTGACGGTACGTGCATCGTTAACTTGCATGGAGCCGCTGCGGAGGGAGAGGGGAAAGAAGCCCACGGTGTAATAAATATTGTAGGAACTAATGATCCCATCCCTGATTTTGCTCAAGTTTCAACACCACAAGGCTCCAGGTAGGGTTCAGAGGCTCTCGGATGGCAATGACAGCGCGTTTCTGGAGGGAGGGGCACAGTTCCCCAAACCAAATGGAAATCCTAGTGGTGGTGAGTTCGCTTCCTAGATTTAGTATATATAAAAAAGGAGGACACACATGACGTGATTTCATAATCAGTGGGAAAGAGGCCTCTTCTCTCTCTATATCTACAAAATGAACAAGGTTGTGGGGTTCTTCTTGTAGTACAGTTGGTTGGGGAATGGAGGGGGGACTAGTCACAGCGTATCAGTATTTTTTCCTTCAGTATGTTTCATGCTGCATGTTAATCATGGAAGAGCAGGCTAAAAAGTCAAGAAATAAAAGAAGTATTCTATCAGCCACTCTGCTAGCAAACTCAGCTGCTGCCTGAGGCAATGACCTTCTTCCACCTGATGGTAATAATAATAATAATAATAATAATAATAATAATAATAATAATAATTTATTTATACCCCGCCCATCTGGCTGGGTTTCCCCAGCCACTCTGGGCGGCTTTCAACAGAACATTAAAATACAATAATCTATTAAACATTAAAAGCCTCCCTAAACAGGGCTGCCTTCAGATGTCTTCTAAAGGTCTGGTAGTTGTTGTTCTCTTTGACAACTGAAGGGAGGGCGTTCCACAGGACGGGTGCCACTACCGAGGAGGCCCTTCGCCTGGTTCCCTGTAACTTGGCTTCTCATGGTGAGGGAACTGCCAGAAGGCCCTCGGCACTGGAGCTCAGTGTCCGGGCAGAATAATGGGGGTGGAGACGCTCCTTCAGGTATACTGGACCGAAGCCATTTAGGACTTTAAAGGTCAGCACCAACACTTTGAATTGTGCTCGGAAACGTATCACGGAAACGTGGTAGGGCCGGCCCTGTGTTATAGCTCTGTGGAATTTAACCCTTGGGCTTCCTGTATTAATTTATTGCTGCTGTGATGTTTCACTCTCATGAGACCCTTTTGGCCATCCAGTTTACTTGTATGGGACCAGGAGGAGAAGCAGGGGTGCACTGACTTCCCTGCTACCTTGTCCCTCCCACTTTCATTCACCAGCGGCAACCCTGGCGTTGGGAAGCCAAGTAGGCATTGCCCTCCCCTGTCAATCACTGCTGCTCTAAACAGTGTAGCTGATGTCCTGGAGGGGGCAGCACTTGGCATCATCATGTGCCTAACTCTTCTTGCATGTGCATCTACATCTGAGGAGACTGGATGCGCCAACATAGCTTAGATACCTGCTTTGGGGTGATGGTTTTAGTCCTATAGCTTTACTTCTACTTTGTTGATTCTTCTAGTCTTACCAATCAGGGTTTCTGTTGCTTTGAAAGAATATATATTTTGGGGAGGCTGTTTCTTTTCTCAGGCTCTGTTTTTAATTTGGTTTGTGAGACACATCTTTACTGACACATACATAATATTTGTGTTACACACACACACACACACACACACACACACACACACACACACACACGGCTTTAAATTTTGGTAATAAACTTTACAAAAAGAAATGTGACAGCTTTTCTTTAATATGAGTTTATGAGTTGGATGGCCAATGGATGCTTTAGGTGAGATTCCTGCATTGGACTAGATCAGCCTTGGGATCCCTTCCAACTCTAAGATTCAATGATTCTAACTCCCCGCCCCCGTTTATTTATTTGATTTTGCATACTAAAATTTACAATTATGCCACAACACCTTCCAAAATTACAAGATTCCCACGAATCTCTGGACTTCTCCCCCTTCATGGGCCCCATTGTTAAACCTTTTCTACTGCATCTTTTAGAATAATCCAATTCTTCAAAATCTCAATTGTATCCATAGTTCTCATTACATTACAAGTGTTATTGCAATTCCTCTAATGATTTTGACTGTTTACAGTGTTCTCCAAGATAAATTATAAATTTCCCCCATTCCTTATTAAAGTTTTGGTCTTTTTGATTTCTGACTTTCTAAGATAAGATAAGATAATTTATTGTCATTGCACAAGTACAAGCACAACGCTATACAAGTGCAACGAAATTGCATGCCGTCCCATTAAAAAAACAGAAAGAAACAAAAAGCAGCACAAAACACACACATTTCCGGTCATTTTTGCCATTTCGGCATAACCCATCGACTTGATCTGCCATTCTTCTCTGGTAGGGACTTTGTCTTCTTTCCATCTCCAGACTAGCAGCATCCATGCAGCTGTCATCGCATACATGAACAGTCTTTTCTGTTCCCTTGGAATTTCAGCACCTGAAATTCCTAATAGAAAACTTCTGGTTTTTTTGTAAAAGTTATTTTAAACTCCCCTCCCCCAGTTCATTATATATCATTTCACAGAATGCTTTTATTACCTTGCATGCCCACCACATATGATAGAAGGTGCCTTCATTTTCTTTACATTTCCAACAGATATTTGTACCTGTCTATGACTCTAACTTATGCCTTCATAGGTATTGTTGGTCTCCATCTCTCATCAGCTCCTGCCAGAATGCTCAGGGTTGATGAGAGTTGTGGTGCAACAACCTTGGTTCCCATCCTTGATTTAAAGCAAAGGAGGGGAACCTTTATCATTTCAAGGGAGGAAACTACATTGCCTATTATAGATATCAAGACACGGGGTAAGAGTTTTCTGCATTATGGAGGAATCAAAGGATGAACCCAACAAAGGGATACCATTTAAGGCAGAGTATACAGTTCCCTCCTTAGTCTCCTGACCTGGCCTAAATATTGGTGTCAGCATGGGCTGAAGTTGTTCTCATATCAATAAATGGTTATATACAACAACCTGAAGATCTTGAGGGTACCTGCAGTTGTCCACAGGGCCGGCGCGTCCATTAAGGCGAACTAGGCAGTTGCCTAGGGCGCCAAAATGGAGGGGGCGCTGGCCAGCCTGCCCCCGCCCCCCCGCCACACGGTGCCGCCCCAACCAGTGGCGGAGCAAGCAGCTTGGGGTGAAAACCATGGCGGTAGGGGCACCAAAATGGAGGGGGCGCTGGCCAGCCTGCCCCTCGCCCCCCCGCCACCGCCCGGTGCCGCCCCAATCAGCGGTGAAACCCACGGCGGCGCTGGGCACCTGGCCGGGCAGGGGGCGGGGCACCGTATGTCATGCGCAATGACGTCACGTGGCCCGCCCCCTCGCCTAGGGCGCCAAAATCCCTAGCACCGGTCCTGGTTGTCCAATATGTGGGATATCCCATCCCTGACCGTTGCTTATTTTAGTGGAGTAGACCACTCAGTTATTATTTGAAAAACAAAGGAAGGAAGGAAATTGAATGATCACAGTTTAGTAGATTTTTCTTTTTTGTTCAGATGATTCTTGTGTGTGTGTGTGAGACATGTAGAAAATAAATTACAGTGCATTCAGAAATCCAGCTGCTTCTATCTGAGTGGAATATATCATGATTTAATGAAGACGGCCATCTGCTCTTGTGTAAAATCCTAATTAAGAAATATATGAATCAGAACAAAACGAACACTGAAGTAATTAGTATTTTGTAACTTTTGCAAGGAACATAGAGCAATTATGGTGCAAAAAGCTTTCTTAAGCATGTTGTAGCTATCATCACGTCTTTAATGTGCTGAGGCAGATGTAAAACTTTTTTTCCTGCCCCCAGCAGATATCACCACTGTCATGGAATTTTACGTGTGAAAACAACCAATTTATTCATTTATAGTGCTTTTAAAGCTATGTGTTTGGTCTTCCTTCCTTCCTTCCTTCCTTCCTTCCTTCCTTCCTTCCTTCCTTCCTTCCTTCCTTCCTTCCAGCTTGGTGTCAAATTATTGAATGAACGTGCATTTTTTAAATTAACTAAATCTACAGAAAAGTATTTTCCATGTAATGTTAGAAACCTTATTCTATCTATATAAGTGGTTATGGCATGTCAGATCATTAGTCAGTCTGTCAGTGCTGTCCATGCGTCAGAGGATGGATCTATACACAGGGTAAAAACACTATAAACGAGTAATAACTTCAGGTAGGTAGCCGTGTTGGTCTGACGAAATAAATATTTTTTTCTTTAAAAATTGTCCAATAGCACCTTAAAGGTAAAGGGTAAAGGGACCCCTGACCATTTGGTCCAGTCGTGTCCGACTGTGGGGTTGCGGCGCTCATCTCGCTTTATTGGCCGAGAGCCGGCGTACAGCTTCCAGGCCATGTGGCCAGCATGACAAAGCCGCTTCTGGAGAACCAGAGCAGCACACGGAAACGCCGTTTACCTTCCCGCCGGAGCGGTTCCTATTTATCTACTTGCACTTTGACATGCTTTCGAACTGCTAGGTGGGCAGGAGCTGGGACCGAGCAATGGGAGCTCACCCCGTCGCAGGGATTCGAACTGTCGACCTTCTGATCAGCAAGCCCTAGGCTCTGTGGTTTAACCCACAGCACCACCTGGGTCCCTTTCCACCTTAGCACCTTAGAGACCAACTAAGTTTGTTCTGGGTATAAGCTTTTGTGAGCCAGTGTGGTGTAGTGGTTAAGAGCGGTAGACTCGTAATCTGGTGAACCGGGTTCACGTCTCCGCTCCTCCACATGCAGCTGCTGGGTGACCTTGGGCTAGTCACACTTATTTGAAGTCTCTCAGCCCCACTCACCTCACAAAGTGTTTGTTGTGGGGGAGGAAGGGGAAGAAGAATGTGAGCCACTTTGAGACTCCTTCGGGTAGTGATAAAGCGGGATATCAAATCCAAACTCTTCTTCTTCTTCTTCTTCTTATGAGAGAGCTGGTTGCATTTGTGCAATGGGTGCATGTGAAAAAAGGGTTGGGAGCCCTCTGTTGACTAGCTCTTGAATTGCATGAAACCAGAACTTAATGAAGAAATAATCATTATAAATTTTCTATTGGTGTTTCTATCTGGTTGATTGATTGCTGGTTTGTCACAGCATGCCTCTGTAACTTGAGATCTTAACACACAGTAATGTTCTAACCCAATTAAATATAAATCAACTTTCCCCGCTGTCATTGTAAGAGTGAAACAGGCTGTGTACACATTCTCATTTACATTGCATCCAGGGGCACATCCTCCGAGGGTTTGGGATGTGGCCACGCTCCATATCTATCCCAAATTTAACCTGTCACTTCTTATGAAATACTACATTCTTATGTGTATTCCTCCAAACCAGTTTCGATACAAATTGAGAAAAAGGACAATCTAGCTGTGTTTTAAGCTAATAATGTGTACACGACCACAGTCCGGAGACCAAGAAGAACTAACTTTAGGTGGAATTTTATCTTGTTCTGGGCTTGTCATTTTAGATATTTGTACTTTTTAAATTTAGGGTGTGTTGATTTGCTATTAAAAGGCAAAGTATATATTTTATAAATGTATAAAGGAAAAATTCTACACCACCGTATTGAAAGGTGAACACCAATACAAACATGGGTATCATCATATCCTATGACCCCAATTAAGAGCCAAATTCATTGGTGATCAGGATTTTTTTTGTCTGGCACCTAAAAGTTGGTTATGATGGCCCCAGGAGCATTTCTCTGGACAGAGCATTCCAAGCATGCAAGAAATAAGTGGATTTTGCTTAGGACCACAATGTGATACCACCCAGGCATTTTCAAAATTAGGTAGTCAGTGATAGATTTTCCTCAGCCTCTCAATGGATACTCCGAGTCTCTTCATGAATACTGAATATGCTGTCTTAGTTTTTCCGAGCTCAAGGGTATGAGTTTTTCTGTTAGAGAAATAAAATTTTGTCTGCATGCATATGACAGCAGCGGCAGAAATAAGTGGGAACAGCAGCTTTTCCTTGATACCATCCCAAAATCCCTAAGCATAAGGTTGGATTTGCACCAGTCTGTGTTATTGCAACAGCATTAAACCTGAACTGAGGGATGATGCTTGCCAAAAGGAAGCTACTCATATGCAATATTATTTTGTGTTGGCGGTGTTACTCATAAGGACTAAAACGGCTCCCTTGGCCCACTTTGCAGACCAGTGGAAATCTACATGCTGGTTTCCTGTTGCCTGTGGAAATCAGATGGGTGCATTTTGAACACATACCCCCAAATAGACTTCCCACAAGGCCTCGTTCATAACAAGAGGTAAGCCTGTGTCTCAGCTATGCCACTTCAGACTACAAGTGAGGTCTTGTAGTCTGTGAGGTCTTGAATGACCTTTTATAGTGAGGTCTTGAATGACCTTTTATAACCAACCGAAGAAGCAAAGACCTCCTTGCACAAAGGAAACTCGATGTCAACGAGAAGACAAGGCTAGAGCTTTTCTTCCTGAGAGCCAGTGTGGTGTAGTGGTTAAGAGCGGTAGACTCGTAATCTGGGGAACCAGGTTCGCGTCTCCGCTCCTCCACATGCAGCTGCTGGGTGACCTTGGGCTAGTCACACTTCTTTGAAGTCTCTCAGCCCCACTCACCTCACAGAGTGTTTGTTGTGGGGGAGGAAGGGGAAGAAGAATGTGAGCCACTTTGAGACTCCTTCGGGTAGTGATAAAGCGGGATATCAAATCCAAACTCTTCTCTTCTTCTTCTTCTTCTATTTGACTTTATTATCATTTCTTCCTCAAGTCAAGCAAAGCTTCATATGCTAAATTTCCCTGCATCAGGCACAGGAGCAGAACTAGTAAGAACATCAATATGGCCAGTACTATTTTTCTAGAAAAAGAGGTGCTGGAACTCACCCTGAACGCCTCCCTTATAGGACTGTTGTGTGTGGAGGAAAACTTAAACATGTTGCACAGTCCCCCCAAAATAGACCAGAGGCAATTGTACTTCATCCAGAGCTTTACCGCTACTGAAGCAAAATAAGCATAATGGTCACAAATCCAATACATTCAGGATTGGCGCAGTCCATAAGAAATCCAGTTGCAGCAGACTTAACTTGAACTTAATAACTTTTAATAAGACCAGTGCTTTTTTCCCCGGGGGATGCAGTTGGACGCATACCCCTAAACATTTTGTGAATCTAGCAGGAGAAGAAACTAATTTTTTTTTTTTAAAAAAAAGTTTAGTTTCTTCTCTAGCATGGTGAATCGTCAGTTCCGTTGCTGCCCCAAATGGCGTCTTAATTTCCTGTCATGGTGTTTCCTGAGTCTCAGCCGGAATGAGAGTACCCCTAAACATTTTTTTGTACGAAAAAAAGCACTGAATGAGACTAAACCTCAACACTATAGCATACTATGTACAGAACACCACACCAGAACAAAGGGATAGAAAGAGAAATTGAGTGAGACCCAGGCTCCTCCTGGCCTGACTATTATAGTCAGCTTGACCTTGACAGAAAGGATAACAAAACCAGTTTAAACCAGCTGTACTCAGCTTCCCAGAAGGAATAACCCAAACATCAGAAAACTTCTGCCTGCTTCTTTCACATAGAAAGAAACTTTTCAGAACATTCCCAAACCAAGCAGAACGGGAAAGATCTCTACACATCGGATCAATACTTTCTGTACTAAGAAATGTAAACTGACAGTATTCAGGGCCTCTGTCTTCGGAATCCATTCTAACCAAGTCTTGGGCTGGTTGACATTCAATGCCCTTTTAAAATGTGTTGGGAAGGGGGGGGTTATTGGTCTGCTCTTTTTTATTATTATTATTCTGTATTATTTTATGTTTTTATATTTTGATTTTATCTTGTGAACTGCCCTGAGACCTATTGGTATAGGGTGGTATATTATTATTATTATTATTATTATTATTATTATTATTATTATTATGTCTTTAGCAGAAAAGTGAGCAGAAATGTCTTCCAAGAGGGCCCAAATGGAATCAATATCTGGTGCTACTCGAATGGAATACCTCAGGACAGTTATAGCACTTACCTTGTCATGAAGTAAACATGATGTTTGAAAGCAACCATTAATTACAGTGAGATTAAAGATCTTTAATCAGCTTAGGCTGTGGATCAAGGGCTTGCAAACTTGCCTGGTGTTAAGTACAGAAGTCACACATTTCCCAACTGAGGGACAGCCTGGATGAAATACTGCTTGCTGTGGCAAGGCATTTATCACTATCCCCATGAGATTGCATTGGGAGGAGGTAGGCGCTTTCAGCCTACCAATTCAGGCGGGCTTTTATGAAATCTCGCACGGCGCAGTTGCATTCGCAGCCTGAAGGTTAGTCAGCTTATCAGTTCCGGCACCACAGCGAGGTACTACACTCTAATGAAAGGGAATATACACGATAATATTAAATAATGGCTGTATTCCTCAGATACATTATCACCGAGAGAGTACATAACATTTGAATAAAAGGATTTGTGTGTATGTTTTGAGCAGAAAGAACCATCTATCAACCATTTATCAGGCGGTGAGATAAAAGCTGCCTGAGATACTAAGGAGCTCAACATGAAGACAAGGAGGCTTCATGAATACACAATACCTAGCCTACTGAGGGGGGAAAAGGCATTGTATGTGAAGGCGCTGGGGGTGGGGAAAAAGTTTAGGAGCTGGGTGAACACTCTGAAAATCAAACAATAATTCCATATACTCATAAACTCAAGTTTGGAGAAAGTTAGAGAAGTCTCATTGAAATGCATGGGACATAGACTCAGAATTGAGCAAATGCTCATTTAAGAGGACACCTGATTGCAAGTGTTGGTCACGAGCCACTGGGTTGCTTTAGGCAGTATTTCAGCTTGTGCGCCACCCTATGATCCAAAGAGGGAACTGCAGGGAAAGCCAGAGGCATAGTGTGTGGGGGAGGGCCAGGGGGCCCGTGGCCCCGGGCGCACATTTTTGAGGCACAGAGCCCTGGCAACTGAGGCATGTCGACAGGCGGGTTGGTCTAGTGTGCAGGTGGATGGAGGCAACCTGTTGGAGGTGGGCTCCATTCACTCTCCATGTGGGCTCTACATGCACCCCCACCCCAGTCGCCCAGTCCACCAGACGGGTGCAATACTTGCCCCGGGTGCCGGCAAGCCACGCTATGCTGCTGACACCAGCCAAGGGAGTCAATTGGTCAGAAGAAGTCAGATGCTATTCCACAAGCAACTAGAAGCTCTAATGTCTCTACCTGCCCGTAGGGCACCTTTGATGCCCCCTTTCCTGCCTTGCCCAGCTCTTAATTGCATGGGAGCCAATCTGAAGGCCAAAATGCATGCCATACACCATGGATTGCCCAACTTTTATTTTTTTATTTGAAAGCCTCTGTGGGGAGGGGGCTTGAACTTTATTTGAAGCAGCGGCAGTGGAGAAGGGCCATTTGATCCTCCCCCTGCTACGCTGCTTTGAATTCTAGATCACTGCCACTCAGTGCTATTAGCATACAAACACACCCAGCCAGGGGGATGGGAAGGCGGGATAGGATAGTCCTAGAAGGAGCTCTTTTTATTTTTAATGGCCACAGATACGATCCAGCAAACCTGCTGTGGAAAGCAGCTTTTCCAGCCAGGTGATCATTCCTTGCTCCCAGACAGCTACCTGGCCGCAGAACAAAGCCTTATTTTGAGCAACAAATTGGGTCTATTGGGTGGCATTTTACTGATTGCCACTTGGATAGAGATGCACAAATATATTAAACCTGACAAAGACTCTGCGTGTGATTTAGATTCTAATAAGCTACTAATTAAGATAGAGCTAACAGGCATCCTCCTAATTTGCTAGTCAATAATTGCAGACAAAATCCAGTAACATTTTATTAACTAGAACAAAATGAAACAGAGTTAAGTGCTGAAGACTCAGAGGCTCAATGTATTATTTTGGAGGAAGGGGGGCGAATAAACAAAGGCTGCAATCCTATGCATGCTTACTTGGGAGTAAACCCCACCCAACTCAACAGTGGCAAGTGTTCAGCGGATTGGCACCTGGCTCCCTGCAAAGAATCCCGGGAACTGTTGTTTGTCAACAGTGCTGTAAACTCATTGTAAGGAGGTAAACTACAGTTTACAGGCTTATTTGTGGGAAGCCATGTGTTTTAAATGTGCATTGAATGTGTTTTAAATGTATGGTGCACACGTATCCCAGGGGACGGGAGCCTCTGGCGTTCCAGTTGCTACTGTATTACAACTCCCATAGCCCTTCACCATTTGCTGACTGGGGCTGATGGGAGTTAGAGTCCAACAACTCTGGAGGGCCACAAGTGCACCATCCCTGTGGTAACTCCATCAGATATCTTGCTCTTGATTTGGCCTAGGAGGAAGCCTAGGGCTTTGGGGTGGGTGGTGTCTTCACTCTTCACTTTTGCACTCCTTTTGCTACGAAAAGCAAAAGTAATATATTATCATCATGATGATGGCATGCCTCCCTCCCCATTAAATAGAGATTAGGAAATTCAATGTTTCCTCCTTTTTTCCTCCTTCTTTCTGCCATCTCCTTGCTCCCTCCCTCTCGTTGCCACCCTTTCTCTCCTCCCCATTTTCTGTCTCCCCTCCTCTCTCTCTCCTACCCCATGAGAGCCAGTGTGGTGCAGTGGTTAAGAGCGGTAGACTCGTAATCTGGGGAACCGGGTTCGCGTCTCCGCTCCTCCACATGCAGCTGCTGGGTGACCTTGGGCTAGTCACACTTCTCTCAGCCCCACTCACCTCACAGAGTGTTTGTTGTGGGGGAGGAAGGGAAAGGGAAAGGAGAATGTTAGCCGCTTTGAGACTCCTTTGGGTAGTGATAAAGCGGGATATCAAATCCAAACTCCTCCTCCTCCTCCTCCTCCTCCTCCTCCTCCTCCTCCTCCTCCTCCTCTTCTCCTCTTCTCATTCCTTCTGCCACCCCCTCTCTCTGTCTCCCTCTTTTCTCAGGAGGCTGAATGAGGGACAGATTGCTCTTGCTGGAGCTCCAAACTGATTGCTTATGGAGGGCTTCTGAATTCAGGCCAAGGGCCAAAGTTGTCCTTTGCCAGATTTGACCATGCTACACATCCATTGGATGATGTGTACAGGTGCCCCCTTCACCAAAAGGAATAGCAAAGCTTTTCCAGGTGAGAAATTTCCTTGTACAGTTGTGCCTTGGTTCTTGAATGGAATCCATTCCGGAAGTCCATTCGACTTCCGAAAATGTTCGAAAACCAAGGCACGGCTTCCGATTGGCTACAGGAGCTTCCTGCACTCAATCGGAAGCCGTGTTGGACGTTTGGCTTCCAAAAAACAGTTGCAAACCAGTACACTCACTTCCAGGTTTGCTGTGTTCGGGAGCCAATACGTTCGAGAACTAAACTGTTCAAAAACCAAGGCATGACTGTATATATTGAAACTTCCACATGAAGAAGAAGAGGAGTTTGGATTTGATATCCTGCTTTATCACTACCTGAAGGAGTCTCAAAGCAGCTAACATTCTGCTTTCCCTTCCTCCCCCAGAACAAACACTCTGTGAGGTGAGTGGGGCTGAGAGACTTCAGAGAAGTGTGACTAGCCCAAGGTCACCCAGCAGCTGCATGTGGAGGAGCGGAGGCTCGAACCCAGTTCCCCAGATTACGAGTCTACCGCTCTTAACCACTACACCACATGCCAAATAAATCTCTGAACTCACTGATTCAATGGGATGGAGAGCTTATGAGGCCCTCCAGTTGTTACACAGCCAACAGCCAACATGGCTAAAAGGGATTATGGGGCACCTCACCCAACTGAGGTCTTCAAACTGAGGCGAATATCGGAAGCTGCAGTGTAGACGGCTGTTCCTGTTAGCACATCCCCAGCTTGTGTTCTCAGCACCAGCCGAATGACAACAACTTATAAAGTGATGACACTTAAGGCCATTTATGGTCCAGTTGGCTTGCCCTGCCAAATGAGCCACTTAGACGCGTAAACATTCCTTGCTTGTGCTGCTAAACTAATTCTCCACAGGCTGTATATCACTCACCACAGCAGAATGTGGTGATAAAACTAAGAGCCTAATAAGTGGGAAGAGTGATGTGCAGCTATGCCAATTAGGAGATCGTTTTATAGGGGCCGTGTCAATTTGGGGATGTGTACAGGGGAAAGTGAAGGAGCTGACGGCTAATAAATATTCACAAGGGCAGGTCAGCCGGCAGCATGGCTGTGTTTCGATATAAATGAGCTCCATGGGATGTTAAGATAGGGCGCTGCAAAAAGAAAAGAAAAAGCACCAGATTGATTTCTTTTTTTAATGGGGTGGGGTGTGTGGGGGGGGGGTTGTAGGCTTGGGAAGGTTATTTAAAGACTTACTATTTTCACAAAGTTTGTGATTTTAAAGCAAGCACTTTGAAAAAGGGGGAAGGAAATTGACATTGTTGCATCTATGGGGCATGAGCAACTTTTAATGCTGTTTTAAAGAAATATGGATGCCTTTGTATAATGGAAATGTGACCCCAATGTAATTCAATGTACTGACGACTTGGGGCCTGTTCATAGCTCAGCTTGATGCGGACTGTGAATAATAATAATAATAATAATAATAATAATAATAATATTAATAATTTATTACTTATACCCCATCCATCTGACCAGGCCTCCGAGCCACTCTGGACAGCTTCCAGCAGGATATTAAAAACACAATAAAACATCAAACATTAAAAACTTCCCTAAACAGGGCTGCCTTCAGATGCCTTCTAAAAGTCAGATAGTTGTTTATTTCCCTAACATCTGATGGGTGGGCGTTCCACAGGGCGGGTGCCACTACCAAGAAGGCCCTCTGCCTGGTTCGCTGTAACTTCGCTTCTCGCATTGAGGGAACCGCCAGAAGGCCCTCGGAGCTGGACCTCAGTGTCCGGGCTGAACGATGGGGGTGGAGATGCTCCTTCAGGTATACTGGGCCGAGGCCGTTGTGCCTCCTTTAATTCTCCCTCCTCCATGTGGTGTTCTCCTCCAACTATTGCTGTCCCACACTTTCTCCTCCTTCATCTGGAGATTCCCTGTGCAATCCATTCAGATTCTCAAAGCATGAATGAAAGTGGTGACTGTGCTCTTGTACACACTGATCTATGACGTCATTGGGCAAGAGCGGATGCACATGCCCATCTCACTGCTGGGACTGCCTACATCAGTTTTTAAATGGGCAAACTGCAGGGTAAGACAGAATCAATCTGCAATGAGCTTTTGTTTTCGGAAAGAAGCCAGTTTCTCAAGAAGTGTTTTTCAGGGGCAAAAAATATGCAATAGATCTAGATTGTGTGTGGACCACATAGAAAAAAACACGCAGCCTCCATTTATTCAGTAATAATAATAATAATAATAATAATAATAATAATAATAATTTATTTATTTATACCCCGCCCATCTGGCTGGGTTTCCCCAGCCACTCTGGGCAGCTTCCAACAGAATATTAAAATACAATAGTCTATTAAACATTAAAAGCTTCCCTAAACAGGGCTGCCTAGAATAAAATGTTATGCATCTGCAGCTGTTGCCTATGGTTCTTCCTGCCCCTTTTGGATTGCTCTACCATGAAACTTAAATGTGAAATTAAACAACGACTAACACATCTATTACAACATAAGCTTTTATGTTGTAATGGCTGACAACAATTGAGATAGATAATGTAATCAACAAGGTCAGAGAAAACTACAGACCACCAATTAAGGATAGCATTTCATTCATGGCTAAGTGAACCTTTGTTCCACAAAAGCTATAATAGGCATGTTAGTCTTTAAGGTGCCACAAACCCCTTTTTGTTTTTTCCTGCAACAGAGTGACATTACAATTCATCTCCAAGTTGCTTAAATGTGAAATTGTTGATCAAATTTCTTGAGCTTAACAGATGGATCCGTCTATTTCCACTTCATGTAAATTTCACGTGAATTCATTCATAAGCCTGCTCCGTCTTGTTCTGCATTTACCTGTGAATTATGAAAAATTGTATGAAAACATTTTATCTTGGTGTATGCATCCCTAAATATATTTTATCTAAGATATCATTTTTGTACACATTTTGGTAACTTTTTGGCTCTGAGTAATATCGAAGTATTCTGCAAAGAGCAAAATTCAAAGGAAAATTATCTTGTAAGCCACACATTGGTCCAG
The DNA here is from genome assembly GCA_034641395.1 of Darevskia armeniaca. Classification (NCBI taxonomy): domain Eukaryota; kingdom Metazoa; phylum Chordata; class Lepidosauria; order Squamata; family Lacertidae; genus Darevskia; species Darevskia armeniaca. The sequence continues at coordinate 1,392,130 of JAWWNF010000078.1, forward strand.
GAGATGTGAATGGGGTCAGCTTGCTTAAAAAGTGTGGACCAAGTGAAATTCCCTCAATCCCTAATGTGAAATAAATAAATAAATAAATAAATAAATAAATAAATAAATATGTATACCGCGCCCATCCAGCTGGGTTTCCCCAGCCACTCTTCGTGCGAGAGTCACTAGCATCCATAATAGACAATACTGGGCATAGAAAGACCAGTATGTTCTTTTCACCTGTGAAGGGTCATAGCTCTGTGGTAGAACATCTGCTTTGCATGCAGAAGATCCCAGGTTCAATCTCCAGCACCTCCAGGTAGGGCTGGAAATGTCCTCTGTCTGGAACCTTGGAGATCCACTGCCAGATAATGTAGACTGGGGTAGGCAACATGATGCCCTCCAGATGTTGGAGTACAGCTCCCATCATTTATTGTTTGTTTGTTTGTTTGTTTGTCTGTAAGTTGCTTTGGGTTGCCCTGGGCAAAATAAAACAATTAACAAATTTAATGCCTAATAAAATAATAATCCCTGAGCATTGGCCATGCTGACTGGGGATGATGGGAGTTGGAGTTCAACAACATCTGGTTATGCCCTGTGTAGAAAATACTGGGCAAGCTGCTCCCTTCAGCTAGATAATGCAGCTTCTGTATTGTCCAATAAACTATCTGGTTTGGGGAAGGACCATAGCTCAGTGGCATCTGCTTTGCTTACAAAAAAGTTCCAGGTTCAGTCCCTAGCATCTCCTGCCTGAAACCCTGGAGAGCCTTTGACAATCAGTGTAGCTTTCCCATACTTGGGTCTCCAGCTGTTTTTGGGCTACAACTCCCATCATCCCTGACCACTGGTCCTGGTAGCTAGGGATGATGGGAGTTGTAGTCCAAAACAGCTGGCGACCCAATTTTGGGAAACCTTGGAGACAATACTAAGCTAGGTAGACCAATGGCTTGGCAGCTTCCTATCTTCCTGTGTTTATTAACTGACAAGGGCAATTGGATGGGAGAGATTCTCCCAATCCTCTCCCAATGTGGTTCCAATATCCTCAGTCTTATGCGTAATGCAGCCATGAGGGGACATACCACAGGGAACCAGCATCTGTCTCATGGCAGTGTTTATGCACTTAGGGGGGGATCATGTCAACTTTGTCAACATTTATGATGCAACTAGCTTCCTATTCCCATTTTCTATGTTAAATTTAATTACATTGCGAAACAGTTGGCATTAATGGACTTCTGAGTTCTTCTCGTCTCTCGGCTTTTCGTTTTCTGAATTTAGAGTCTCGCTTCATGTGGACCCAGCAAAGTCACAGCTCATTAACTAAGATGTTGATCAATACGATGTGACCTGTTAAAAATGTAATGCTGCCAGTTAAATCGACTCTAAAACATATTTCAACTGACAGCTAAGAGCTTTAGGTTTCAAGGCTCATAATGGAGAACTATAATGATATGTTGTGGCCTGCCCGGGATCTTGGAAGCCAAGAGCATTATCCAAATAATCAGCAGATGGAATGAAATAAACAAGTTGCTGGGAAATTGCTACAGGAAAAAGAAGAGGGGTGGGGAAGCATCTTGGTGAAGTTTCATCTCATACAGGGTGTTCAATAAAGCAGAAATATTGTTACGGGGACTGCTCCGGTGGTTGAAAGGGCTTTGAAAATGAACTCATGTGCTATTTGTTAAGGGCAAAACAAAACAGAACAAAGGCAGCTTCCTCTTTGCCTAATATGGGGAAATGCTTCTGGGAGGCAGGCTCAAAATTCTGCCTCAGTTTATGTCACAAGTGGACAACCAGTGGTCCAGAGGGCCACATGTAGCCCCAAGCTCATTTTATGCAACCCCTGGCACCAAATGAAGCTGTCCTATTCTTTCATCCCATCAGAGTTCATTCCTTCCTTTTGGCTTCCTCCTTATTCTTACTAGCTTTTGAAACTGGATTTTATTTGATAAAAATAAAAACCATAGTTGCAGCAGTCAGTGGCGGGGGAAGCTGCTTCGCTACCCGGGGCGGCAAGCCCGGGAGCACCCGGGGGCGTGGCTTTGACGCCGTGCGTCATGATGCACGTGTGCGCCACTGACAGATGGGCTGCGGGGCGGCCTAGCTCCGCGGCTTGCTCGCAAACCTGCTTGGCGGCCTGTGAGCAAGCCGCGGAATGACCCCGCCCCACGGCTTGCTTGGGGCCCGCGGCGCTCCAGTGCTGCGGAGCGGCACGCGCCACCGGTGGGCGGGGCGGCCTTGTTCTGCGGCTTGCTTGCAGGCCGCCGAGCAGGTTTGTGAGCAGGCTGCAGGGTGAGGCTGCCTCGCTCCGCGGCTTGCTCGGGGCCCACCGGTGGGGCAGGGTGGGGTCGCGCCATGTCACCCTCTGCCCTGGAACCCGGGGCTCCCCACCCCCTACGTCCCGCCCTCGCTACGCTACTGACAGCAGTGATAATAAATTTATATACTACTTAATTCCAGAATAGCCTAAGCGGTTTACAAGTATAAATGCCAATTACACAAATATTAAACTACAAGGGGCTTCATCCCTTCTCACTCTGCTCACCAACCCCCTGTCATTTCCCCTACATTAATGCCTAGAACTTCGCCTTTTCAACATTTCCATGCCCTCTTCTCTACCCTATTCTGCAACCCCCTTTGCACACACACCCTGTTATCACCTTCACCCTATTTCCCTTCCTTCCTTCTCCCTCCTTTTTCAACTATTGTTCAAAGGCCACCCCCATTTCCATGCTTTATTCGTCTTCCTGTTCTGCAGCCCTGCTTGTGCGCACATGCCATAATGATATGTTACTGTATCTTCAAGATGAATAGAATCTGAAGAGCATGTTGTCAGTTAGCTTCTTCGGCTAGAGAAGGTGAATTCTAGTTGATAACAAAATATCGGTTCTAAATTACTAGATGGATTTTGAAACTCCACGTTGAAGACAACACTTGGCACTATGAGTGAAATACAATCTGTGAAGGTATTGTGGAATATCTGAGGGCTCTGCATCCTTTATCTCTCTCACAGGAGGCAGCTGAGGAATGGAAGAGGGAGACATTTGAATACAGTGAGAAGGAAAAGATTCTGAAAGGGGGAAAGTGGCTGTTTTAAACAATGGCAGAAGTTTGAGCAAAGCAAGAGTGGAAAGACACTGAGAGGAAAATAGTTTTAATCAACAGCAGACATTTGATGAGAGATGTTATCTGAATGTTATGTACTGAGCTTGGATCCTAGAACAATAGGCAGGTAGGATCCTAGAAGGCAGCAACCTGATTGGTCTGCAAGAGCCACCCAATCTGGCTCCAGGAGGAAGTGAATCAGCAACCTGATTGGGCTGCAGGAACAGTCCAATCATGGTCCAGGAGGAGAGTTGAATCAGCCAATCACACAGAACCCATTGTGTAAATAATGTATATATAGCCAGAGGTTTTGGGGGAAAGCCCTCACTCACTGCTTACCATGAGATGAAAGAGCATGAAATCAACACTCCGAGTATATTTCACTGAACATGGATCAAAAGGTAATTTCTTATATTTGTTCCCATTTTGCCTTTTGAGATTTTGGAGCCAAGCCTTGGACAGATGAAAGAATTGTGAGGAGGTGACAATGGACTGAGTAGCATAGCTCTGAAGTCCACTGATGGTTCTGGAACTGAGTAAAAATTCCCCAGAAGACTTTCTTTTGATATGATTTCCCATTTATTTTTATTTTTATTTTTCTCAATCCCCAGGAAAAAACAACACTTGGCAGCATTTTCTCTTATTATTCTCCACATTTTAAAATGGTGACCTCCATTTTCCTTCCACAGTGCCTCAGAATACCAGTACCTGGGAATCACAGCTGGGAAAGGCACTGTTTTGCTCAGATTCTGCTTGGGGGCTTCTCACAGACATCAGATTGGCCACTATGAGAGCAGGGAGCTGGGTTAGAGGGGTCTTTGGCCTGAACCAGCAGGGGTTCTTAAGGTTTGGGGCATTTGGGACGATGCAAAATGGTGGTCAGGCTGCTAACACAGTTGCTGCTGCCTTAGGGGAAAAGAAGAAAATTATTTCAGGTGCAAATGGTGAGGCCCACCACTGAGAAACTGCTGGAGAATTTCTCCTCCGCCTGGAGAAATGTTCCTCCCAATTTCTCTGCTGACTAGGGTGGATAATTTTAGGTCTTTTTCACACCACCCAAATATGGGCCATAATTTATGGAAAGCTTCTTTAGATGAGAATGTTTACATGGTTCTTTTTTGTATAGGATGGATGATAAATGCTGTACATAAAAAACATAAAATAATAATGTGTCAGAAGATTAATTCATATTTACGAAGACTGCTGGATGGGCAAAGGTTTAGATTTTTTCATGTGCATTTGATACAAAAAGCAGACCTTATTGATGAGTACTGGGGCTTTGAATACTAAGAATGATATCTGTTTGCCTGTTGTCACACCAGATGATTTTAGATTATTGATGTGGGTAGAAGCTTCAGCGATGTAAATTATCCATAGACTGATGACCCTGGAGAAAACGCAAATGATGTAATTGACTCAAGGGGCTTCGACATGACATTAAGAGTGAGCCCTCGGAGTGAATTCAACCATGCCTTCACTCTAAGGCCATCTATTGTTATTTATTATACATCATCTTCAAACGGATTAATCTTTTAACAGCCTCTTCTTCATTGTTGCAAAAGGGCTAAGGGAAACACTGCGATGCAATTCAGGTTCTTGCCAGCTGAAATGCGTTGCTCATTTGAAAGCAACTTCCAGTGAAGGAACTGCCGTGAAGTCATTTGAAGCAGATTCCAGAGACGGGGGCATTTTCCTGCCCCTGATCTCCAGTTTAGTAGGGATGCTCAAAAAATTCAGTCTTTTTCAATTCTGATATGAACTGAGCTGCTCCACATCTTCCAAAAAAACAACAACACATGTCTGTGTTTGTACACATTTGGGGATTTGTCCAGAATTCCATAGCAGCAGCAGCAGCTGGGGAAATGCTTAATTACATACTCAGCCCTCCAACGCCTTCAGTTTAGGGAGTAGGGTAGGACTTCTTTGTTTTTTAATGGACATTTTCCTGCACAAATGAGACTCCCCACTGTATATCTAGGAGATGCACATGCTTGCTAACTCCCGGGCTCATTTTCCATACACACACCAATGTCTGTACACTCAGCCCTCCATTTGCAATATTAGTTTCTGTCTCTTTTCCCTTCCCTCTTAAAAATGCCTGTGTGTGATGCTTCTTCAACAGGGTCCAAGCTACAGGGCCTGTTAGGATTGTCCTACTCGCGTGTAGGACCCTGACAGAGACAAATGCCCGACTGGCATGTTCTCTCCCTCCTGGTCGGTCGTTCAGGAGCTCCAAAAGCTTTCTCCAGCCCAAACATCACAGCGACTGATACCAAGAGGCATCAGCACACTTAGGGATCCTGCAGATTATTTGCAGTTTGCGTAACAGAACTCAGTAGCTCCGCATTTTGGCTAATCTACTTTATTTACATAAAATACACTTGGAGCATTCTGACTTAGCTCCTTCCTCTTTCTCATCAGACAGCAAAGAGAGAAAGAACAAAGGACAATAGTCTCACATCACGGAACACAGTAACACAAACATCCTATCTCTGTCACTTCCCACACTGTGGAATGAAAACATACACCGTCATGTGATAACAAAACAATCTCATGACTGCAGACACGGAGCAAGAATCCTAACAGGGCCATGCATCTTCTCAAAGGGTGTGTCTGGATGGCAGCTTTCTGCCTTATCAACATACCGGTATCCCTGCAGCATTTAACCAAAAGCACAGGACAAGCGACTCCACATTCCCTGAGTGGTTGGAATTTCCAGATGGCTAGGCAGCCTTTGACAGACTAGTCAGTTTCCTTGCGAAGAGAAAGCACGGAAGACATATGGCATCTTTGGAAAAGATGTGTTTATATCCAAATACAAAAGCCAAGCATGGAAGATCTGGCAAGTATCTAGGCATAGCCCATGCTAGTATGTGAAACAGCACTGATTTCCTAAAAGGAAGAAAAATAGGGCACCCTCGGAACCCAACTTCATACCATGACTCCTTTACAAGCCAGCCACAAAACTGGCTAGCACAATCCTATGCATGTCTACTCAGAATCAAGTGCTGGTGAGCTCATTATAGCTTACTTCCAAGTAGGTGTAGGGTTGCTGACTTAGGGTTGCTGACTTAGGTGTAGGGTTGCTCTTGCTGAAAAACTGGTTCTTCAGGCTAACCAAATAGATGGGGCATGTGATACCTAGTAGTCTGGCCACCATATCTTCTAGCTCAGGATGGGATGGAGAACTTGTGACCTTCCAGATACTGTGGAACTCAAACTCCCATCAGGAGTTTAAACGACTCAGGACCGCAATACCTCAAGGACCGCCTCTTTCCATATGAACCTACCCGGATCCTGAGATCGTCTTCTGAGGCCCCTTCTTTGTGTACCTCCTCCTGAGAGGTCAGAGGGCGGCAACATGAGAACGGGCCTTCTCTGCCCCCATCTGTGGAATGCTCTCCCCAGGGAAGTTCGCCTGCAGTCTTCATTACACACCTTTAGGCACCAGGCAAAAACATTCCTTTTTTACCAGGCCTTTGGTTGATTTGATTGACATCCTATGCCCTTTTAAAATGTGGTTTTTTTTAGGGGGTGGTTATTGGATTTTTGTTTTCATTTTGATTATACATTTTGTGGTTTTATATTTGATTTTGTTCTGTGAACCTCCCTGAGACTTCTGGGTATAGGGAGGTATATAAATTCAATAAATAATAATAATCACCAGCTCTGGTCAGCATAGCCAATGGGTCCTGGGTTTTAGAATAATAATATTGACTGGTTATAGCAGCTACTTGGAAGCTGAATCCACTCAGTCCCTCCACCATCTCTTCTGTCTCTTTCACACCATCACTAGCACTCCTTAAAAAGATAAACAAAACACACAAAGGTCCCGTTGGTAATATGGCGGGGGTGGGGAGGGTATTTACAGTTCTTTTCATATATACAAGGATGGTTGCAGATTTTAAGTTCACATGGTGAGAGCTGGATTGATGGCTGCCTTGTGCAGAAGAGAGGTGAGAGCGAGCAAGAGGAAGGGGCAGAGCTTCGGGGGGGGGGGGTTAATGGGCAACCACAAAGTGTATTTCCCCCTATCTATTAATCTCAACTCTGCCCTCTACTGACTGGATTGCAACAAAGGAAATCTACACCGTGAAAGATCCCTGAAACGAGATGAACGTATATTTATATAATGATACTCAAACAAACAATATGTTTAATGATTCAAGAGCAGAATTGCTCAAAAGCAAAAATCCTCAAAACGTAAACTAATTCAAAGAAATAGAAATAACTCAAGAAAACCTTCCAAATAACTCCAAATAACAAAAAATAACTCAAGATAAACTAACAAATAACCTTAACGAGTTGCCGGCTAAGATTCTCATTTCACTGTTATGATCTATCAGTTTCCTCAGAAGGAAAAAAAGTTAATGTATTTATATAACTCAAAGTAGCTTGTTTGCTATTAAATCTAGGGGGAGGATTAAAGAAACTTTAGAAAGGAAGAAGAACACTCCCAAACAGTAAGTGGTAATTATCCAAACTAGGAATTCTAATTATGCTTCATCCAAAAGGTTAAAAACCTAAACTCAAGTTCGAAAAACAAGTTCCATGGCTTGTAAAACACGTCGACGAGGGCTATGAAAGCTCACACGATCTTATTGTTACGAAGCTATTGCAAAGACTGTTCTACTGACTGGAGGCATGAATGGTTGCTTATACTCAATGATTGGAACCTCAGGTGGCCCCTGGGACTCTCCTCAGGCCACACCTTCTCAAATACCACCCCTTCTCCCCAGGCCACACTTTCATTGGCTGTGCTCTGCACCCTTCTTGGGTGCTTTTGTTTGGCTGGATTGTGGCCTTGAACTCTGGTAATGCTTCCTGCTTGCCTGGATGGAAACCAGAGGCATCTCCCTCCCCCCTCCCCCCCCTCTCTCTGTGTGTGTGTGTTTAGAAAAACAAGCTTACTGTAGAAAGGTAAAATTTAACATTTGTTCATTCCGCCCACTTTTGCTTCTGTCCTTGCTTGTCGCCCTTGGAAACTTGCCTAGAAAGGAGGGTGACCCTCAGGCTGAAAAAACGCCCCCCCCATCCCTGTTTTCTTGGGTACTGAAATTGGTAGACAGAGTGGCATGGCAAAGACAGACACAGACACTTACGCAGCCATCACTGCTAGTTCTGTAAGGGAAGGAGACTTTGCGAGTTCTGCTTTGCTCTCAGGCACTGGTAGCTTTCCTGCTGGCGCTGGTGTTGCTGACGTGGTGGCTCCATATCATTTAAAAACCATGTGGTGCTATATATGGGCTGAATTAATCAGACACAAAAAGGCTGATGTCTCCTTTTGAGGGAACTGCTGGAAAGGACAGGGAAAGGGTCATGGAAGATTAGACCCTTTAATTTTGCCTCCTATCCTTGGGAAGATGTCGTGATGACAATCACCACCTCGGCACTGGATGCTAAGTTGCAAGGCACAGTGACAGATGAGATACATGTTGCCTGGAGCTTTTGCCTCGCTGCTCCTAAGAAAAAAATGAATGTTGTGACTTGACTTAGACAGCGGGCTGCAGATTCCTGTAGAGAAAATGGAGCGCTCACAGGCTGTCGCTTGAGGAATCCTCTGCTCTCTGGATTGAGAGGCTCAGCTTCTGGGAGAGCCTGTTCTCTCATCTACAAGGCAACAAGGGTCATTTTGGAGCATTCACTCCACATCTTTTTTAGTTTCAGAATTTCTGCATACTCTATGTTTTTATAAATAACACATCTAATATGTTTTGAGGGGGCATGGGGGGGAATGGCAAACAGCCAGGCTGCTGGTATCATGGGGCTGGCTCTGGGAAACTACTGGACTGCACTGGACACTGATACAGGGATGTCACCCCCAAAAGCATATCTGTAAATGGGTGTAGAGTCTTCCTTCTTCTTCTTCATTATTTCATTAGTTCTGGTTATTCTAAATAAGACTCATGAGCATAAAGAAACACCTGTGCAAAGCCCTTCCTTAAACATTGGGTGGAACTAGTGTACCAATTGCAACATTTGGTTTAGGCCCTGATTTGTTACTTCAGAAAACAGCCCTCCTCAATCTGGTTCATAGTTGCCTGATTCAGCTAGAGATCCATACAAGTCCATTTTGTATCCACCTCCCTTCCTCAATTCACTACTGGGAAAACAAATTGCAGCTATAACTGCCCCCCCTCCCCGCCTCTTGGCAGAAGTGGATGGAATTTGCAGAAATAACATAAGAAATCCTCCCACATTGCAGGTAAATAGAGCCAGGTGAATTTGTGCTGGGCCCCTTTCAAGCTTAGAGACGTTACTTTTGCTTTCAGCGGACACTTGTCTGCAGCATCCCCCACTCCCCTCAAAAGACTGCATTACCGCTGCACCACAACACATTTCAACAGTACCCATTTGGGCTTGCGCTTTGCTTCTGATAAGCTCCACATCTCCCAGAAGCACCCCACTTTGGGTTGGAATTCATCCAAATCCAATGAAACTTGTATGAAGAACATACATGAACACCTTGATCTAAATGAAGACCAAACTATCTGCATTTTTTTTTTTTTGCCTGAAGATAGAAAAGCTACTTGGGGGAGCATGATTTTGACTGGAAAGCCATATGTTCTAAAATGGTTAAGCATCTCCTCCTCCTCCTCCTCCTCCACCACCACCACCACCACCACCTCCTTCTCTTGTCAGATTTGCAATATCCTGTAGGTGCTTTTAGTTATAAAACACACATACCACAAGGCTGTTTAATATCTAGATTTGGGCTTACACTAGATACTGGCATTTCATGCTTATGTTTTTAAAATGTAAGGGCTTATCCACATTTACCTTCTGCCCTACGCTTTCTAAGCACAGGTTTGCATTTCCCGGTCTGTGTCCTAGCGTTTTTGGTGGGTTGCTGTTGTTTTTTTGCCACGTCTCTTTCCCCAGGTAAACCTGATCTTTACTGCACAGTTGGAGCAAATGACAATTCAGGTTTTTCATGGATTGCTGTTGATTCCAATTCAGCTGTAAAGAATGGGTTTTCGTGGAGAAACTGGTGGGGCAAAAGCTTTAAAAAGTGCTTGGACCTGGACCTGGACCTGGACCTGGACCTGGACCTGGAAAGCCTGGACCTGGACCTAGAAATGCAGAGCAATGGTAAATGTGGCTGGGCTCTAACTCGCTTGAAGACCTTTTAGGTAACAAGTGATGAGTAAGTCTAATAAAGATGGTGATGGTAATGATTCTGAGATACAGAAAGATGCTTCATTGTTCTCCTGAACTGTTTGCATCTTTTGTGGGGCAGGGGAAGAATAAGGTTTGAAGGAAACTGCTTTATACCGGGACAGATCACTTGCCCATCTAGGAACATAGAAGACTGCCTTATATTGAATCAGACTACTGCTCTAGCTCAGTAATGTCTACACTGACTGGCAGTAGCTCCCCAGGTTTCAGGTGGGGATTCTCTCTCTACCCTACCTGGAAATGTTGGGGATTGAGCCTGGGTCCTTCTGTGTGCAAAGCAGATGCTCTACCACTGAGCTACAGCAGCAATCCTCCTGGGTCTCAGGCACAGGTTTCCCACATTGCCAGCTACTTGATCCTTTTAAACTGGAGATGTCAGGGATGGGACCTGGGACCTTCTGCATGCAAAGCATGTTTTCTACCCCTGAGCTACAGCCCTTCCATAGGTGCCTAACAGCAACTGTCGTGTTGTTAGCATTCAAGAGCAAGTTGCCCAAAGCATAATAGACACATGGAGGTAATAACACCACCGCTGTCAGACAGGTTTAGGGAAAGCTCGCTGCTCAGCATGGTGGCTTGTTTTCATTGCTTATAGCAGTTTGCCATTAAAATATTCATACACAGACTCATCCTGCAAGCAAGTAGCATCTCCTGGTGATACCGTGTTCCCTCAATTCCCATAGGAGCAGACAGAGCTGCATTGCATTCAGCATCTCACCCTTGGAAGGTGGAGCCTTCAGACTACTTTGGCACTGTTTTGTTCTTACACAGAGATGAAATTGGCCATGAATAGCATTGGTTTAAGACCTGATTGGCAAAGAGGCTTCAGGGATGCATCTTACTAAGTGCCTTAGGCTTTGCTGTAGGACTTGACAATTTTCAGGTAGCTAAAAGAGATAAAGTCACGCATGCTGTGTGTGTCTTCTGCCCTCTTATCTCTTTTAAAATATTTGGGGGAAATGATTTTCAGATGCAAATGCTCCAGGTTTTTGTTGTTGTTGTTGTTTTAAAAAAAGGGGATATCCATTATCATTCTAGTGCAAAGGGAGGGGGGAAGCTTTGAATACTTGTGCATGCATGTGCTTTTTATTCAATGGTGGTGATGATGATAATTGATGAAGAAGAAAGGATGCATATTAAATTATTGCCTCTTTTGTTATAACCAAACAAAAAGCAAAGATAGAACCACAATTTCTGAAACTTATTGCACAGTTATATTCCTGACTTTAACTTGCAACAATGGCATACCATGCAGTGCTATGTATATTTCATAATGATCTTAAAACATTTTGAGACTACCCTTGGATTGATGAAGCAAAGTGTTTCCTCCGCAATGTCCAATAAAAAGACTCCAATTTCATACAAAGTTTTCTTGTAATAATAATAATAATAATAATAATAATAATAATAATAATAATTTATTATCTGTACCCCACCCATCTGGCTGAGTTTCCCCAGCCACTCTGGGTGGCTCCCAATCGAGTGTTAAAAACAATACAGCATTAAACATTAAATTATTGTTATCTTTTTTGGGTTGTTGTTGTTGCAATACATATCCCATCCTTCCTTCTGAAGGAACCCTGGGTGGCAGACATGGTAATGATAAAACCAACCAAGCAAAATGTTTAAAAACAGTCAAAAACATTATCTCTACCATTGATATCAGGGTTGCCAGGAACTGTGTCTTTCAACCATCAAATTTCTGAGTGAAAAGGAAAGCTTTTACATTTCTGCTGGAAGTCAGCAATGAAGGAGACAGGCACACTTCACTAGGGAGGGCATTCCAACAAATGGGCAACTGTTATTGAAAAGGCACTGCCACAGATCAATACCTACTGAGTGGCACCATCACCAAGGCCTTATCTGCCAATTGCAGGGTCAGAGATGGTTGACATTGGGGAAGATGCTTTTTTAGGTACTTGGGTCCCAAGCCATTTGGGGTTAAACCACAGAGCCTAGGGCTTGCTGATCAGAAGGTCGGCGGTTCAAATCCCTGCGACGGGGTGAGCTCCCGTTGCTCGGTCCTAGCTCCTGCCCACCTAGCAGTTCGAAAGCACATCAAAGTGCAAGTAGATAAATAGGAACCGCTCTGGTGGGAAGGTAAACGGTGTTTCCGTGTGCTGCTCTGGTTCGCCAGAAGCGGCTTTGTCATGCTGGCCACATGACCTGGAAGCTGTACGCCGGCTCTCAGCCAATAAAGCGAGATGAGCGCCACAACCCCAGAGTCGGACACGACTGGACCTAATGGTCAGGGGTCCCTTTACCTTTACCTTTATGCTAGTATTAACATCTTGAAATTGCCCCAGTAGCTCAGCTGACAAAGTCCCTCCCTCCTTAAATAGTCCAGTAGCTGTTTGCTCCATTTTGGCTGGCATGCAAGGGTGGTGAACAGCCACCAACATCTGCATGCCATGCTCCCATCTGCGGCTGGGCACGATGCCACCTCCCTCACATCCTTTGTAGCAGGGAAAAGGAAACAAAAGCCAGTTATTCACAAGGACAGACAGTAACAGAAAGGTTTGCTTAAAGCACAGGAGGGGTCTGGTCCTGCTGAGTGGGAAGATAAACCAAACCACTTACATGTCAATGGAACGTGCAGTTATTTTGAGTGCCAATTGTTGGCTCTTAGAAAAGGGGGGAATTGCAGCCTCTCTGAAGACACCAGTCTCAGTCGACCCTATTTCAGTTTCACCCCATCTGAATATCTCCAAGGAAATCCTAGGGTGCAAACAACTTTCCAAAAAATAATAATAAAGCAAGTTCATTTGGCATCCAACTGAACTTAAATAACCCATCCAAGGATTGCAGTTCTGCCTCCTAAGCCAGCCGGAGTTGCCAAGAAGCACACCGTGGTCTCAGAAGTGGTTTGCTGTAAGAGCTTGTCAATTAGCGCTAAAGCTAGCTAATTGCTTAGAATACTAGCAATAACAATGAGAGGTTACTGCCAGGTTGGGTTTGTTTAAATTAAATTGCCCTTGAAATGAAAACTCTTGCTTATTAGATCCATCAGCTTTTGTTAAAAGCAAGAAACACGCTGTGCAGTTGATGCAGACTCTCCAAATTGTGCTTAATGTTTTTAACATCCTGATGGGCTGCTTATCTCTTAGGAGTTCCACTTTTAATGCTGGTTTTTAAATAGCCCAGAAGGCTAGCATGACTGGAGACGTACACACCTTAAAAACCAAAACAAAACACCTTATTGATATTCCTGAAGCACCTGGAGGGGAAGGCAGAATCGTGGATGCTGAATATAGCCCCAGCATGGACACGTTGACTGTGCCTGGGTTGTCTCTGCACAGTAATTGGGAACCCTGCAAATGGTGGATTCCTTGTTGCAGGTACGGCACTTATGCAAATTCAACTGCACCAGAATCTCAATTCAGATCTTCGGCTGAAGGCATGGTGGGAGAATGGGAAAAGAGACACAGCAGGTGTGCCACAACTTCCTTCTCCATGCATTCATTGTGTATGTAATTGTAACCTAAATAGGGCTTCCATTTTGCCTCCTTGTGGTTTTTTACCATCAGCAGAGAATGACCTCTCGATAGTGCTCTCTGTGCTGTACGTTTGAAGAGAAGTAGACTGTAGAGAGAGGTCTTTGATGGTGATTCTCTGGACCAGTTGAGAAATAGATCTTTTTCATGCAATAACTGACTTATTTAAAACAAAATAAAAAATTCCTTCCAGTAGCACCTTAGAGACCAACTAAGTTTGTTCTTGGTATGAGCTTTCGTGTGCATGCACACTTCTTCAGATACACTGAAACAGAAGTCACCAGACCCTTATATATAGTGAGAGGGTGGGGAGGGGTATTACTCAGAGGGGTGGTCACATGAGCAGCCGCCGCACCAAGGGGTGCCGGATGGGCGGCAGCTTCAGGAGGCTCTATAGGCTGCAGAGTCTCCCGAAGCCGCTGCCCGGCCCCCCCTTGGTGCGCCGGCACGAGCAGCCGCCCCCTCCTCGCTGGCCCGCCCCTTTCCATTCCCCGGCTCTGCAAGCCAGCGGCGGGAAAAGCCGCTGGAGGGGGGGCTATTTTCGGTGCTGCTGGGGCGGAGCCGCAGGGGCGGCCAGCGAGGGGGGGTGACACCGCTCCTTGCTGTCCGCCCCTGCGGCTCCACCCCAGCATTGCCGAAAATAGCCTTAAAAAAAAAAATTTGGAAATTTATTTTTTTAAAAAAATGCCCAAATTGTCACCCTCCCCCAGGGTGGCACCCGGGGCGGCCCGCCTCCCGCCTCCCGCCCCCTTGCTACGCCCCTGATGTGGCCAGCATGACTATGCCGCTTCTGGTAAACCAGAGCAGCGCACGGAAACGCCGTTTACCTTCCCGCCAGAGCGCTTCCTATTTATCTACTTGCACTTTGACATGCTTTCTAACTGCTAGGTGGGCAGGAGCAGGGACCGAGCAATAAGAGCTCACCCCGTCGCAGGGATTCGAACCACCGACCTTCTGATCGGCAAGCCCTAGGCTCTGTGGTTTGACCCACCTGGGTCCCTTTTCCACACTTTACTTTGCTGCATATTTTGCGATTTTGAATTTTTGCTGGGGTTTGGAGTATTTGCTCCAAACTTAGAACCCAAGAATTCACCTTTCTGAGTTGTTTTTCTTTGTACCAACCTTGGCTGGGAGTGAGCCCATATATCTGCTCTCCACAAGTTACCTGAAAAGCTATCTGTGGCTACTAGCCAGAGGTAGTAAACCTTCTGAATGCTGGTTGCTGGAAACTTCCAGAAGGGAGACAGCTCTTGCCAGGCATCTGGTTGGCCACTGTGAGAACAGGATGCTAGACTAGGTGGACCATTGGCCTGATCCAGCAGGATTTTCTTACATTCTTGTTTTACTTGTTGTGTTAGAGAGATAAGCTATGGCATCCAGCCTTTTCTTCCTGTGCCCTCGTCTCCCTTTTTACCTTCCCATCTACCTGGAAAAAACACCCTGGACTTTGTAGCTTGCTGTTTTCCCTAGGTGTTTCAGAGAACAACAACTTCCACACTGAATATAGGTCGGAAGGGGAATTCAAGGAAACATTCAGGCAGCCATCAAGCAGGCATTAAACACTACAGAACATTATTAGGGGAACATAATGGTCTGGAACCTGTTGCCTGGCAACAAGTGCTTAGCTAACCAACTACCGGAGCTCACCTGCTCCAAAAAGCACTGACTTTAAACCACCGCACCCTCTAGGCCTACACAACTGCATATTCACCATGCTTCTTAGACTGAACTCCCCGTCGAGGTAAATTAAGACCTTTTTGTAAGAACAATAAGGTTGCTGCTTTGTTCCTTGTAGCTGGAAATCGGGTCCCCCCTTAAAGAGGGCATGTGTTGCGGTGCGACCTGGCAACCAGACCCTGTTGTTGTTGTGGGTGGGACTGTTTGGATAGCCACAACACCCTATTGGTAGGTCCCTCAATGCTGGGTTTAATCTGACCTATGGGAGGCACGCAAAGGAAATCGAGGGACCTATTTAAGCCTATGCATGTGATCCTGAGCTTCCTCTTGGGGCTAGTGCATCAGAACACCCTCCCACCACTCCCTATATTTAGGGCTTGCGCTTGACCTTGCTATGCCGTCGTGTGTCACCTGTTGTTGAGGCAGGGGCACGGCAGGAATTTCCCCCACTTGGCTGATTGGCTGTTGCCACTTGGGTTTTGCCTGCCGCGTAGCAAATCATCACAACTTGTAAGTTGCGGATAGGCTCTGGTTCAGGTGATGGGGTGGCAGAAGGGTCTCGCCATCCCTATGTGAAGGGTATTCTGGTAAAGGAATCCAAGGATTCAATGGTCTGGTCAACCTGAAAGGGGTTGTCCCCGTGCCAGAATCCAGGGCTCATCAGGGTGGCGGACTGGTAGAATTCCACCTTTCGCTGTCCCTGGTGTTTACCCAAGGCTGACCTACGATAGAGCTCTGGGTCAGCGCTGCCTGCAAGGGTACAGGGAGCTAGTCAAACCAGAGCCTATGCAACCACTCACTTGATTGATTGTAATCAATAAAGTTGTGACCTAAATTCTGCCAAAAACCAAACCCAAATTTGAGTCATGTCTGAATTTATTTCTAGGGTCAGGTTAAAAGGTCTAAACACGCAAAACCATATTACCCCGGTAGCATTTGGATGATGAAAGTCATCTGTGAACAGGGATGGACAATTCACTCTCTTTCCCCATTTTGAAAACATTTCATTTCAAAATTTGCATTTCTAAATATATTTTCTCTCAACGCACGCCTATATATTGAAAGGTGATTTGGAACATTTCAGAAGTGCAAAAGCCACTCGTTAATTAAGTTTCGTTCTGCACATCAGTCCAAAAGCTGCAGATCAAATCAGTTCATGTTAGAATTTGCAAAGATCGGATTCCTTACGCCTCCCTGGTTTGGAAGTGCCCATATCAGTTTTCATCTCAGATCGCTTGGGAGCTGTGAAGTAGAAATTGACATTTCCCATATGAGACATCTTTTATCTTGTGTTTTGGGTCATCCAAACATTACAAGAGTGGTGCGTGACAGAGAAGGGGGAACCAGCAAATATGAGTTCATGCATAATAAGGGGAAGTGGGGGGGAGCCTCTGCCCCCCATGTCACATGGCTGCATTCACCCGACCCCAAATGTTGTGGACTTTATATAAGTTCTGACTGATTTTTTAATCCACCAAGGATTCCACACTTAAATGCAAAACCATAAAGCACTAAATTGGGGTCCTGAGGAAGGTCTTTGACTCTCTGAGCCTCCTTGTCAGCTTGTCTGAAGAGGGAGCTATTGGACTAACCTCTTAGTTACCAGCACAGTGGATGCTTAGAGAGTGATACTTAAACTCTCCAAGGGTCTTATGAAGGGTCAGTGATATGAGCAGCTGGTTCAGTCTGAGCAACGACTTTCAGGTGAAGATGTCCCATCTTACTTCTCTACCTCTCCACTCCCTTGATCAAGGGTCTGCTCACTTGCCTGCCCAGCTCTTCTTCCTGTCTTGCTTTGCCTTCTCAAGGTCTTCAGCCCTTATTGAAACTATATGAAGTAGCTCTAGGAACCACAGGAACTTCCTGCAGTTCCCAGGTCATGTTCCATTCCCACCACTCTGTCAAGATAAGTCGTATCTCTTGCCACTGTGGGGCTGGAAGCTTATGGATCCAAGGGGAAAGTCCAACTTCTTGTGTATGCAGTGAAATCGTGTGCCAGATGTTGTGCTTCAAGAGTTTGTGTTCTCCCACCAAGAAGTACAGAAAGGAGCAAAGCTGTTCTGTTCCATTCTTGGGTCTCTGTAGCAGCAAATATGCTGCATGGCTTCTCTATGTGCCCTTTGCCAGATGTTCCAGTGGGCCACAGGGAGCCATCTATTACCCAAACAGCTGTGCCAAAAGCTGTTCCACAGCTGAATAATTAAGAGGGCATTCTCAGTTGGCTGAGAAATCATGGTGGAATACAGAGCAGGTAAAGGAAACAATTTCATAGCATGATGATCTCAAAACCATGAACTGTGGAGGCATGCAGTATGGATGGAGATTCTGGAAGAACAAACTTTTTTGCAGTGAGTGGATACTCTGTGAATGGTAAGGAACATACTTAACTAGAAATTCATTCATTCTTACTAACAGCAGAGAGGGATAAAATCCATCAGTGTTATTATTCACCACAAATACACATTTGAGAGATATGTCGTGTGCAGCTGGAGGCTTTTGTATGCAATTCCTTGTTTTGTACCCTCTTCATATAGAATATGAGCGCAAGTTAGTTACACCCGGGGATGGGAAGGTACCCGCAGATTCAAAAGCAAACAAATCTGATTTGATCCAAGAGGATAATGACCTGGACTGGATCACGAGGCCACTTTGCGAGATTGCCCAAGGGCTACAATGCTGCTGCTATCCTTTGACTTTCTAACTTCCATTTTTGAAAGCTCCAGAACAGTCATCCAACTGCCCACAGCATGGAGTGGTTATCACATAAGGTTCCTTGCCATTGCACATTTTGAATTACAATAAAGGAAATCCACCTGGGAGAAATGCAACTTGTTGACATTCTGAATTGTACAGAAAAAGTGTACGGAAAAATTGTCTGGAGAAGGCAGCACAGCAGGCAGCCCTTGAACTACGGTATCTTATACTTTTTTTTAAAAAAAAACCCCAACAACTTTGTATTTCCATACAGGTTTTGAGGGTTCCCCCTTTTGAATCTCCGAGTTAATAGGATGGGACAGACTTAATTCTGTCCTCATGTAGAGCTGCAACAGACCTGCCCATCCATCCCTAGTTACATGCTTAACTGTTGTGCCTTCTTACTTACAATAGATTTTTAGCATTTGTGGAAACAGTGGAGGAAACCTCCATGTAAGCATCTTGCAGCCTTGATTTGCCTGCCAAAGAGTTGTCCTTTGGGAGAAAACTCAAATAAAGCACTATCTCAAACTGCAGCCCAGAAACAGAGGGGACGAGAGAGAGAGAGCAGAACTTTTCAAGAAGATGCTGATGAGTTAACATTTCTTCAGCAAGGCAGATCAAACAAAGGCAATTCTTTAGGATGATGTAAACTCAAGACTAATTAATAGCTGCTCTTTTCGACAAATCACATGGCAAAAACATCCATTCCCTCTTAGCTGATTGAGACCAAGTGCTCCCCAGCCTTTATCTTTCCTAGTTTATAGGTTGATTTGTGAAACATCCTTCCTGACACAAAAAGAACAATTTGAAAAGGTAACAGAAAAGTCCCTAAAGGCACCCTCCTCTCTCTAACACACACACCTCAACAGGAAAAGCAAACAGTAAATTAAATTTGGTAGCACCACAAAAGGGTAATTTGCACACGTTGCAAGGGCTGGGAGCTATGGCTTCCCACTTATCTACATCACATTCTTTCACTCCAAACACAACAGACCAAACAATTTCCCCCCCATGTAATTTTGTGAAGGCTCCAGCCATCTGAAATACCCGATAATTTTGCCATGCTTTGTTATGATGATGAATCACTGTGTATTTTTCTGCTGCACTTGTTAATCTCACTCGGCAGTCCGGGGCCTGTATGTGCACTAAGAGATAAATTGGACAGTGACCCCCATGTAGCAGTGTCACAGCCAACTGTCTAAGGACGTTTTTGAAACATATTGCTAAAGTCATGCAGGCTCTTGCTTTGTGGGATGTTGGATTCGCCACTGGCCAGGAAAGGCCTGGTGCCAGTGGCTCCAGCTGAATTAGAAATCACATAATAAACCTATGAAGAAATGGGACAGCCATATAACTAATCCTTCTACTATTCATTGGTTACTTAGAAATGCAAGGAGGCCAATCTCGAAACAAAACAAAAGCATGTTTCTTGTCATCACAGAAGACAACCATTAATTCAGGAAGGGTCTCGGCTGTTGCTGTTGTTTTTAAAAGCTATTTAGCAGAACAGAATTATGAATAAGTAAGACGACAATGAAGACGATCTATTGTGAGCAGCTCCATCATTTTATTTCAGCTGGTAGATCGTTGACCACTTGGAAGAGCAGCCACCGTAGCCAAATATAAAAATGAATGCTCTCAAGAATTCTGGAAGATGCAACCGTTGTCAGTTGAATCAGCAATGAACAATGCAGAGAAAAGAAACCAGTTTAATGCCCTTTCCCTCACTGTGAACGCATCAACACCACACATTTAAAGCACTCTGATGCAACTTTTAACAGCCATGACTTCCCCCTTAGAATCTTGGAAACTGTAGTTTGTTAAGGGTGCTAGGAACTGGAGCTCTGAGAGGGGTCTCCTAGCAACTCTCAGCTGCCTTAACAAACTGCAGTTCCCAGAATTCTTTGGGGGAAGCCATGACTGTTCAAGTGGCATCAGAGTATGGTGTGGATGTGACCTGTGTTGATGAGGCCACATTGCACATATATGGGAAGCCACCACTTTTGACAATGGAATGATCTCAGATTGACCACCAAAGACACAGATGCTGACGTACAAGGTCTTTGTCCTCAGCATCTAGCTGCATGGCAGTGCACCCCCAGAGCACCTATTGTGAAGACTCAAGAGAAGAAACCCAGAGACTTCCACAGCTGCTGTTGGCAACGTGCCCTTGGCACTCCTTGGCACGCTAAGATAATCACTGAAGGCCAATCCACCAAGCACCCTCATACTTTGACTTGGGTATGTGCTTCAGGTGAAAGATGACCACACACCTTTGGCTCTCTTGGCGTTGCTAAACTACAGGTCCCATCATCCCTGGCTATTGGACATGTTTGCTGGGGTTCATGGGAGTTGCATTCCAGCAACATCTGGAGGACCAAAGCTTCTCCACACCTGCTTCGGTATATTTAAAAAAAAAGAAGAAGAACTGCTTCGCTTCCAGAGGGTCATCCTATTTTATTTTATTTATTTTATTTTTGTATAAACATAGCGAAGCCAGAAGTACAACAGTGCATGGAGAAAATGTAGTGGCCAATTTTCATCAAGTACTCTTCCCCACCCCACATCTGCCCTGTTTTTGCTTTCATTATAGCAGTGGGGCAAGCTCATCAGTTTCTTGAGTAAATGGGAATGCGTTTGGCCTGCAGAGCAATTTGTTCATCCTCTATGAATGACAGTTAACGGTTACTTTACTTCGATGCATATTTTCATTTCAAAATGGAAATAACTTTTCACTGATCTCATACCTTTCACCACACCGCTTTGGACTATTTACAACCGCAAATTAAGGTATAATGGGTTTCAGCTGCTGTTCATCCTAGGTTGCATGCTACTGCCCAAAGAGCCCAAACATATTTTTTTTTTTAAAAAAGAAAATAATATATGGCAAATGGAAATTGCTGCTTTGGAATTGTTTGCATATGACTGTGTAGAGAAGTGGAATGGGAGGAAGCAGATAATGGGGAAAAAGCCTTATATATTCACATGCACACACCCTAACCAACCCCATTCCCCCCCAAAAAACCTGGATGTCCAGAAACTCATGGATAACTAACTCGTTAGACACCAAGTCCATATACCTAGGAAGTGTATGGTGGTCTTGTAATAAGGTTAAAGCTTACTGGGAAACTACATATAATGAATTGAAAAAGATGTTTAAGATAACATTCTTTCCTCTTGGGGATTATGGGATCAGAGCTACCTAAACAATATAGAAATTTACAGCTGCAAGAATATTTGCCCCAAAATGGAAAGGAGTCCCGATGAGAGAAGAATGGCTACAGAAATTAACGGAATGTGCAGAAATGGTGAAACTTACCGGAAGAATAAGAAAACAAACTTTATAATAAAGGATTGGAAATGGTTTATTGAAATTATATTTTGAGACATCTTGTCTTTGCTATTTAAAGGATTGGATATCATTGGAAAATGGTTCCATATTAGATCTTGAAGGACACCTAACAGATTTGGCTGGCACGCCTATTTGTGGTATGACAAGGTTAAAGTTCATAAAGCTTTTTTGAATAATGTTATAAGGAAACCAGTGTATGAAGTATGGGATAAATACAAAACTTTATTGGAACACAAAACACCATGGTGGCTCTCTCCACTTGAAGCAATATCGGCGGGGGGAAAGGAATATGAGAAATGATTGGGCAACATATAAAGAATTATTAATAGAAGTAGATAAAGATTTAAAATTAAGGAGGTTTGAGGATATAAGGGACTTAGGAGGGGGGGAAAGTTTGGTTGTGCAAACAGAAATCCTTGCACTGATGGAACTTCACTTAGTGCCATCTTAGATACAACTCATTGAGTTGGAGAGGGCCTTAGAAGTCATCTAAACCAACCAAAACTGTGCAATGCAGGATCTACAATGCAGCGTGCAAGGACAGCATCCTTTTTTTTCTTGGACCATCCAGCCTCTGCTCAAATACCTCCAGAGCAGTCTTTTCTACCACTGAATTGCTCTTAGGGAGTTCCTCCTGATGCTTAGCTAACTTATGCTTCTCTGCTGTTCCCATCCATTCGTTCTAATCCTGCCCTCTGGAGCAAAGGAGAACAAGTCTGCTCCATCATCCATATGACAGCCCTTCAGATCTTAGAAGACAGCCATCTTGTCTCCCCTTAACCTTCTTTTCCCCAGGGCTAAATATACCCAGCTCTTTCAAGTACCGGGTATTTCTCTTAAGATGTTTTACTTTGGCGGCTGCAGGAAGAAGTGACTGCTAGATGTTAACATCTAGCTACCTGAAAAGCTGCCTCCAAGCAGTGGCTAGTGGTAATTCATTAGATGTGAGCAAGAATCTGGCAGAATATAACTCAGGATGGAGTTTTCTGAAAATCTCAGGGTTGAACTTACCCAACACAGATTTCTTCCCTCCCAATTTCTGTCTCACTCCTTGATGAGAAATGTTATTTCCCCCCACTAGTACTACTATAAAAAAAGCTTGCACATTATATGCATTTTTTCTATGAACATATATCATCTGTATCTGCATATACACACCCAGTGCAGATATACATACAACAAATGCATGTAAGTGTATTAAAATACCGGTACTTTAAGTGTGCATGCACACGAAAGCTCATACCAAGAACAAACTTAGTTGGTCTCTAAGGTGCTACTGGAAGGAGCACTTTTATTTTGTTTTAAAAATCATGATTCAGAACTAGAGTACCACATGGGGCTTGCATCTCTTATGTATATTTCTTGCATGTAATGTTGTATATAATTAGGCTTTTTTTTTTTTTAAGACATAAGTTCAATTCAAAAAACAGTCTGGTGTGAGAAAATCTTGATTGGGCAAGAACCGCCAAGTTCTGTGTATAAATCCATTTGAAATGGAATCCTTTCCCATTCCCTGAATTCACTGGAACCTACCTATAGCCCAACAATTCATTCACATTCGATGTCATATGCTACTACTGTCATATTATTATAGTAGTAATACTATAAGGTCGGTTTGCAACATACTAGCATGTCCCATTGAATAACTGAATGAATGAATGAATGAAGAAGCTATATGTTGTACTTTTGCATGAATCACTGATTTGGATAGCTCCTTCCAATGAGCAGGCAGGCACAGAGCGGTGACTCAGACTCAAGAGGAGAAATACAAGGCAAAGGGAGATTTTTCAGAGTGCTCTTACTCTCAAATTCGCCTGTTTAAAGAACACAGCTATTTCAGTCATTAAAAGACTGACACTATACCTCTGAATACTAGTTGCTGGGGAGCACCAGTAGAGAGAGTGCTGTAGCTCTCATGTCCTGCTTGCCAATACTGGACTAGGTAGGCTGTTATTCTGATCAAGCAGGGCTCTTTTTCAGGTTCTCGTATTGCATGAATTCTGCAGATTTTTATAGTCTGTCCTGCAAGGTTCTTGTTTCTTCTGATCCTGTTTCAGGGTTAGTCAAGGCTAACCCTTGTTTACGTTTCCCCGCCATAATCGCCCTCTCCACACAGGAAAACAAACGTAAGTTATAATGTACGGACAGCGTCAGAAGAGCCCATTATTTACAGCTGCACAAGCATTTGTTCACTGTTTATAAACAGTTGCACAGGTCCAGTGGTTGGTGAGTCATTTCTGGGTATTCACTTTCTGCTACAGCAGGCAGGTTTTAGGATTCTGCTGTAGGCAATCTGAAATCTAAAACCACCCAGTTTAATCAATCTCTTTATAAACCTGATGCCCTTGGAAAATGCTTGGAAGCTTCAGCTGGTCCAAAATGCTGTGGCCAGACTGCTGACTGGAGCTAGTTATGGGGAGCATGTTACTCCTTTGCTAAAACAACTTCACTGGCTACCGGTTCGTTTCCCAGGCACAACTCAAAGTTGTGACCTCCAAAGCCCTTTATGGCTTGGGTCCAGACTACCTGAGAGATTGCATCTCTCGATATGAACCTGCTCAGGTGCTATGATCCTCAGGTGAGCATCTTCTCTTGGTCCTATCACCTATCACCACCAGAGACATGGCTAGTGGTGATAGGAGAGAGGGCCTTCTTCCCAAGAGAGGTTAGTTTGGTTCCCTGTTTGTTAACCTTGCTCTGGCAGGCTAAGACTTTCCTATTCAGGCAGACCTTTGAAAATTGAGGTGCAGGAGATGCTGATCACAGATGCTGATCAGGTCAACCTGTAGTTCAATTGTTGGTTTTAAATGTGTTCTTCTGTGTTTTAATTATTGGTTTCAAGCAGCTTGTTTTTATTACTTTGTATTTTATAATGTTGTTCGAAATGTTGTACTAAGTTGCCACGAATCCCAACTCAGGCGAATAGTGGAATATAAACACAGTAAATGACGGTGATTATAATGTTGTGCAATGTGTGTGTCTGGTTCTCTGTGCTTTAACAGATAGCTCACCTAAGTCATCCTATCTAAAGCAAACTTTATCATTCTAGGTCTTTGCTGAAGCTTCCAAGTCTCAGCCAGACACGGATCAATATTAATATTAATATTAATAACAGGCTGTTTGCGAAAGGAATATGTTTGTGGAATAAATATGTGGTTTTTTTTTGGAAAGCATTTAGTGTGATGTAACTAAATGATATTTCGGAGGGAAGAAGCCTGAGAGTGCACAGTCCTGTGAAAGATCACAGACGCCCATAAGGCATAGTGTTCAATTCATCCATGGTGGAACTTTTGGAACAATGTTTGATAAAAATATTATTTACATCCCCTGTGGCAGGTCTTCCGCAGACAGTCCATGGTTCAATCCATAGGACTAGGAGTGTTTCCTGGAGAGCTGCTTCCAGTCAATGTAGATAATACAGAACTAGACGTCTGACTTTCAATAAGGCTCCCCTTGCCCTTGTGTCTGGTTCCAAGCATCTGCTAACCACCACTGGACATAGAATTCACATAGAAATTTATCTTGGATTCAAGTACTTAATTTCCTTAGGCTGCAAAGCTTTCTTTGAAGGACCCACCAATCGTTTCCATGATTCTCATTCATGCCGCTCTTTGCCTTTGAAATATCGCTGCCTCGGAATCAAAGAAAGATTGAATTAGATGGCACTTGTTATAAACTAAGGCAAATCTGATGAAAGAAGTACCCATTGACCCTCTCTCTCTTTTTCTTTTCTTTTTTTGTCCTTGGGAGCTTGAAAGACCGAGCTCGAGTGAGCTTGTGCTCTCCTCCCACCTTTTTCCAATTGAACAATTAACTTGCCATTTTAATTCAAAAATAGATGAAACATGCCTGTATTGTTTTGCTGCCCTATTTATTCGCTTTTAAAAAGTGGACTGAGAACATCTCATAAAGCACCAGCACTAATATTCCAGCAATAGCCCAATGATCATTAGAGCAGAAAGAAGACTTGGGAGGGTTGGGGAACCCAGTAAACAGATCTTATGAATGCTGCACCATGCAGATTTAATTCAGATTCCGCCCTGCCCCCCTTTATATTATTAACTATTTTTTCTAGAAAAGAACCAGATTGTCACACTGGAGTAGTTAAGAAGATAATTTCTGTTGTTACTAATAGAGAAAGAGCAAACATTCTTTATAAAGACAAATGAAAATTAAGCCATGATGTTCTGAGATTATTTAAAACATAACTCATCCTTTGAACATTTGAAACATTGAGTTACTGTGTGGGTGGGTGTTATATATATATTTTTAAAAGATCTAAGAATGAATGGGGAGGATGTAACGAATGGATGGAAGAAAAGATGCTTGTTTCCATAATTCTGATTGTACACACACACAAGTGCTGCTATTAAACTTTGGGAAAAGCTTAATGGCAGCATAGGACCAACCACCATGGAATTCAGAGGGGTGGGAAGAGATTTAAGCAGCTCAGTACAATTACAGTGGTACCTTGGTTCTTAAACTTAATCCGTTCCGGAGGTTCGTTCCAGAACCAAAGTGTTCTAAAATCAAGGCACGCTTTCCCATAGAAAGTAATGCAAAACGAATTAATCCGTTCCAGACTTTTAAAAACAACCCCTAAAACAGCAATTTAACATGAATTTTACTATCTAATGAGACCATTGGTCCATAAAATGAAAGCAATAATCAATGTACTGTACTATAAAATAAACAAGACAGTATTGTAGATGATAAAAATTTAACTTAATTTTTTTTCTTACCTGCACTGATGATAGTCATTGTTCGGATGGGGGGCTTTTATCCATTTCCGCAGTCACACAATCATTCAATCAGTAGCTGAACTGGGTTCCACACAGTCACAAAAACAAATTAATCGAAAAAGCCTCAAAAACAAAAACGCAAAATAAATAGCAAAAACAAAAGCGCCAAACTTAATCCGTTCCGGAAGTCCATATGACTTCCAAAATGTTCTAAAACCAAGGCACAGCTTCTGATTGGTGCAAGTGCCCTGGAAACAATAGCTGACAGATGCATCAGATGTTTGGCTTCTAAAAAACGTTTGAAAACCAGAGCACTTACTTCCGGGTTTTCAGAGTTTGAGAACCAAGGCGTTTGAGAACCAAGGTACAACTGTATCCAGCAGTGAAAAGAGGGCTGGGAGAGAAAGAGTGGGAAGTACCTCTGAACCTACCCACTGCCATTTTGGGCCCCACCCACTGTTGAAAGAATCCTGCTCTTGATAGTGGAAGAGTGAGGGAATCTTGCTTTCTGAGGATATGCACATCCCCCAAGGCCTGTTGGAAATTTGAGAATGTACACCCCGCCCCCGCCCCTGGTATATATCTTTATTGAGTTTACAAGAACACAAATTAAAATGAAAGCAGTGGAAACTCATCTGGGAAAGTACAAATAGTGAAGCATGAACATATGAGAAGGAAAGCAATTTAGTAAGTATACATTATAACGTCATCGTTAATATCATTATCTAAACATTAACTTTTACAGGGTTTGAGAAGGAGAAGTGAATCAAAAGTTCTGTAATCAGAAGAACGCCGGGGGTGGCAAAGAATAAACTTTTCTCAGGCTCACATAGTTAATGAATATCTCCCATGTTGTCTCAAATTAGTCCTTTTTCTTTTTGTCCCATGATGACTCTTAACTTTTTGTGTTCATTTCTCTAAAAGAGTGCATTGCCAAACTCTCCGGTACTGCTGATCAGTATATATGCAATGAAATGTCTTTGAGTTCTGTGTTGTGACTGCTGTCATGGCTGAAAATGGATGGTTCTTTATGACTGAGATCTAAACTTGCATCAAGAAACAAATGTAACAGTGTCAATGTTCCGGAACTGTTCCAACGGGCTTTGGGTCAGGGCTCAGTCTGACCCCTCTCCTTTTACAAGACCCTGCATATAAGTGGCCTCTCTAACTCTTCTCACCGGCTCATACCTTCTCACCGGCTCACACTCTTCTCTCTCAACTCTTCTCACCGGCTCATACCTGGTGAGTACTGAAAGTTCCCAACCCCTATAGTTATAATTTGCGGGTAGCCATCTGAACTTATTTTGATTTTAATCAAATTTTAAGCTGTATCTCAGTCGATTACTGAATTTTATGTCTTAATGTGTTAGCTGCCCTGAGCCCGGTTCTGGCCAGGATAGAAATAAATTATTATTATTATTATTATTATTATTATTATTATTATTATTTATAATACTCAAGAGGGGTGTATCCACTGAGCAGTGATCAAACAAATTTCCTGGCGCATTTGCTTCTGAAAGGCCTGCACTTGGGGACATTCCCACCACATATGGAGGCACATACCAGCCATACTGCAATGTAGGAGCGGCACCTGGACTTATTCTTTGGCATCAGATACCATTTATGGATTTTTTTAGTGATCATTCCCTAGTGGTAGCGGATGCTCTTTTATATGGTGGATTCAACCAGAGAGAGTTCCACTCATCTGCTTCTGCCCGCCTATTCAAATCTTTTTCCCAAACTATGTGTAACAAATCACTTGGTCCCTTAGTGGATTCTGAAAGCCATCTACAAAATCCAGTCAATATCTGCAAATTTCCCATCTAAGATTATGGGCAGCATTCGTTGAATGAGCCCTGTCAAGGACTTCTGCTTGTGCAGTGGGGCTTCCATCCCCTTGCATACCCCATGCTAGGGCTGGGTGATATATAATCTAAAACTGATTTGAAGTCCATATCATGATATCAGTTTCATAATTTTTGACCTGGCATATTGAGAATCATGGTGTGGGTGTGTGGGTGTGGGTGTGCGTGCTATGCAAAAATTATGATGTGGGGAAAACTGCGAAGCCAGCCAATGCTTCTCTCAATTCCTGTAGCCCCTGTTAATTCTGCCTCATGCAGCATGTAGTGATTCATAATAGCAGTCCCTGGCCAAAATCACCATGTGGGGAAAACCGTGAAGACAGCCAATGCCTCCATATAGCTCCATGTTTATTTCAGACATCGTGATATGCCGGTATATCATGATGTTTAGCAGGTGATATATCATGATGTTGAATATCAGATATTGCCCAGCCCTAGCTCATGCATGCCAAAATTGGGTCATGGTGTGTGTGGAAGAACCCATGGAACAGTGTGCAGTGGGAGCAGAGGACAGCTGAAATGCTTGTGCAGATGGGATGATGGGAAGAGCATACTGGTAGTGTTGATTTCTACCCATTGCATATTGACCTGGAAATGTGCATAGTTCCCTCTTCCTGGAAGGGTTATGTGCACTTTCCCCAAGAGGCCTGGTGAATGTGCACACTAGCCAGTTGTTCTGCACATTAATCACTCAACTTACATTCATATATATATATAATGATTCTGAAGGCCTTGGGAAAAAGCAGACTTAAGAACAAAAAACCTATCAATTAATGGTTATAACTCTCTCCGGGGTTGGCCAGTTAGTGAATAAAAAATAGATTTGCTTACTGCCTGATTCCTTGCAGCATCCTTTTCCTGGTGTAACATCACACAACCTTCAAGTTTTTGATGAGCACAGCATATGGGTCCATGTATTGAGCTGGGCTGTGCAAAATATCTGCTGCAAGGTTTGTCAGAAGGATAGGAGGAGTTCTTTGATCTTTTCAAATACGCTCCCCCACTCTCGGCCTGGATAAAGTGCATGCAAATCATAATTAAAATCATGTCAGCTTTTTCATTTCCACCCTCCCCAACTTTCTCCACTTCTTTTGCTAATAGGTCTTCTCTTGCGTTTGGTTATAGATCCAGGTAGCACAATTCATTTCAGCTACGGAAGAACAATTCCTTCCCTTTCCTAAGGCGTCAAGGAATAGGCAGCCCAATGCTTTCCATACCATGAGTACAAACCAGATATTAAATAAAAGGTTAAAATAAAATCTGGGCAGCTTCTTCTGGGAACCACTTCAATGGCCCTTATAGGGATGGGGACCATCTTTACCATTGCACACCTTCCTCCATCACTTCCTGTAGTCATGACTTCCCTGAATCCCTCTTGCTGTCAGCGGTTCTGAGATCACATAGAGCAACAGAGGCAGCTGCTTGATACCAAGACAGACTATGGTTTGTGGTTTCAAGTGGTGAATGTTCCCAGCCATACCTGTAGATGCTGGGGACTGAACCTGGAATATTTTGCCTGCAAAGCAAGTGTTCTTCTGCCGAGCTACAGCTCTTCCCCGACACACAAATTTCCTAGCAGCTAGGATGTATTGTATATGTTTTTTATTATGTTGTAAATTGCTTTGGGGTGCCTCATGGGAAGTGATTCATAACTGAAATAAAGAAACAGCAACAACTCTTGGACATCATGGCAAGACTGATCCCCAACTTTCGGTGTGGAAAATAAGAGCACATGTTTAATGCCCCAATGCGTTTCCTGGGGTCATTACTCCTCCCCTGCTGCTAATGTTGCATATGGTCCAAGGTGCTACTTCAACTCCTGGATACAATTACCTGCCATCCACCACTTTTAACAAAGACATTTGTACTTTAGGTTCAAAATATACTGTTGAAGTACAGTCGTACCTTGGAAGTCGAATGGAATCCATTCCGGAAGTCCGCTCAACTTCCAAAACGCTCGGAAACCAAAGCGCAGCTTCTGATTGGCTGCAGGAAGCTCCTGCAGCCAATCGGAAGCCCCAGAAGCCCTGTCAGACATTCGGATTCTAAAGAACGTTCACAAATTGGAACACTCACTTCCGACTTTGCGGCATTCGGGAGCCAAAACGTCCAAGTACCAAGGCGTTCGGGATCCAAGGATAACCATCCTTTAGATGAGAGAGTAGCTCAGCTGGTAGAGCATGAGACTCTTAATCTCAGGGTTGTGGGTGCAAGCCCCACGTTGGGCAAAATATTCCTTGCAGGGAGTTTGACTAGATAACCCTTGGGGTCCCTTCCAACTCTATGATTCTACATGTTTGCAACTGGTCAAAATGACCAGTTGTGGCATTTCAAATGGCAGATTCTGCCCTGCAGTCAGTGCCTTCAAATGGCAGATTCTGCCCTGCAGTCAGTGCCTTAGTGGCCATGTGTTCACTAGAGACAATCCACCCATGCTTTCTCCCACTTGGAGGGTCAAACGACATGTGATGTGATAATTTAGTGATTGGAATTTCTGACAACTTATTTTATTTTGGAGAAAGTAGCTGTCCTGGGGTGTGTGTGTGTGTGTGTTACAGTTTGAATTGAGGCTGTTGTACATGGGGGTAGCTAACCTTTTGCTCCCACGCCTTGGCCTTGTCCAAATGCCAACTTGGGGAGGGTTTAGTTGGGGCAACAGTGCAGGAGAAAGGATTAGACACCCTCTTCCAACACCACAGTCCTAATCCAATTGCAAGGTGGAGGAATGTACCTGCTGTTATTTTTTAAATATAGCATGGAAACAGAAACTCTCACATCGCATACTGTTTGACCCTGACTTTTGGTATCTGGAGACCTTGGAGGAAGGATCTGAATGGTGAAGAATGACAGCTGTGGCATCTCCAGCTCGGCAGTCCAACAAACCTATCAAGTTTGGCCTGTAGGCCTAGATCAGATGAGGATCTGGCCCATGGAGCCAAAAAGGTACCGGTACCTTACTTGTGTCTTAGAGGAAAACTTGGCACCTATCATTTTCCCATTCCAGTGCTGGGAAAGCCTATTTGATTGCAAGGTGTCCGCTATTGCAGAAGATTTTAGCCTGCTCTGTATTTTAAGGATTTGGGTTTTACAGTGGTACCTTGGGTTAAGTACGCTTCAGGTTAAGAACAGAAATTGTGCTCTGGCGGCGCAGCGGCAGCAGGAGGCCCCATTAGCTAAAGTGGTGCTTGAGGTTAAGAACAGTTTCAGGTTAAGAACGGACCTCCGGAACAAATTAAGTACTTAAATCTAAGGTACCACTGTAATTGTATTTGCCTTAGATGCTCTTGTCCTGAAGTCAGTTTCCTACTGTGACTGTTTAATTTGGATGAGTTTTAATTGTATGGTGACCCGCTCTGATGCCAGTTATGACGAGGGGCGGGTGAGGATATTTAATAAATATTCTTATTAAGTAAACATTTACATTGGCTGGAGTCTGCCCCACAGCCTTGAAGGGGAGCACACCTCAGGGCAGTTGACATAATCAAGCTGTTACTGGAATGTACTGGGATCAGGTGCACCAAATCTAGGGGGCCAAAGGCACATGGGACCCCTCAGTATTTGCTTCAAGGGAGCTGGGCTCCCTCAATCTTGAGGCAGCCCTGTGCATGTTGTGTGTGTGATGTCACGCCTGTGCCACAGCCTCCTCCTTTGCACACATGATGTGTGTTGCACATGTGATGTGTGCCAATATTGGGGTCAACCCAGTGCTTCTCACTGGGAGACTGTGGGTAGAGAGAGAGACAGACAGACAGACAGACAGACAGAGAGAGAGAGAGAGAGAGAGAGAGAGAGAGAGAGAGAGAGAGAGATCAGTTGGTGGAGGTATGCACCTTTCATTTATAAGCTTCAGGGAGGTCTGGGTTTTGCGAGAGCAAATGATTTGTCATTTGAACTTGCTTTAACTTTTGAAAGTGCACCTTTCAGCAGGACTCACCATGCAACATTTATGAAACCCGCACAAGCCTTTCAGAAGAAAAGCAAGAGTGGAAGTTTTAGGTCGGATATCTGAGATTTCCAATAGGGCTCGCAATGTGTCTGTAGAACAAGGCCATTAAAAGTGATTTGGTGTGACATTCCTAGCACGCCACAAAAGAAGGGAGAAAGGAGCCTTTTCATTAACAATAACCCTCACGCTCTTCATGCTCCTGGAGCAGTGCTGCATGGGACTAGGTGCCTCTTCCGATATGGTCACCTTATGCATCTCGTTGATGCAGAGAGGCAATGTGTAATTAGGAAACTGGCTAGAAACATCAAGTTAATATTTTTCTTTCCATCCCAACTCTGTCCCCTGTGATCACAATAGCAACTCCCAGATTCTCTCCAGCTGCGGTAGCTGTGGCACGCATGGTATTTATTCATTTAAAATCTGCCTTGAAACACTCCTCCATTTAAAATACTTTAATGCTATATTTCAATGCAAAATTGCCCATATAGGCAGACATCACTTACATTTATATTTTGAGTTGTTTGAATTGATTGTTGGCTGCAGGTTTGTTTAATGGATCTAATGTCGCTGTGTGCTTCATTTTTATTTATTTAACAAAATCACCATTAAACAATTACAACTAGAAACAAATAAGAGCAGGTACAATTAAATACATCCATCCAGCCAGTGATCTTGGGTTTCCCAGCAACCGTATCCTTGAGCCACCAAATGCCTGCGTGAAAAGTAAGCAGTGGCCATGAAAAAGGCACATTCCATGCTATGGACCATGAGTGGATCTACATATTTGAGGCCCTGAAGCTTGATCTGTCATGGGGGGGGGGGCATCGCAGCCAGCAACAAGGTCTGGGTATCATCTTCAGTGGACTTGTTCCATGACAATCACTACACCTTTAGAGCATCTGTGCTACTAACGCCCAAACTTTTGGCTTGTTGAAATATATGCAACAAAAATGTGAGTTGTGCAAATCAAATTGGGTCTACTAGACCCCTCCCCCCAAAAAAATAAACAATGTGGACTAATGTCACTTTTAGAGTGCCTCCAGGATTGGGGCCCTGAAGCTTAAGCGTCTCCACCCCCATCATTCTGCCCGGACACTGAGGTCCAGCGCCGAGGGCCTTCTGGCGGTTCCCTCACTGCGAGAAGCCAAGTTACAGGGAAGCAGGCAGAGGGCCTTCTCGGTAGTGGCACCTGCCCTGTGGAACGCCCTCCCTTCAGATGTCAAAGAGAACAACAACTACCAGACCTTTAGAAGACATCTGAAGGCAGCCCTGTTTAGGGAGGCTTTTAATGTTTAATAGATTATTGTATTTTAATGTTCTGTTGGAAGCCGCCCAGAATGGCTGGGAAACCCAGCCAGATGGGCGGGGTATAAATAATAAATTATTATTATTATTATTATTATTATTATTATTATTGATTAGTTTCATAGTAGATCCGTCCCTGATAAACATCCAATGAACCGGAATGCTGGGAGATTCGAGACAGATAAAGGAAAGTGCATCTTCACACAGTGCATAGTTAAACTATGGAACCTGCTCCTCCAGAAGGCAGTGAAGGCCACCAACCTAGGTGGCTTCGAAAGAAAATTAGACAAATTCATGGAGGAGAGAGCTAATGGTGTCTACTTGCCGTGATGGCTATACTCTGTCTCCATGGTTGAAGGCAGTAAATGCTTCTGAATACCAGTTATTGGGAACCACAGGAGGGGAGAAGGCTCTTGTGCTCAAATCCTGCTTGCTGCTTTCCCACAGACATCTGGGTGGCCATTGTGAGAAGAGGGTGTTTGACAAGAGGGGCCATTGGCCTAATCCAACAGGTTCTCCTTGTGTTTTTATACCACACAAAGCCAGAAGTTTCTGCGCACATACACCTCTGTCCTCCATCCATGCTTTATTATCACAGTTCGGGGATACACTCCTGCTAGGGAATAACAATCAAGGAAGGTGTGGAGCAGGATCAGTGGTGGATGTAGCCTGGGAGGGGATGTGTTTTAGTGAGAGTCCACAGACCTGGATAAGGTAAAAAAGGTAAAAGTAAAGGACCCCTGGATGGTTAAGTCTAGTCAAAGGAGACTATGGGGTTGCGGCGCTCATCTCGCTTTCAGGTCGAGGAGCCGGTGTTTGTCCACAGACAGCTTTCTGGGTCATGTGGCCAGCATGACTAAACCGCTTCTGGAGCAACGGAACACCGTGATGGGAGCCAGAGTGCATGGAAATGCCATTTACTTTCCCACCTCAGCGGGACCTATTTATCTACTTGCACTGAAGAAGAAGAAGAAGAAGAGTTTGGATTTGATATCCCGCTTTATCACTACCCGAAGGAGTCTCAAAGCGGCTAACATTCTGCTTTCCCTTCCTCCCCCACAACAAACACTCTGTGAGGTAAGTGGGGCTGAGAGACTTCAGAAAAGTGTGACTAGCCCAAGGTCACCCAGCAGCTGCATGTGGAGGAGCGGGGAAGCGAACCCGGTTCACCAGATTACGAGACTACCGCTCTTAACCACTACACCACACTGGCGTGCTTTCGAACTGCTGGATTGGCAGGAGCTGGGACAGAGCAACTGGAGCTCACCCTGTCATGGGGATTTGAACCGCCTACCTTCTGATCGGCAAGTCCAAGGGGCTCAGTGGTTTAGACCACAGCACCACCCACATCCCCTACAGGCCAGGATAGAGAGTGCCCAGCCCCAAGGTTCTGTATCTCTGGTGCAGATGGTGGTAGGGGTGAGCCAATGGAGATGCAACAGAGGTGGAGGGCACCAGGAATATGGACTTGCTCTCCCACTCATGCAATTCGAATTTTGTGAAGGGCAAACACCCAACTAGGACTACAATTTGATGGCGCACATCATGATTATTTCTAGTCTGATTCTCTGTCTGACGTGAAATATTGCACATGGGCATAAGGATCCTTTTCAGTCTGCCGCATGCACTGCAGTGACGGAGAGGGGAAAGTGTCTTTGGTTTCTCTAATCTCGCAGATTTAACATCTGCTCAAGCCCTTCTTCTTATTCTTATTATACATGCATATAATACTCAGGCTTTTCCTTTTCTTCTGGGCATGAAATTAGAGAAAAATTCCAAAGAGAAGACAAATGCTAAAAAAATCACATCTGTTCAAGGTACTTGAATGGGGTTTCGGCAAATATGATTGAAGCAAAAGTCGAGTCCTGGAGGCTTATATGGAAAGCAAGAGCCGGAGACTTCCCACGAGTATGCAGAAATGTAAATTAGAAGCAATCAGATTGTTTCTCTAGTTAGAGGCGTAGGGAGTTTTTAATCCCCGGGACGTATTTGTTCCTGACCTGATTTTTGTACTTTACACTAAAGATATGCTAGAAAAGCAAAATGGTCCAAGAAGCTATTACCAGCCATTCAAAATGAGCCCCACTAGCATGTGAAAAGATTGACCAAGCTACATGGAATGTTCACACATGTGTGCTTAAATAGACAGGTGCATTAGAGATGAGGTCTATTTCTTTACAGCCCAGTTACGCAGAGTTAACCCCATTTAATTCAATAGGGCTTACTCCCTGGTGAGGTTAGGAACAGTGGCAGAGCATATACTGCTGCTGCCCGGGGCGGGTGCACAGTGCACTGGGGGCGGTATGTGCGGGAGGCAGTGTGTAGAGGGAGCCCGCTACAGTCGCACCAGCCCAGCCCTCACCACTGCTTCAAATCAGCCTGTTCAGCCTGATCGGCCTGGTTGTGCCCCCTAAAAAAAAATGCGCCCAGGGCCATGGTCCCCCCAGCCCCCATGCTATGCCACTGGTCAGGACTGCAGCCTATCCTGTTTTATTGCCATGAATATAGTCAGATATTCACACCATATATTTAAAGCATGCAGCTTCCTCCTAAGAATCCTGGGAGCTGTAGTTTGTTAAGGGTAAAGGTAAAGGTACCCCTGACCATTAGATCCAGTCACAGACGACTCGGGTTGTGGCGCTTATCTCGCTCTATAGGCTGAGGGAGCCAGCATTTGTCCACAGACAGCTTCCAGGTCATGTGGCCAGCATGACTAAGCCGCTTCTGGCGAACCAGAGCAGCGCATGGAAACGCCATTTACCTTCCCACCAGAGCAGTACCTATTTATCTACTTGCACTTTGACGTGCTTTCCAACTGTTAGGTTGGCAGGAGCAGGGACCGAACAATGGGAGCTCACCCCATCGTGGGGATTCGAACCGCCAACCTTCCGATCGGCAAGCCCTAGGCTCAGCGGTTTAGACTAAGGGTATAAGAGTTAAAACCTCCCAGGGTGGTTTAACAATTAATCCCTCCCAATTAGGGACTCTCGCCTCCTGTGGTTTCCAGTAAGTGGTAACCGTGGGACTGTGGCGGGCTACAGCCCAACCACTGCCCCCAACTACAAGGTCTGCATGTGTCAGGGAGTGGGCAGAGGAGGAATGGTGGAGACTGCCTCCCCATCATGACCCTTCCAGGGAGGAGGAAGAGGAAGATAGTATAGATTTGCAACAGGGGTTTGAGGGAGGTCCAAGCTCAGAGGCAGATGAGGGGGAAAGTTGGGAAATAATGGGAGAGGAGGAGCAGGCAGAGCCAGAGCAGCAGCTGGCTGACACATAATTAGAAAGCATTCCAAGATGCTCCCAGAACCCGGCAAGCCTTAAAAGTAGGAGAGCAAAGAGCTCAAAGACAGAGGGCACGTAGCAGCACTCATAGAGGAGACGATGAGAATGATGAATGAGGAAGTAGGAGAGATGGGGGGTGGAGATGATGATGATGATGATGATGGTGATGGTGATGATGATAATAATTTATTATTTCTACCCTGCCCATCTGGCTGGGTTTCTCCAACCACTCTGGGCGGCTTCCAACAGAAGGTTAAAAATACAATGAAACACCAGTCATTAAAAACTTCCCTAAACAGGGCTGCCTTCAGATGTCTTCTAAATGTCATATAGTTTATTTCTTTGATATCTGATGGGAGGGCATTCCACAGGGCGGACACCACTCACTCAAGACAATGCCATTATCCAACAGGCTGGGTTCTATAGCCTCTCTCCACAAAGTTTGAAATAAAAAAAGGATTGTAAGAAACTTGTCTTTATACTTTCCTGGGCAACCAGCTGTGAGCCGCTGATGGCATCCTGACAGCATGTTGGGTGTAACATCTGGAAAAGGTCACTGATGCACATACATCTGTATGTCCATAGGCTTGCAGAGTGAATGTGCAAACTCCAAGAGGGGCTAGTGCTGCACTGAACTGGGGGGTGGAGCTGGTTGCTGTAAGTCCTGCTGTTTCCTCTACTTCTTTCCATGGAGAAAGCAGGACCACACCTGCTTCCTAAATCATATGCTACTACTCACCAGCCAGCCCAGTTCCTTGGACCAATAAATAATGGACTAGCATCACTATGCTGCAGACCTACTTTGCTGACCTTTTCGTCCTCCTGACACCATCCCAATGCAAACATCTAATAATAAATCACACAGTTATGTTCTCATTTGTT
Source organism: Darevskia armeniaca (assembly GCA_034641395.1). Lineage (NCBI taxonomy): Eukaryota > Metazoa > Chordata > Lepidosauria > Squamata > Lacertidae > Darevskia > Darevskia armeniaca. The sequence goes on from JAWWNF010000078.1 coordinate 1,429,632, forward strand.
CCTGTGAACATCCAGAGTGAAGGTGTTCAGCGGTTAAGCTATTCCTCTTGAGATGGAATCAACCAGCTTAGCCTGAAATCCACGACACCATCATGCCAATCAGATAATTCTTTGTGGGCATGTGATGGGCATATGGAGTTCCTCTGGTCACAAAGGCATGCCCATTCCTTCCAACAAGGTGGTAAGTTCAGTGGCCTCAAAGAGATGCACACCCCAAAGCTGCTGCCTTTTCAGAAGCAAATGAAGAAGCTGGCTGACTAAGAAGCACTGAGAGTGTGTGCAATGTGTTTTGTGCATTGGAATGAGTAAAGGGGGAGCAATTCAATTCACTTCTCATTTTAATGCAGACCTACCTAATCTGCACTCCCTGATACAATATGCAAACTGAGACACAGCTATCTTTCAAATCCACTTTCCTGAATCTTGTGATGCCGTTCTCCAACCAAAAAATGTGTACAAACTCTCTCTCTCCCATATATGTGTGTGTGTGTGTGTGTGTGTGTGTGTGTTTGTGTGTGTGTGTATGTATACAGTCATGCCTCGGGTTACAGACGCTTCAGGTTGTGCATTTTCAGGTTGCGCAACGTGCCAAACCCGGAAGTACTGGAACGGGTTACTTCCACGTTTCGGCGCATGCGCAGAAGCACTAAATCACGCTTTGCGCATGTGCAGAAACACTGAATCGCAACCCGCGTGTGTGCAGACGCGGCGCTGCGGGTTGCGAACGCTGCAGGTTGCGAACGTGCTTCCCGCATGGATCATGTTCGCAACCCGAGCGTCCACTGTATATATATATATGTGTGTGTGTGTGTGTGTGTGTGTGTGTGTGTGTGTGTGTGTGTGTTTAGTTAGGTCTCAGCACAGAAGGGTTATATGTTCATGCAACTTCAGTCCATGTACAACACCTCTGGCCTGGCCTTTGCCTGGTAAACGGAGAATAAATTCTTACCTTCCGCTCTTGACCACTGGGACTCTGGGACTACATCCTCATCAAACATTGAAAGCACTTTAGGCAGGCATGGCTTCTCCCAAAGAATTCTGGAAGCTGTAGGGTGCTGAGAGTTGTTAGGAGACGCCCCTCACAAAGCTACAATTCCCAGGAGTTCCCTGTGAAGTGGAATTGTTAAATCACTTTGAGAATTGTAGTTCTAGGAGGGGGGAAAGGGGATTTCCTAACATCTCTCAGCACCTGTAACAACCTACAGCTCCCAGGATTCTTTGGGGGAAGCAATGAATAATTAAAGAGGCATTATGATGCTTTCGTTGTAGGGTGTATGTTATGTATGCATTGTAGGGTGTATGTTATGTATGTATGTTACATTTGCCTGAGCTTGAGTCTGGACTAGGATACAAGGTCCTGTGTTTTGATTCAATACATGATATCCACTCACACAGTATTGGCAGGGTTTGGGCTACTGGCATTGGCATTGGTTATTATTTGCAGCTTGGGGGTTTAGATAGCCAATCACGCTGAGAATGGGAGTGGCCCAGGCCTTCAGAAATATATATAAGCAGTTGCTTTGCCCTTGTTTGACTGTTCTGTGCTGTTAGTCATCAGCTCAATAAAGTCTCTTGCTGTAATCACTGTGTCTCACCTCGTAGAAACCCATGTGCACATCAGTGTGAATGCACCCTATGTATGTTGAGGAGCATATGCTCTAGGTTGCAGCAGGGTGTTTACACATAGTAAAATGAAGTTGGAGCAGGTGGGCTCCATTGCCAATATAAAAGAACAAGGGAAGTGTTCATGGTGAGTTCCGGTACCGCTTTTTCTAGAAAAATAACACTGATTAGGAGCATTCTGAGATGGGAGAATGGGCCGCAGGAAGGGGCGCCATTTTGCAAGTATAAGATTAACAGACTAGAGACAGAACCGGTCAAGAATTTCTCTTCTTGGTGGGCTGTTGTTGTTGTTGTTGTTGTTGCATGGGGAGTCATTAAAGAAATGGCATCCCGGCCAGCAGTCTGAAGTGGCACAGTCCATTCTACCACCTCAATATTCTTCCATCTCATTTTGCTGCATGCATAGAGACCAGGCGTTTCTGTTAGAACAGCAGCTCAGGGTAGAAATATAATGCGCATTCGTGACAGAATTTGAGAGTGTCTGCTTTGGAGGAGATAAATATGTCCAGTTTAGCAAAACAGCAACTGGATTGCTTGCATTCTTCAATATGCCCTTGACACATTTTTATTTATGAAATTTGCTGATATATCTGAAACAACTTACATCTGGGAGTCAGAGGAGAGAGAGAAAATCGATAACTAAGCATGTCTATCTTTGCCACTGGTGTAAAGGGAGACAACAGAGGCAAGCCCTTCTGGAGGTTAAAACCAGCTTTCTATCTGAAATACAATAAGGTTGGTGGGCATGAAATTTGTTAAGATCCTTAGCAGACCATTCTTAAGGCACAAGGGATTAAAATATCAAAATTTGTGGTTTAAAAGATGCCCTTCATCACAGCTTTTGTTCAGGGTTGCAAACTTCGTTATGAAGCAATTGTAGTGCCCAATTATTTGATCCTATAATGTTGGTCATTCTTTAATTTAAAACTTTTCATTGTGTTGCATCCTTGAAAAATGTAAAGATATACAAAAAATAAAGAGGTGGGTCTAGACTTCCCATCATGCTTAGAGTAGACCCGTTGAAATAAATGACATTTAAGTATGTTCCTTTGATTTCAATGCGCCAACTGCAAGCATGACTATGGCACCTTCTGCACTGCACATTTAAAGCAATACCCTAAACAGACATGTCATCCCACAAAGTATGTATTCAGTGGTCTGTGTTTGCCTGAGCTTGAGTCTGGACTAAGGATTCTGAGCTTCTGTGTTCTGATTCGATACATGATATCCTCTGCCATTGGCCCTTAAACTCTGACTTATTATTCGCAGCTTGGAAGTTCAGACAGCCAATCACGTTGGGAGTGGGAGTGGCCCAGGCCTCCAGAAGTGTATATAAGCAGTTGCTTTGCCCCTGTTGTCCAATTCTGTTTGTTCAATAAAGGTTCTTGCTGTTATCACTGTGCCTTGCCTTGTGGAAACACACCTACACTTCATTGCAGGATCAGACCACTTTAAACAGCCATGACTCCCACCCAAAAATGCCGGACTGTAGTTTAAGGGTGCTGAGGGTGATAAGAGTTGCTAGAAGGCCCCTAGGGAGCTACAGTTCTCAAAATTTCTTAACTGTCAATTAATCTAACCAGGGAACTCGGATAATTTTCACTTTGTAAGGGGAAGAGGGGTCTCCTGACATCTCTCAGCACCCTTAAACTACAGTCTGGCATTTAAACAGTCATGGCTGTTTAAAGTGGTCTGATCCTGCTTTACACATATAGTGCAGATGGGGCTTTAGCCTGGATCCAATCTATCAGCATTATGGAGGACTGTTTTCCTCCTCTCTGGACTCAGCTAGACTGGTAAAGAAAAAGCAATTTATATGCGTTGTATACCTTCAGTATACCTGAAGGAGTGTCTCGACCCCCATCGTGTCTCCACCCCACCGGACACTGAGGTCCAGTTCTGAGGGCGTTCTGGTGGTTCCCTCACTGTGAGAAGGAAGGTTACAGGGAACCAGGCAGGGGGTCTTCTTGGAGTGGCTCCTGCCTTGTGGAATGCCCTCCCATCAGATGTCAAGGAAATAAACAAATATCTGACTTTTAGAAGACATCTGAAGGCAACCCTGTATTGGAAATTTTTAATGTTGAGATATAAATAATAAAATTATTATTATTGTTATTATTATTATTATGTGATATAACATTGTGCCACCAGATGGCGATGTGGAGTCCTGTTTTCTCTATCTGTTTTCTCTGTTTAAATTTATGCTTTAAACTGAAACACTTATTTGATGTGTCTAGATCCAGCCTCTTACCACCTCCTAGGATAGTGGTGGAAATGCTGCCCACTGGCAGAGTTCATAACTTGGCCTACAGGGGCACTTCCCCCCCAAGTCACACCTACCTGGCCCACAAATATGATGCCAGATGTGGGGCAAGTGAAAACTCAGCTGCAGAAGAACAGTCAAGAGCCTTAAATGCACTCTTAGTTGTCTCTTGGCATTGTATTTAGTAACTTTTAAATTAGAATCTATGAGATATTAAACACTGGATGGTGCTGCATTTCAGTAGTTTTTGTGATATTAAGTATGTCACTTTTAAACATTTTCGAATCCGGAAACAATTATTATTTTTAATTGTCTGAAATAAGCTTTTCTGGAGAGAGAAACAGAGCCCACAAAATATGTTTATTGTCATATTGGCAAAATAACCTGAGACAAGATGGGGGAAATAGCTGTGGTAATTCTCTTAGGTTGTAGCAGGGAAACTCTCTATAAATTCGCATATATAGATAGATCAGTAGGGATATATTTGGAAGCCCTGGTGCCCAGTGAAATAGCTATAATTCGTTCTAAACTGAATTTGAACCTAGCCTGTCAAAGCCATTTTCCCGCACAATGAACAGTATGGGAGAAGATGTAAAATAAAGACTTCCGTGAACCACACTATGAGATTATTTTCGCTTTACTTTTTGTGCTTCGATATGTGTACCTACTTTAGTGCCCCAGGACTCCTCCAGTTGTGGCAGGGAAGCTTAAACACTGTGTCTGTCCTGGCTTCCTCTTTGGCCTCCCAAGATTCTCCCTCCCTTGACCTCAGAATTAGAGGGAACAAGTTCCGCAAATGGCTGACTAATTCCACCTTTCCCGACCCCTGCGGGGAATTTTCGAGGCTGTGATGGGAGTAAGCAGCCTCCCTGACCTTCCCAGGCATACGGAAGGGCAGCTCGCCCGCAGATGCCCCTAAACCTGCTTCGACCCCACAACGGGGGGAGAAGCGGGGGGGCCAAGGGCGGAAAGCACCCGTGGGGGGAGGAACTCCTGGAAGCCAGCCTGTTCGTGCACGAGTCCCGATGCTTCAAAATATAATTAGTGAGAAGTTTTGGGCATGCTTTCAAACAAAGGAGGATAAAGTATTTTGTTAAGGAATTCAGCCACTGAGCAGCTAAGAAGGAAAAATAAAATGAAGAAGATTTACTCATCATATTGGTATGTGAAAGCGGGACGGAAAGGGGGAGGGGAGCCTCCGAACTCTGTGATAACTTTGATTTACTACTTTACAAAATAACGGGCTGATACCCCAAACCCCTGAAGACCCAAATTCACTATGCATAACAAGCAAGATTTGAAAGACTGAAAATTTTGATTTCAAGGAGAAGATTTGATATTATAACATAAACTGAATGGGAATGGAATTTGGATTTAAAAAAGCATATCCTGGTGTGAGAATGAAATAGTCGGTGAAGAGGATAAAAATGCTTTTGTGCTCTGATTTCGGCAACAGATGCCCCTTAGAATTCTGACTGACTTTAATTGGAACTTGGACGGCTGCCAAAGCACACAGTTAATAAGTCTTGGTCTGCAAATTGAAACCAGGGAGATAGCTGAAGAATTTACAATTTACGACTTTTTAACATAACGGAAGTTATCTCCGGAATGGTAGATCTAAAAAGCAGACGGGTGACTAAGTAAATAATTACTGTGGAAAAATATGCTTGGAAACTACGGAGAAGAAAAGAAAAGATGGCGGCAGTCCGCGATGGAATTTTTGGAGTCAGAAGGGTCGAGGGGCACGAGAACTTACAGTGATGAAATACGGCTATAAACCCACACAGAGACATTGCTGGCTTTGATTTATCTTGCTTGTCGGATTACATCAGAGGTTGCGAGAAGATTGAAAGAAAAGAAAACAAGGGATAAGATGATCAGAAGGCATCCGGAATTTGAAGCATGGGAACTCACATAAAAAATGTTAAATATGAATTTGGCAGAATTGGAATTTTTATTTTTTTATCAATAATTGGATAAATGATTTGGAACGTAATTTGGAATGTTTCAATGTAATTTGATTGTATTGGAAACTTTAATAAATATGATTTGGAAAGACAGAATTAGAGGGAACAGGGTGAACAAACTCCCATTTCCAGATTCAGTTCTTCAGCCTGAATTTTGAAATTGTTTTCTATATGCAGTTGCTGGTACATACATATTTTCAATTTTTTAATCTGTTTTTACATAGGTAATTATTTGGATATGGTTTTTATTATATTGCTTCATAGGGAAGCGATTCATAATGAATAATAGTAACAACAAGGATAATATATTTCTTTTCCTGTGTGGCAAGAAGCTGAGTAATAATTTTCATTTCATGCAGTCATCGTAGCTCTATTCTGATGTAATTGTGCAAGAGTTTGGACTTGATATCCTGCTTTATCACTACCCTAAGTAGTCTCAAAGCAGCTAACATTCTCCTTTCCCTTCCTCCCCCACAACAAATACTCTGTGAGGTGAGTGAGGCTGAGAGACTTCAGAGAAGTGTGACTAGCCCAAGGTCACCCAGCAGCTGCATGTGGAGGAGCGGAGACGCAAACCCGGTTCACCAGATTACGAGTCTACCGCTCTTAACCACTACACCACACTGGCAGAAGCAAGGCCATTCTGGCTAGCCAGATTCAACTACCCTATTCCGAAAGCAGAAGCCAGCACAAGGACTCCTGCTACTACAACTGAGCTTTCCATCTCCTCCTCCTGTGTACTCCCCAAGTTCACTCTGAAAGATCAAGAGAATCCCCAGTACGGTGCATGGGAGGAGGAGAAGAGGAGAGAGAGAGTTGAATTTCACCCCATTGAATTACACTCTGTTGAGTTTCATCCTCTAGGTACTGTAGTCTAAACCACCGCGCCTCTTGGGCATCAGAAGGTCGGCGGTTTGAATCCCCGCGATGGGGTGAGCTCCTGTTGCTCTGTCCCAGCTCCTCCCAACCTAGCAGTTCGAAAGCACGTGAGTGCAAGTAGATAAACAGGTACCACTGCGGCGGGAAGGTAAATGGCATTTCCGCACGCTCTGGCTTCTGTCATGGTGTCCCATCACACCAGAAGTGGTTTAATCATGCTGGTCACATGACCTGCAAAAACCGTCTGTGGACAAATGCTGGCTCCCTTGGCCTGAAAGTGGAGATGAGTGCTGTATCTCATAGTCAAATTTGACTGGACTTAACTGTCCAGGTGTCTTTTACCTTTACCTTTTCCTGTAGGCCCCAACTAAGGATACAATCTGATTCTAGGTACTGGTTCAGATTACAATTAAGTGGACCCACTTTTCAATGTTTCTCTTCAGTTATTCCTTCTCTATTTTTACCTGTTCCTGATGTAACCCTTTAGCTTGTTGAATATAATGTTATTCCTTACGTTTTTTATGACGATTTAAGAGCTGGCTGAAAACCCAATGAGCCAGTAATTGCCCACTGAAGTATGCATCTTGCTTGAGGGTTGCTGTCTGCTTAAGTGAGGATGAGGAGGTGATGGACCCCCCTCCACGAAGTTATTGTTTTTTTGGTCATTTTTTTACTGTCAGCTAGCTAGCATATTAACAGCGTATATTGTCAAGGACATGAGTGACCCACCAGGCCCCCCAAAACCCAGCTCACATTGTTCAAGGCATGTTAGTTGTGGTTAATGGCTAATATAATCACCTCAACACATAATCAATGAGCAGAAGTTGAAGTGAATACACATTTCAAAAGTACCATGTTAGCAGGAAGTTAAGATAAGCATTGGTGATGGTAGCTGACTAAATTGTATCAGAACAAATGTCATAATATTTGACAAATTCTGAAAAAAAACACCATGCAACCAGCATAGGGAAAATCCACAGAAAATTGTTTCAAGCAAGACTGCTTTGCAAGGAGACAAGTGGACTACGGGTCAGTTTGATTTGCAGCCCATTTCCACCACCATCCCTCGTCTCAACAATTCCTTGTCTCAACAATTCAATGTGTTGCTTTCCATAATAAGTTTCAGAGAACTGGGTTTTCTGCAGTGCTTGGTCCAGTAAAAAAAGCAGCTGGCACTGGTCCAATACATAAATATAGAATAGCAAGTGTCTTTCTTTTCAGTATTCCAAGTCCAAATCTGATCCCAATATGCTTCTAATTACATAATCAGGAAAGCTGTGAGGTCCAACCACTTGCACCACAACTCCTGCCATTCCTTCCTTCTTACCTTGCCTAGCATTAGTACAATGGTTGGGAGACCTCAGCAGAGACCTTGTTTCCTCACTTTCCGACAGCTGTTGGAATTTCTCCCTGGGGAGCCTATGGAACTCCTCAGCTGTTTAGAGGTGGATGAGGTCGAACAAGCTGGAACTTAAGAAGAACATAAGCAGACTGCTGAATCAGACCAGTGGCCCATCTAGTCCAGCATTCTGTTGTCACAATGGCCAACCAGATGCCTGTGGGGAACCCTCGAGCAGGATTAGAGCACAAGACTCTCCAGTGGTTTCCTGCAACGGGGATTCAGAAGCATTACTGCCTCCAACTATGCAGTAGACATCATGGCTTGTAGCCATTGACAGCCCTCTCCTCCATGAATTTGTCTAATTGCCTTTCAAAGCCATCTTGGTTGGTGGTCATTGCTGCCTCCTGAGGGAGCAAGATCCATAGTTTAATCATGCTCTGTGGGAGGAAGTTATTTTCTCTGTCCTGAATCTTCCAACCTTCAGCTTCATTGGACACCTATGAGTTCTTGTGTTATGACAGATGGAGAAAAGCTTTTCTCTGTCCACTTTCTCGATGCCATGCATAATTTTATAAACTTCTATCATTACTTAAGATACTTACCCCTGGTCACCTTTTCACTAAAATGTCCCAAACGCTGCAACCTTTGCTCACTCCACCTGCTTGATCATTTTGCTTGCCCTTTTCCAAACCTGGTTCCACTCTCTAATATCCAATTTTGAGGTAGAGTAACCAGAACTGTACACAGCTTATTGTTTTATTGTTGGCTGTTGGATTTACCTTTATCTTGGTCATGGAATGAATACATTATTCTTGTATATTGTATTATTCTTGTGCTTTTCAATATCGTTGTATGCCACTTTGTGGAGAAGCTTTCTTGAAAAGTGCGGTATTACCCTATATACTCAAGTATAAGCCTAGTTTTTCAGCACATTTTTTGTGCTGAAAAAGCCGCCCTCGGCTTATACTCGAGTGAGACAGGCAGTGGCTCCTATGAAGCTTTCCTAGGTTTTTTGTGGTAAAATTGGGTGCCTCGGCTTATATTCGGGTCGGCTTATACTTGAGTATATACGGTAATTTCTTAAATAAGCAAATGTGTCAGTTTCCAAACCCCGTCACCTTTCTGTGACTTGTTCAGGTTGCTCCAGACTGTTTTCATCCCAATAGTTTTTTGGGGAGGGGAGGGATAAAATGAATGAAAAATGAATTTCCATTCATTCATTTGCTTTCCCATCTGTTCCCATAACTAAGACAAATGAAACAAATGGGTCTCATTTGCTTTGTTTTCCATCCATTTTACAAAATGAATGTGCACCTCCAAAAATCTTATAAATAAGTTATATGCAATTCCCCAACCCCTTCACTAGCACAGATATTGCTTCTGAAATCTTGCCTGTGAGGTGAGTGTGTGACCGTCACAGGACCCTATTGGATAATGCCTGTGATATCAATGATGCAATTCCTTGGGCCAGTTATTCCTCTGCAGCAGGGGTGCGGAAGCTTTGTGACTCCACAGGCTAAATCCTTATTTTGCCTTGAGGGTATAATATGACAGGTGAGTGGGGCCATTTACCTGTCAAATGAGCACCTTTGCAAGTCTCGCCCTCCTCTTTTAAACTCCTAGTCTTGGAGGTTTAATAGGAGAGTATGGGGATAGTTGCAAGGCTATGAAACAGGCCCTGTGCTCGTTTCACCCTAAAATGGGAGTGTGCAGTACAGGGATTTCTCAAAGCTTTGCAAAAGTGCTGTTTGCAGCAGCTGCCTGCTTCTCCTTTAAATGAAGAAGAGGGTGCAGCTGCTGCAAACAGTGCTTTTGAGAAGTGCTTTCAGGCAGTTCCCACTATTTCATTTCAGCTGAAATGGAAGTATTGTGGCTTCCTTGAAGTGTTTCTCAAAATGTGTTTAGGATTGCAGCCTAAAGCTGTAGACTCACATTTACCTGAGCTTATATGAGTTGCCACGTATAGGATTGTACCGCCACGTATTGTTTGTTAAGGGCTATTTTAGCTCTATACTTTTATTTCTTTAGTTATAAAGTTATCTCCCACTTGTTTTTCAGAAGCAATTCTGGATGGTCAACAACAACAACAACAACAACAACAACAACAACAAAATAGTGTTAAATATAAAGTTCACAATTGAAGCAAATCATAAATTGAAACATTAGCATCTTTAAGCTTCTCTTGTTGGTTCAAACGTTGGGCAGGGGGATGCTGAACAAACACAAGCAACAAATCTCACCCCCCTCACAGGATAAAAAAAAACCCTTGCAAAATTAATGGATTTGGAACATCTAAATACGAATAAAGGTCATCATATCAGTGACTGTTAAAATAAAGGATCAAGATCGGAACTGTTGCATTTGGACTAATTAAGAGTTTTGGAGCAGGATGAAATAAGAACAACACCCCCTGAAATCCAGAGCACGGGAAGTCATGCAAATTGTTTGATTTAGCATTGGTTAATTGGCTTTCATAATTGTATTATAATTTGGTATTGTATTAATGTGGCTTTTATTGGATTGTTATAAATGAAAATTAATAAAAATTATTATACAAATTCTCATCCCCTGTAGCATTTGCAGAAAGATTGTATGCATTCATGTCCAGAGATGCTTAATGCCAAAATTCAGCTACCGGTATTACTTTCATACCCTACTTATGCTCTTTCAAGAGACACCTGGCTGTCCACTGCTGGAAACAGAATACTTGACCAGATGAACCTTGACCTGATCCAGGAAGCAATTTTTATGTATACAGTTATGAAAGAGAATACCTTTTCCCTTTTCTCTTTCTCCCCCCCCCCTCTCCTTCTCTCCAACCCAGCACTGGAACACATGTGACTGAGAAAGGAATGAACAGAATCTCTCCTTCACATCCTCTCAGACACTGGCATTGCCTCTTGACTATATTGGCAGTGATCTCACACTACAAATACATCACACTTATCTGACCTATGCTTGTGCCTGGGCATTTAATGTCCCAAAATGTATTTACAAGCACTTGCAAAGAGATGTTGATTGTGCACAGAAGAATCAACAGCCTTCCTTTTTGAAACAAGAAGGCAACACAGTTTTTTTGTTGGCTGGGATCCAGCTCAGGAAGTGCTTCAGAAGGTAAGCGCATTCCCGAGGTTCATGTTCAAGCTAACAAATGGTTCTGAACTGGTGATTCAGTGCTCCTAGTCCACATATATGGGGGACTTTAGCGTCTTCTCGTCTCCTCCAGTCTATCAGCCTACGACCAGCTGAGGCTGTATAGTCACATGACTTCTGCCCGATGTACCTTATGGAAATACCTTTAGAGAAAAGATATCCATACTCCTGGGTCATTCCTTGCACCCCATGTTAGCCATTACAGTTCTGAACAACACAGGAATGCACCCTAAGAAAGGGCCTCTTCAGCTATGTGTACTGCTGTTGTTACCTATTTTGATGCTCACCCTATAAATTTAAATGCACTGCAGCCATTTCACTTGTCATAGCATCTGGGCAAGGGATCTTGGGAACTGTAGTTCTGAAGAGAGTAGGGCTCTCTACTAGAATATACAATTCGCAAGGTTTCTTAAGGAAAGTCGAGTTTCACATTGGCTTTAAATTTATAGTGGATATGTTACCACTAGAAAGCAGATGTGCATGTATGGTATGTATCCGACCTGTCTAGCCCTCAGACCACACCGGGCCTCTTCTCTTCCTGCACAGTGGAGATCAAATGAACCACACTGCCATAAGCCTCTGCACTGGCAAATTAAAAATGCTGGAATGGGATTCCAGTTGCTTTCTTGATGTGATGAAGTGGCAGTAACAGGAGGTCAGAGAATCAAAATTAAAAAAACATCCTTCCAGTAGCACCTTAGAGACCAACTAAGTTTGTTCTTGGTATGAGCTTTCGTGTGCATGCACACTTCTTCAGATACACTGAAAGAGAAGTCACCAGACCCTTATATATAATGAGAGGGTGGGGAGCGGTATTACTCAGAAGGGTGGTGGGAATGGGTGAAGGCTGATAGGTGAGGTAAACCTGTTGACGACTGTTAACGACTGCAATTGGTCTTGCAGGAAAAAGCAAGGGGTGAGATGGCTAAAAATAGTTTTGTCATGTATAATGAGATAAGAATCCAATGTCTCTATTCAGACCAGGTCTCTCCATGGTTTTAAGTTTGGTAATCAGTTGCAATTCAGCAACTTCTCTTTCCAGTCTCTTTCTGAAATTCCTTTGTAATAAGACAGTTACTTTGAGATCTTGTATAGAATGTCCTGGGAGATTGAAGTGTTCTCCTACTGGTTTCTCTGTCTTGTGATTCCTGATGTCAGATTTGTGTCCATTTATCCTTTGGCGTAGGGTTTGGCCTGTTTGTCCAATATAGAGAGCTGATATAGAAGGTCAGAGAGCCAGTCCTACCATTAGGCAGAGTGAGGTGGCTGCCTCAGGTGGCAGATATTGGGGGACAGGGGTGCCAACTTGAATAAAATATTGGGGGGGGGGCAGGCAAGTCCTGCTCCGCATAAGCAATCACGTGATGCAGTGCACGCACACCATTTGAATGCAAATGACCATCAACTTTGGGGGGAGGGAGGCAAAGGGACTTTGACCCCTAGGAGTTGGCTCCTATGTTGGGGGGAGTGAGAAGGCATCAGTGAGATCCCCTCAGTTGTTCTTCCTGAGTCCCTGAGCATTTTCCTTCTTTCGGAAGACAGGGCTGTGTTCCCCTGCCCTTTACCCACTAAGCTAGTCCACTGCCCTCAGGCACAGTGCAAAATGTAATCTCTTCCCAATGTTGAAGATGCAACTGCTGGACTTGGCTATCAAAATGTTACCAGGAATCATGTCAGGGAATCTTGGCCTCTCAACTGACCCTTATTATCACAGAAAAAAGGTGCTCCTGCCTTTGGTCATTGGCCTTAATCTGGATCAGGGCAATATTTTTTTCCAGATCCTGTTCTTCTTCATCTTTCTCGAGGAGGGAGAAAAGATACATCTGGTGAGTTAATCCCGTTGTTGTTGAACCGTGGCTGTAATGCCGAGCAAATCAGCAAAAGTAAATATACACATGCTGTATAACTTCGCCAGAAGAACTTGGCTGTGCCAACGGATTTTCACTCCATGAGACAGGTTTCGCTGTATTTGTAGAGGTCTCTTTTTAAAACAACAACAACAAACAAACAAACTCCCCTTGAGGAGCATTAAATTCAAAGCAATCACAAGATGCCCTTCCCTTCCTGATGCTCACTAAGCTGCTACTTGTTCCTCTGTATCATTCCGTATTGCTTCTCCAACCAACCAAACCATTTGTGTGTGTATATATATATCTGTGTGCTTGCTTGGGTTTATTTGAACCCAGGGGCTGCCTTCCACTTCGAAAAAAATGAATACCATTTGATATGGGAAATGCCCGGGCATGTGAGAGCATTTTTCATCTCTGAAGAGTTCAGTTTCATTTGCTCTCCTCCTTCTGTGTTCCAAGCAGGCAGTGCAGAACGCTGTATAAATAGCCAAGCCTGTGCTACATCCAGTTTGAGATATCCAGGAGGGGAAGGCACACGGCAGGGGGAAAGCACTGAGCAGCTTGCGAAACTAAAGATGATGTATATTTCAGACTCAATCTCCTGAGCAATCTTGGGAAGCTCGGATGGATTACAATAATACTTCAGCAAGGCTGCCGACGTTCATAAAGAGCTGTCACTTACCACGGAGGATAAGAGCTGGAGAGAATGTCATTATTTCCTTTCCACATAAGATAAATTTGAAGGGCTGATTCTCTGGACAGGATGAGCAGCACTGCAAAAGACGATGGCTTAAACTTTTAACATCTCTTCCAAGTGGAATATGTGAGTCTTAAGACCCTTCTTTTTTTATAAAACCAATCAAACAAACTGAATGGGGGTTTGAATGGGGGGCAGTTGTTGTTTCGGAGGAAATTGCGTGACGCTAGTTTTTAGCTGCACAGTGTGCTATCTTGGCAATACTTGCAAGACAGATTATTCATGCCCGGGTTGTACGTTTTTCATTAATACATCTTAGCTGTTTCCATTCTGAGAACTTGGGCACAGATACCCAGCAAAAATGTTACAAAGGTGGACCTTATCTTAATAGGAGGTCCTGTACTTACAAGTATCCTGGCAAATTTTGCCTGGATCCTTATTGCACAGTGATGTGGGGGGTAAGCCCCATTGAAGTCAGTGGGACTTACTTCCAAGTAAACATGCATGGGAGCAGGCTGTGCGATTGCTCAAGCACAGCCTTCCAGTTTGTTGCCTCGATCTTTGCTTTTTGCAACCATCAAGTACTTGTTTCACCAGGATTTCCTGTCCCCCCCCCCCCAATTAGCTAGGTTTCTATTCGGTGGCATTTTAAATGCTGATAAGCTGAATGTAGTCTCTGGATCAACATGAAGGTTCTTAATGGGTTTATGGTTAATCTGGGCTATTCAACTTGGATCAGTTACAGAACTACTGCATGAGTGAGGGACGTGCTAATAATGCCGTAATAGAGAATGCTATTTGCAATAACAGGTGATCATTGGTTCTTTTGTTAAGAAAAAATGAAAATTACTTTTGTGCAAATACACACACACACACACACACACACACACACACACACACACCCCAATGCCGCTTGAATTAAAACAACAGCAACCTCAGTTTTTTAGTTGCACTTTCATGGTTTTCAATATGAATCTTAAAGGTGTAAGATGAATCTTTAGGGTAGCCTTTTAGGAAAATAAGTCAGAGGCAGTTTTGAGCAAAATTATTAATTTTATAGCGATACAACAAAGGAGAAAGTATAGTTGATTGTGGAAAATAATTAATTCGAATACTGGTTTGCATTTTAGTTATGCAATCTGCACATAAACATGCTGACAGAGAAAATTTATAACTAAAATATATGAATAGCCGTATGCTTAATTAACAGCAGGCAGAGCTGGTATCGTTTCTGCACCGCATAAGCCATTTAGCACCCTATCTCATGGGGGGGGGGGTCACGTTAAAAAGCCACCTCATGATCAGCAGAGGAAAGGAAGTGAGATGTTAAAATAGGAAGAATTTAATATGAACTTAGTAGCTGATTAACTGGAATATAGGGAAATAGGCAAGCAAACAAGAGTCGCATCCTGTCATATCATATTTCTCAATTATGAAAGCAGCAATCTGGATGTATTGTAGGAATGTAATTGCTTTGGCATGGTTTATTTTCTAATAGACATCAGCTGGGATTCTGAGTAAACTATTCTACAAACCAGTCGGTGGAGCATGTTTAGTCCCATGGAAGTTTCCTGACCGTGACCTCACATGTTTGATTCTAGTCACATTTACCTAGAAGTAAATCCTAGCAGTATTGCTGCTACTTACTTTCAAAAAAAGTATGCCGGAATCCTAGGCATGCTAAGTCCCATTGTGCTCAGCATCATAGTGAGTGTGCTTTGGACTGCAACCTTAGTATCACTATTCTGCTAATTTCCAAATATCTTGCATTCAATTAAGATATTTCAAAAAGGAAAAAAAAAGAATCAGTCAAGAAAGTTTGTTGAAGATGAATATAGTTGCACAGAACAGTGCTTCAGAAAGATCAAGTACTTTCATACTCTTCATGAGCACAGATT
The DNA here is from genome assembly GCA_034641395.1 of Darevskia armeniaca. NCBI lineage: Eukaryota > Metazoa > Chordata > Lepidosauria > Squamata > Lacertidae > Darevskia > Darevskia armeniaca. The sequence goes on from JAWWNF010000078.1 coordinate 1,445,304, forward strand.
CCTTAGCAGCATTTTTAAAAAGCAATTTCCTAAATTCCATTTCCCTTCCCTTTACATCTAGTACTCAACCAAATCATTTCAATAAACTTTGGAAGCCTGAATAATACTTTTCAGCACAGTGAAACGGAACAGAGCACAAAACTGACAGCCAGAGCATTAATATTAAAGTCTCAGCCTTGCAACATGTTTTGATTTTTTCAGTTGCATTATTTGAAATTTGTGTGTGTGCGTGTGTGTGTACACACACACACACTTTCCCGGAAGCTAATCCAATGAAAGAAAATATCCCCAATTTTCTACAATTTTCAATGCGTAGAAACTTGAAGAGAAGTTATTTTCCTGTTCATGATTTTAAGCCAATAATGGGGAGCTTAACTAAACTTTAATAAGACTAATTGAGAGGATAGCTGTTTTCTCCTCCAGTAACCTGATGCAATTCTCTCTCTCTCTCTCTCTCTCTCTCTCTCTCTCTCTGCCGTGGCTTTTGGGCATTTGCAGTAAGTTAAAGAACAATAATAATATCTGAATAATATCTGTGTATCTGAAGAAGTGTGCATGCACACGAAAGCTCACACCAATAACAAACTTAGTTGGTCTCTAAGGTGCTACTGGAAGGATTTTTTTTTAATTTTGTTTCAGCAATAATAATATGTGTATATTTATGCAGCAGTTACAACTGTTAATTTGGGTAACTTACTGGAGAGTTTTCTCTCTTTTGTGAAGTGCAAATATGCTTAGGGTTAAAAGGATTTCAGGCAGATGATCACTCTTGAGATTCAGTGAATTCGCACATTGCATGTCCTGTCTTATTACATGGTTGTACAGGAAGATGATCATTTCCCCAATGAGCTTCGACAACAAACAGACGATGTGCAAATACATCACTGCATCATATTCAGAGATAATCTGATTCTTATATGATGTTTGGAATGGCAATTCCTCAAATTCATCCTTATTACTTCTGCAGACTGACATGTCTCCTTCATAAGATTAAAAACAAAATCTGCTTAGAAAAGAAGCAATGGGAATGAGAATAATATAATTTGGTTCAATGCTATTGGCCTGATTCAGACTCTTTCCTACACACACATGTACAACTCTCAATATGTGGTGTGGGCTGCTATTAGGGGAGGAGAGCACAGGGGAGCCCCGTACTCAAAACAAGGGTGTATAAGAAAGGGAAGAGAGACAGTGGCTGAGGATTACAACATTTATTACATTTTTGCATTTGACTGATGGGGTGAGACGTTTTGTTGCCCGTGAGAGGCCGCTGCAGAAAATCCGAGAGGCAACTTCAGCAATGTTGCAAAGGATGCTTAGGCACCCTCTTAGTTTCTGCATTGCTTCAGGGTTGTGTGTGTGTGTGTGTGTGTGTGTGTGTGTGTGTGTGTTTGCCTGAAGCGTGAGAGATGAAATATGCACCGCAGGAACCTTTGCAACATGGCTGGGAATGCTGAGACACACCTCTTGGCTTAGAAGCCACTTGCGCCAGCACATGGTCTGAGGGCTCTGTCCCAGTGTCCTTTGCAATGTTCACTTTGCTGATGGATCGCATTGGGTTGTGTGAGGCTCACACTGCTGATGCAGCCCCATGTTGCTGATGGTGCAATGCATCTGCTTCCTTTGGGATCTCGTAGGTAGGTGCACTATGGAGAGAGGAGAGCCGCTATCAGAGTAGGCTGCATCAAAAAGCATGCTCACACCAGTGAACCTCTTGGAATGCTTGCGAAAGGAATGGCTAACTTTATTCCCTGCCAAGGTAGTTGTGTAATCAAAGGGGGAGGGGACCCCTTTGTTTTGCCATCTTCCTTTTGATGGGACAGGGGACTAAGGCCCTGCTTTTATCCTTATTGCCCATGCAGGCAAGTTGAGGGACTCAAGGCAGACTTTACTCAAGCACATCTGATCCCATGAAGAAATGTTCTGTGGGTACTACTACATGAGATTGGAAATATATGGTGAATAATAATAATAATAATAATAATAATAATAATAATAATAATAGAAGTCAAAAACAGCTTTGTAAGTGAGGGAAATGGGGATATGTGGGGATATCATGCTAGAGAATAGGGGGAGTCACTTGCATTATTTCTCCAAACTAAAGAATGCCCTTAAAAGCTGTCAGCATCCCTATTACAGCAAACAGAGAGATACCATACTGGTCCTTCTATTCTCTCCTTTATGAAAGGGGTGATTTAGATCCGGAAAACAGCACAGGGAGAAGTGCTGACTGTTCTTTCCCCAGCATCTTGAACCTGTTCTTATTCAGGTTCCTAGCAGCTGCTTTGAACTTATTTTTTTTAAAAAAAGAAGCTCCTAATGCACTTGATTGATTGATTGATTGATTGATTTGCACCATAATCTAATTTCACCCTCAATCAGCTCACAAAATTCTGGGAAGCCATTCCCAGTTCTGCCACCTAATCCATGAGAGTTTATCTTAAATTTCCCAGAAGGTGTTTTTCTGAGGAAAAAGTCTGAGATTTCCTCTTTTCTCTCCCCAACTCCTCACCTGGAAAAAAGGAGGCCACATTGCAGGAGATCCCCACCCTCCAGAATATTCTTCACTTCTCCCCCCCCCCTTTTGGTGACAGTTGCCTTGGAACAGGGAGAGATCCAAGACACAGTGGAGGATTTTAAATGATCACCAGGCTGCCAGCGCAACCGCTGCTTCGGCACCAACCTTAGGAAACCCACCAACTTAGGGAAAAAGGAAGAAAGCTTTGTAGCTGCTACTATACTGATGATGAACCCCATCCCTGAGAAGCTGTTGGAGAATTCCTTCTCTCTCTGGAGAAGTTTGGCGAGAAGCCCCTGTCCCCAGCACAATTTCTCTGCGCGCAAATAGGATGCAGAATTTCTGCAATCAAATTATGGCTCTGCTATCCACATGCAGCCTTTAATGGCCATTCGCTGTTCCAGATCACCCCTGAGGGAGCATTGCTGGAGCAGAAGTAGGTTCGGCCAAGGGAAGCAGTATGAATAGTGCACTGAAACACTGCAGAAATTGACTATTAGGAGTGTAACTTAGGTCAGCAAACTCTGGCTGTGGTTGGTATATGCAGAGGTATGTGGTACTTCCTTGCAAGGCCTGATCCACAGCATCATGAAATAATTAGATATTGAACAGTAAGTGTAATTTAAACACAGCTGCTTAACTCAGATGATAAGTGTTCTGCATTTTTTTTTGTATTTTTCATTTCTTTTCCATGTTGACTCAGTTGCAGTAAAACATTCTGCACTGAACTGCTTTTTTCTAGTTTCAGTGTTATGCTATACATGGCTGAGGGACGTGGGTGGCGCTGTAGGTTAAACCACAGAGCCTAGGGCTTGCCGATCAGAAGGTCAGCGGTTTGAATCCCCGCAATGGGGTGAGCTCCCGTTGCTTGGTCCCTGCTCCTACCAACCTAGCAGTTCGAAAGCACACTAGTGCAAGGAGATAAATAGGTACCGCTGCAGCGGGAAGGTAAACGGCGTTTCCGTGCACTGCTCTGGTTCGCCAGAAGCGGCTTAGTCATGCTGGCCACATGATCTGGAAGCTGTACGCCGGCTCCCTCAGCCAATAAAGCAAGATGAGCGCTGCAACCCCAGAGTCGGTCACGACAGTACCTAATGGTCAGGGGTCCCTTTACCTTTAAATTATACATGGTTGAGCACTGGAGGCTTGAAGACTGTATGGCAGTTTCAGCCACTATCTCTAAATGCTGAGGGTGTACTTCTTTTCCCTTCACGTTTTCAGGTGTACACTGATATTGGCTGACGGATTCTAATCTCGCCAACTTCCTGAATCCATTGTTCTTCAAAGCCCAGACTGAGTTATACTAGGGCATTCCAAAAGCGTGGCTTCTAAACTGAAGTGCAATTTAGTTAGGACAGTGGCTTCTAAACTGTGTGTCATGTCACCTTCTGGCAGGAGAATTTGAATGAGAAGTTGAACAATGGTAGTCAAGTTTTCATGAGAGCTAGCTTGTCTACCATTTCCAACCTACACCCCTTGCTCCCAGGGCTTTTTTTCAGCTGGAACTCACTGTAACTCAGTTCTGGCACCTCTCAGGTGGGCACCATTGTCATTATAAAACAACAAGGGAGGCATTCATGGTGAGTTCTGGCACCTCTTTTTCTAGAAAAATAGCACTGCCAGCCTCCATGTACGACAGCTGCATATTCCTGCATTGCAGGACATTGAATTAAATGATCCACACGGTCCCTTCCAACTCTACAATTCTCTGACTCTATGACTATAAAACATAGTCGTGTGTGTGCAGGCCCAGGCCCAAGCCCATGCAGAGCTTATCTGAGACCAGGGGGTGAGTCCCCGGTCGGCTAGGAGGCACGGTGCATTCTTGGCATGATTGTGTAAGTCCAGCAGCACCCCTCTGAGGCCCAGAGCAAGTGTACTCTGCTGCCCCACCTCTGCCCAGGCCTGTCCAGGACTAATGCTGAGCATGAACTCAACCCCTCACACACATTTTGCTGACCCATTCACGAGTTGTGAAACGGTGTGGACGTTCAGATGGTTCTCCAAGAGGGGGCAGGAATGGAGGCAAATTCTTCTTTGTTCTTCTTGAGGGCTGCTGACTGGCAGCTGTCGTTTCTCCTGAGAAGGGCTTTCCAAGAAAAGCTATGTCTTCATGTAGTTATCTTGTAATCAGCTGGTCATTGATAAGACCATAAGAAGAGCCTGCTGGATCAAGCCATCAAGTCTAGCATCTACAGTAGTACCTCGTGTTCCGAACGCTGTGTGTTGCGTTCATCACGGGTTACGAACGCTCCGAACCCAGAAGTACCGGAACGGGTTATTTCCGGGTTCAGCGATTCATGCATGCGCAGATGCGCAAAATGATGTCATGTGCATGCGCAGAAGCGCTGAATCGCACAAACGCAGACGCGACGCTTCATGATGCTTCAGGATCCCGTTTGCATCCAGAGGTACCACTGTATTCTCACTGGGCCCAATTAGATACCGGTAGCTGTGGGAAACCTAAAGCAGGATTTGAACACAAGAGTGATCTCCTTTTCTGTGGTTTCCAGCGACTGGTATCTAGAAGCATTTCTGCCTCCAATGTGGAGGCAGAGAATAGCCATCATGACAAGGAGCCATCAATAGCCCTTTCCTCCATGAATTAATCTAATCCTCCTTGAAAGCCATCTAAGTTGGTGGCCACCATTGCTTCCTGTGGGAGTCGGTTCCATAGTTTAACTATGCACTGTGCAAAGAAATAATTTATCTGTTCCGACTCTTCCAATTTTCAGGTTCATTGGGTGTCTGTGAATTCTGGTGTTGTGAGGGAGGGAGAAAAGTTTTTCTCTGTCTACTTTCTTTCATGCCACGCATAATTTTATAAACTTCTGTTATGTCACCTCTTAAGTCCCAAACACTGCAAGTTTTCTTCATAGGAGAGTCACTCCATCCCCTTGGTCACTTTGGTTCTAGATCTTTTCTGTCTCTACATTTCTGAGGTGAGTTGACCCACACATGGCCACTTCATAAGACCAAATAATCAGCTGATTTTCAGTGCTATGCAGACCACCAGTCCCCTCAGAAAGTTACAGTTCCTAGAGTTCACTGTGAGGAAGAGGAATTGATAAACCACTCTGAGAATTGTAGCTCTGGGCAGGAAACAGGGGTCTCCTAACAACTCTCAGCACTCTGACTACAGCTTTTTCTTAATCATTGCCTACCAATTAATGGAAAAAATAAATTGCATATGAATATTATCGTTTGTGCGTATGCATATGTGTGTATGTGAAATTTTGGTGATGTTCTCATGGGTGTGATGTAGAGTTTTCTTGCACTTAACCTTACTTTGAGGTGACTGATGGGGGAGTAGAGATGGAGGTGAAATTAGTTTTTGTTTGCGTTTTAATGGGGAAATTCCTAATTAACACTTCTTGAAACAACATGCAAAGTGAAACGACACTATCCTTTGGAATTCACACTTCTCTGAATTTTGCAATGCAGTTCTCCAGTCAAACAATATGTACAAATGTATATATTGGTGTGTGTGCGCACAGAAGAATACATATGTTAGTGAAAGCAACATACAAAAATGCATTATATCCTGAGAAATTTCTTGTGTTAGTTAATTATTAGTCAAAAGTACATACAATAATGTGTTAATTAGGAGAATTTTGCACTTAAAAGCTGGTGAATCTTCATGAGGATTTTCTTCTTCTTCTTGCAAATGCCACAGAAACGTGGAGAACTAAATTTAAGATTGGAAAAATGAAGACATTGGGGAAAACCAGTGTTGGGAGATTCATATATGGTGCCAACTGTTGGGCAAGTAAAAGCAGGTCTTGGGTGAAAAAGGCTTTGCTGATCAGCGCTGCTTGCAAAGCCCCTTGCACAGCACTTCTCTGGCAGCGACAATCAGCTGTCTGTCGGCACTTGGGAAGAGTGTGCACAGGGTTTCCCCAGTGCTGACAATCAGCTTATTATTGTAATGTGGAAATAACTGCACACTCTCCCCCCCCCCCCGCTGCAAGGGCAAAAATGGATCATGTGGTGTCATTGTGACATCAGGTCTCAAAGTTGCCCTGCGGGGTGTGAATGTGGAGGTAAGAATCTGGCATACCACCCAGATCCAGTGACCCACCCCTGTTTCAGATAATCATAGAATTGTAGAGTTGGTGAAAATATTAGAAATTGTTATTTTGTGAGAAAGTACATGTTTAAATGTTATTTTCCCAGCAGTTTTTTCCCTGTATCATTGTTATTTTTTGCATATTAATAATAATAATAATAATTTTTTATTCATACCCCGCCCTTCCTGGTCCAAAAACCGGGCTCGGGGCGGCTAACAACAAATACAAAAACAATGATTAAACACAACGTAAAAAACAGCATAAAAACAAACATCAGTGGGATCACCAGGGCTAACTTGCCAAGTTAGTTTTGCTATGCCAGTAGGGAGACCAGGGAAGTATTTTAATGTGGGGACCCAGAAGGGTTTCTTCAGAAAAAAGGGAAGGGGAAAAGGAATAGGGGATCAGGCCCTGTAGAAGGAGATCCACATATTAATGTGGAAATAGCAGTGAAGCCACTTATGAATGAATGCATGTGACAGTGACTAGCTCCAGAAATGGACTGATGGCATCCATCCCTAGCTACTGGGCGCTGAAGAGTCTCTCTGCCTGAGCTTCTGGAGACTCACTGTCCATCAAAGTTAACAGCACTAAACCCATGGTATGATTTAAGGCTGTTCCATGGAACTCTGCTAATGTCTAAGAGAAATACTGCAAACTCCTCTTGAAATACTTAACAGTGGTTGGGCTTTGAATGCGGCTTTCCGAATTTGGAAAGTAAACTTCCATTGGCTGCAATGCAGTGGTGGCAGATGAGCCAAACCATGTAATTTGACTAAATTTTAGTCAGAATTATTTTAACATTCACATTACTATTAATTCATTTGCAACTTAATGAATGGATATTATTAGATACGTGAACATAAACTTGCAAGCAGCATGTGAGTGCAACTGCACTTTCCCTACTTGTGATTCACAAAAACTGATATCAAGAGACATAGTATCAAGAGACTGGTAGCCTTTTCTCCATGAATTTAACAAACAAACAAACAAACAAAAGAATAGGGAGGGCATTCCACAAATGCAGAAACTGCCTGTGAGAGGAACCTGTCACTTGTCAGCGCCAACCAGGCAGCAATGCTTTTAGCATAACTAGAGGTAAAGGGACCCCTGACCATTAGGTCCAGTTGCGGACGACTCTGGGGTTGCGACGCTCATCTCACTTTATTGGCCAAGGGAGCCGGTGTACAGCTTCTGGGTCATGTGGCCAGCATGACTAAGCCGCTTCTGGTGAACCAGAGCAGCGCACGGAAACGCCGTTTATCTTCCCGCTGCAGCAGTACCTATTTATCTACTTGCACTTTGACGTGCTTTCGAACTGCTAGGTTGGCAGGAGCAGGGACCGAGCAATGGGAGCTCACCCCATAGCGGGGATTCGAACCGCCGACCTTCCAGTCGGCAAGCCCTAGGCTCTGTGGTTTAACCCACAGTGCCACCCACGTCCCTGCTTAATTTGTGTCTGAGCTTTCCAGTAGGTTTGAGGGGGATCTGGGCAAAACTCCATTATTGAATACTCTTCTGAGTTGGTGGGCAGCAACAGCAGGCAGAGGCAAGGCATCAGTGCTGTGATCTGTGGCAGTGAGTTAATGGGCCAGGGCCCCATGTTAAATTTCCAGCATCTTCAAGTGAAAGGAACAAGCAATGATAAGAAGACGTATGCCTGAGACGTATGCGTCTTGACCCCCATCGTTCAGCCTGGCCACTGAGGTCCAGCTCTGAAGGCCTTCTGGCTGTTCTCTCTCTGGAGAAGTGAGGTTACAGGGAACCAGGCAGAGGGCCTTCTTGGTAGTGGCGCCCACCCTGTGGAACGCCCTCCCATCAGATATCAAGGAAATAAACAACTATCTGACTCCAGAATCTCAATCACCTTGGTTATTCCCTCCCACATCTCCATCACTCCCTCTCTTAAGGATCACAGTCCTTTGGATCATCTCTCTTTTGAATTCAGAGTAAGCAGCCCCAGAGTGACTCGGGCAAATCACCCTGCGGCCTTTTCTCTCGGCTGGAGGATTTCCCCTTTCCGGCAAATTTGTCGCCTCTTTTATCCCAACCGCTTTCTAAAGAGAAGGCAGAATTTCTAACGCTTGACCTAACACAGGTTAGGAAAGGAGAAACTGGGAGTTTCTTGTTTTAATCGTATTTTAAAGAAGAGGGAGTCATTTGTCGGCAGTGCAAAACTGAGCTGCAATTACAAAATATGCCCTGTGTGGGAATTGCGAAAGTTTGTTCATTAGAAAATAATTGCCTCTTTGTAGGGGGGATGGGCAAAATTTTGTTGCAGTGGAATAAAGGAGATGCGTCCTCCTCCTTTTTGGTTAGCTACTCCAGAGCTTCACTAAAATACTTCTCTCTCTCTCTCTGTCTCTCTCTCTCTCTCTCTCTCTCTCTCTGTCCTCCTCCCTTTCCTTTGGAGTCTCTGATGACAGCACAGATCTCGGGATGAAGAACCTCTCCAGGCTGATTGGAAATGGCATTGCAGAGCTGAAACGTAACTGGAGGAAACATACCTCTCAATGAAGAAAGTACAATGCACTTGAAAGCTCTGACTCCCGGTGAAGAATTCAAGCCTAGAGAAAACTTGTCTGCTTGGCTGGGAAGGATGGGTTGGACAATCTTCACGCATTCCAAAGGGAATCTGGATACCATGCTGAGCTTAATCTCTGCAGCATGCTCAGTGATTTTCTCCTCCTGATGCATTGCATGGTAAGGCCATTTCTCTTCTCGTAGCAAATGCTGGTTTCAGTTTGAAAGCTTATTATTGTGATCAGGCATTTAGGTCCTCAATGCTCGTGGCTTAAATGTTTCATGGTTTGTTTGTTTTTAAATGAAAACATTGGCCAGGTTGTGCTTTGTATTGTATTTTGAGGAGCAATATAAGATTATGGATTTGGTCCTGCTATCACTTGTATGTGGCTGAGTTCCACTGATTCAGCGGGACGTATACATGAGTACCTATGCATAGGACGGTCGTCTATAATAGCCTTGTTACAATGTATGACCAAGGTAATTTGGCTGTTTAAAAGTGGCCTTCTACAATCTCTGATCCCTGCATAAGACAAACTGGTAACAGAGACCATACTTCTCTGGCTTTTCTGCTATGTTAGACTTGGATTCTACAGATACTAGGTAGGTAAAGAAAGTTTGCGGGTGGTCACCACTCAACTTTATGACAACGAAACCATTTCCACAGACATTTTCTCTGCACAATTACTGCAGGCTACATGTGCAACTGTAATTGCATGGAAAAAGTATTGCGTGAGCCATCGGTACACTGGTCCCCCGTTGCAGCAATTTCCACGATTGCGGCAGTACTTTATGCTGTCACTCCTGTGGAGGAAATCACTGCAAAGTGCGATTGTGAACTTTTAGTAAATGCGATATTTCTCCCTACATGATCATATGCTTGGAGGTAGCGAGTGTACAGCAAGTGACAACACACTAAAACAACAAAACATCCCTAAGCTAAAAAAGCAATCTAACATTAGCAACTATGCACAGTAGCCCATTCAAATGACAGCTCTTAGGACGGATGGGGTGTGTGTAGGAGGCAGTGGGTCACCAGATTGTAGAAACAGTGGGATTTTCCTCTTTAGGACTGGAATCTTAAGCAAACTTATGACAAACTCAGACTCATTGAAAAAAAAAATGAAATCAAGTAGGTTTCTTTTTGATCGAGCTGAAGGTTCCCTTGAGGTAAAAATATATCATTCACACCGATGGATGCCTGTTGTAGTAGCAATTTGTTCTTATAATTTCTGGACATCAATATATTTTTGATTGGCTGGACAAGTCAGGCAAAAGTTGGAATATCTGAAATATTGATAAGACATTATGCATGTATTGTCCTGAGGAATCACAGTGTGAGCATGAGGGAGAAAGACATGAAGCGAAACTCCTTTGTTTGGACAGTCAGCGCTTGAGTAATAAAGACAGCATAGAGGTGATTTGTAAGAGAATGGTTGCAGTGGTGTTGCGTCCTTTGCTGGCACCCGGGGCATGTGCGCATGCATGCACATGTACTGGGCAGGACTGGGGGCAGGGTGTGGAGGGTGAACAAAACTGGCTGTGCCAGCCCAGTACTCAGTGCCAACACCACAGAGGGTTCGTGGGGCTGCTCTGCGCCGCTGGCCTGCCCGGCCACACAGGGCGGCCATTCAGCAAGGGTGCCGGGGACACGGTGGCAAGGCAAGGCCAGAGGCCCCCAGTGGCAGGCAGGGTGGGACAGGGATCCCTGAATAGGTGCGCCTGGTTCACTAAAAATTGTGTGCCAGGGGCTACACCCCCTGTCATCCCCCCTGCTACATCCCTGACTGGTTGTGCCTTGCAGAATATGGAAGTGTTCAAATGTAAGAGTCAAACAGTCACCCAGATGCTGACATGGTGTGGTTACAGACTGGGGCAGAGGGTCAGAAGTTATCAGAGCAGGAGAAATAAGGGACAGAGCAGAATGGTGTAAAGAGAAGTACAAATGGATTAAAAGGAGGTTACGTGGGAAAGTACAGCAACTAGACTTGGGGGGGGGGGAGGTGCCATTTATACTTGTTGTGGGTGCATAAAGTCCCCAATTCAATTCCCATCATCTCCAGTTTACAGAAATGGGTAGTGGATAATGAGAAAGATCTCTGCCTCTCCCGTAGACCTTGGAGAGCCACTGCCAGAAGTCTAATGACACCGTCTTAGATGTACTAATAAGGTGACCTGCTACAAGGCAGCTTCCTAGAACACAAGCAAAAGGTGGAGTGATGGATGCTCTGTAACACATCATACAGTTAAAGTACATGGCTTCCATCAAAGAATCCTGGAAACTGTAGTTTACTCCTCACGGAGCTGCAGTTCCCAGCACCCTTAATAAAAGTTCCCAAGATTCCTTGGGGAAAGTCATGTGCTTTGAAGGTAAGGGTTTTACTCAGTCGAGGGTTAAGCACAGAAGGTTTTGCAGCGAAAGTCCGGGGAGGCAGTATATCTGAAGATCTCTGCTGGATCTTCTTTTCCAACATCCTGTTCTCACAGTCACCAACCAGACGCCTATGCAAGTGGAACATGAGGTCAACAGCACTCTCCCCACACTGATTCACAGCAACGGATATTCAGAGACATATTGACCCCAAGAGTGACCCCAAGAGTGAACATAGTCATCCTGGCTAGTAGCCACTGATAGTCTTATCTGTTACGAATTTGTTGAACCCCTTTTAAAGTCAGTGGCCATTACTATAGCAGGCAGGATTGAATTCCATAGTTTAACTATTTATTATTATTATTATTATTATTATTATTATTATTATTATTATTATTATTATTATCTGTGTGAAGAGAGCTCTCCTTTTGTCTTTTCCTGAATCTTCTAATATCCAGCTTCATTGGATGACCCCAAGTCCTAGTGTAGGTGGGAGAAAACTACTTTAAAGCCCTTTAAAGCCTACTTTAAAGGACCTTTAAAGCCCTACGCGGCCTAGGACCCTCGTACTTAAGGGACCGCCTCTCCTGGTATGCCCCGGGTAGGACCTTGAGGTCCTCAAATAATAACATCCTGGAGATCCCTAGCCATAAAGATGTCAGGCTGGCAGCTACCAGGGCCAGGGCTTTCTCGGTTCTGGCCCCAACATGGTGGAATGATCTGCCGCAAGAAACGAGGGCCCTGCAGGAGTTGGTACCCTTCCGCAGGGCCTGTAAAACGGAGCTGTTTTGCCTGGCTTTTGGGTTGGTTTGAGTGTAATCCCTGACGTTTTTATTCCGTTGGTTGTTGGTGAGCTACTTAAATGAGGTGGCTTGTTAACTTTTAAGTTTTAAATTGTTTTTAATTTGTATTTTTAACTGTTTGTTTTGTGATTGTGTGGTTTTATGATCGTTAGCCGCCCTGAGCCCGGTCTTGGCTGGGAAGGGCGGGGTATAAATAAAAGTTATTATTATTATTATTATTATTATTACTTATCTACTTTTTCTATACCATGCCCAACTTTATACACTGCTATCATGCCCCCCCCCTTACTCAATTTTCTTTGAAACTAAGAAGCTCCAAATATTTTCACCTTTCCTCATAGGGAATTTGCTCCAACCCTTTGGTCACGTTGGTCGCCCCTTTCTGAACTTTCTCCAGCTCTAAGATAAAGAGTAAAGGGACCCCTGACCATTAGGTCCAGTTGTGACCGACTCTGGGGTTGTGGCGCTCATCTCGCATTATTGGCCAAGGAAGCCGGCGTACAGCTTCCAGGTCATGTGGCCAGCATGACTAAGCCGCTTCTGGCGAAACAGAGCAGCGCATGGAAACGCCGTTTACCTTCCCGCTGCAGCGGTACCTATTTATCTACTTGCACTTTGACGTGCTTTTGAACTGCTAGGTTGGCAGGAGCAGGGACCAAGCAACGGGAGCTCACCGTTACTCTCTACTCTACTCTCCCCTATTTGGTGATACGGCCAGAACTGTACACAGTATTCCAAGAAAGAGGGCATGCTGTGGTTCTCAAGGAATCTTGGGTTGCACAGACACCTCTGTTGTTTATGCAACATTGAAAAAACATGGTTGGGAGAGGTGATACCGAAGTTCCATCTGAGATGGTCCATTCAGTCACTACCAGTTCCTGGAGTGATCAAATAGTGAGTGTGCTTGGCCCTTAGTTCTAAACCGAAATGGGGGGGGGGCGATATAGCTGCTTGTAGTACAGGCAACCCCCTAATTATACACATTCTTTTATGCAATCCTGCTTACTATACATATTTTTGCAAATACTTTTGCCTAATTGCACAATGCATTTTTTTGTATGTTAACTTCACTCCTAGACCCCCCCCCCATTTTGTACACACTTTTCGGTTGGAGAACCATCAGAGCAGTGTAAATTTCAAAGGATAGCTGCTTTGTGGTTCACATTTTCCTCTCTCCAGGAAATGTGAATCAGGCAGGTTCACATTAAAAAGCGAATTGAATTCCTTCCCCATTCATCCGATGGTCCCTACACAGTAAACCATTCACTGTGTTTTCTTTGACATCCAAGTGCCCTCAGTGAAGGATCTTAAATGTCACGAAATACCATTCCCTCGGAAGAGGATTTGAGAAGAGGGAGGTACTGATAATTCCATGAAAAGCGCAAGAGAACAGGGCAGACTTTGCATGGCCCTTTAGAAAGAATAAAGATGGTGTCAGGCGAACATGGGCGTGAGTTCAAATGTTTAGGGGCCACCACAGAAAAAGCTCTTTCAACAATAGCCATCCATCTGACCTTCAAAGGACATAGGAGGAAAAGATCATAAATGAACCACATTTGAGAAAACCATTGTTACAGTGTGTGTTTGTTTGTTTGTTTGTTTGTTTGTTTCATTTATGAATCACTTCCCATGAAGGTCTTGCTGAAAAGGCATGTCTTCAACAGGTGCCGAAAGCCCAATAGAAAAGATGTCTGAGGAAGCTGTAAAGGATAGGAACCACCACACTAAAGGACCGATTCCAACATTGTGTGATGCAAACCCTGGATAGGGTAGTTTTAAGCATTTGCTGTGGTTAGAACTGAAGGTTGAGGCAAATTCTGACTTACGGCACTCAATCCAGTGAAAAGTGAGGTGAAGCTAACATGTGACTAAAAACAATTCATGTGAGTAAAGGTTTTGTCAAGTTGGGTTCCTTCATTGTCATGGCAGCAGTCATTAAGCTTGGGGCATAATTCCTGTTTTTCCTCTTCTAAACAGAGTCACTTTAATAACATTATTTTTGCTCACGTAAATCTTTCCTTACTGTGTAATTACAGCAAGCAAACTAGGTCAATAACAGATATCTCAGTTTTTTAAGCTCTGTAAATGCATTATTTAGCAATCTTTTCCAACTGCAAAAGTTTACCATTAATTACAGGTCCAGAGGCACAAGTAAATATATTTCAAGAGAAGCTCGTAATTTTAATAATTTGTATATTTTTCATATATAGTAGTAAAAACTAAGGAAAAGTTCTAAGTTAGAAGGGTCATTTACACTCTCCAAAGACATGAATAAGGGATCCAACTGTAAGCAGCACTGCAATGTTGATGGGTATTGTTTTGTTTTGTTTTGGAGGGGTGAGGTTCATAGTGAAGAACAATTTTGGGGTGGTATGTGATGTTTTCATCAAAAGGGAGAAAAATCTGCCCTTCGCTATGAGATTGTGTCTGTCCCCAAGTGCTACATCTCTCCTTGCGTGTCAATCCTGAAGTTGGGAGATCAGTAAATTAAAATCCAGAGACTCCCTGGGACTGCCACACATGACTCCTATTTTAATAGTACATTCATGAGAGTCAACCTTCAGCCAGAGAACTACCCAAGACAAGAGGCTTAAGCAAGCACACATCTCAGCTGGTCCTCCATACTGTGGTGTGATGCATTGTATTTCTATTTGCGCTGTGGTAATTGCATTTTTATGCAGCTTTAGCCTAATGCAAATAAGTATGCAAATCCGAGCCCCCTTCTTTGAACTCTTTTTGAGAGATGCATCTTCTCTTTTTTAATAATGGGTAAGTGACCAACTTTTCTTGATTTGGGGAAAGCTTATGAGCCCCTCACTACAATGGCTAATGTGCAAGTTCTAATTCGAGTACTATAGAGAAACAGGAATCCTAAAATAACTTGAGTTTCCCTTACACCAACACATATATTAAGGTCCGCATGTTACTGCTAGGTTCTAGAAGCAAGTCTGCATTTTACTTTGATTTTGGATTCATTACACATGCTCCGCTTTCCAGTTTGTTCTGCAGATCAGTAGTGACATGCAAGGAGCTTAAAACTGAAACCTTAGAAGTGGCTCTTGGTGATTTTTGCTCTGAATGTTAATTTATTTGTTACTTTTTGGGAGACAGAGAAAACACTTGTGGAATGGAATTACTGGGGTGCAATTCTTTTATCTTGCATTAAGGAGATCTAGGTTCCCCAGGCATCATGAGACACCAGTGCTTCCCCCCCCCCCCCGCCGCCACATCTTTGAAGATGTAATCTTTCGGCGTTTAACTGAGTCTGCAACACATGATTCAAAGGTGTGGAGCAGGATTTGCTTACCTGTGGTGCTCCAGGTGTCCTTCATAGAATCATAGAATTGTAGAGGTGGAAGGGACCCAAGGGTCATCTAGTCCAAGCTTGCTCCATCTTCCATGTGACACAGCCCTTTAGATAGTTGAAGATGGCTATCATATCTCAACTCCTCCTCTTATCCAGGCTAAACATACCCAGCTCCTTCAAGCACTCCTCATAAGGCTTACTTTCCAGATCCTTGATCATCTTGGTTCCCTTCCTCTGCATACAGTACGTTCCAGCTTGTCAACATCCTTCTTAAATTGTGGTGCCCAGAATTAGACACAGTATTCCAAGTGTGGCCTAACCAAGGCAGAATAAAGGTAAAGGTAAAGGGACCCCTGACCATTAGGTCCAGTCATGTCCGACTCTGGGGTTGCTTTCATCTTGCTTTATTGGCCAAGAGCCGGCGTACAGCTTCCAGATCATGTGGCCAGCATGACAAAGCCACTTCTGGCGAACCAGAGCAGCGCATGAAAACGCCGTTTACCTTCCCGCCAGAGCGGTTCCTATTTATTTACTTGCACTTTGACGTGCTTTCGAACTGCTAGGTTGGCAAGAGCTGGGACCAAGCAACGGGAGCTCACCCCGTCGCAGGGATTCGAACTGCCGACCTTCTGATCAGCAAGCCCTAGGCTCTGTGGTTTAACCCACAGCGCCACCTGGGTCCCATGTTGATGCAACCTAGAATGGCATTAGCTTTTTTTGCTGCTGCATCACACTGTTTACTCATGTTGAGCTTGTGGTCTACTATGACCCCTAGATCCTTTTCACATGTGCTGCTGCCAAGCCAGGTGTCCCCCATCTTCTGTTTGTGCCGCTGGTTCTTCCTGCCTAAGTGCAGAACCTTACATTTGTCCCTATTAAAATTCATGTTGTTGGTTTAGAACCAGTTCTCCAATAGGTCCCGATTCTGTCTTCTACCCCTCCAAGTTTGGTGTCATCTGCAGATTTGATGAGCATCCTCTCAATTCCTTCATCCAAGTCATTTAAAAAGACGTTGAACAACAAAGGGCCCTGGACAGAACCTTGCAGTGCCCCACTTGTCACTTTTTCTGGGACGTTGAGGAACCATTAGTCATTTCCAACTCACATCAGCCCCAACCGGCATGGCCAAGGACAGGGATCATGGGAGTTGTAGTTCAGCAAACATCTAGAGGGCAGAAGGTTGGCCCGCCCTGATGTGAAGAAGATGCAGACAAATGTACTACTGTTCTTCCTTCTCGAAGCATCTGGGGTCATCCATCTGCCAACACAGTCATTGTTATCTGCTGGTGTTTCATTACCATTTTAAAAGTATACAATTTTTTAGGTAGACACCTAAAATTTTAAGTGTATGCCTAAAAATGTAATTGTTGATATGCTTTAGAATTTTATCTTTATTTATTTATTACATCTGTGAAGCATATTGAGCACACATTTTAAATATGTAAAGGTGACTGATATACCCCCAAAAATAAATGAATGCAGTTAGAAGCAAAGAAGGATGGGAAGGAGTGCATTGGAAACAAGACGGAACAGAGCATGAAGATTTTCTCATAAATGTTGAAAAATGAAAAAAAAAATGAAAATTACATTACATTAAAATTTAAAATTTAAAAGCACATTTGCTATGATTATGCAAATGAAGTGGGGTTTCTGTAGGATTGCCTTAAAGCTATCCTAACCATGTTTACTCAAAAGTAAGTTCAATAGGACTTAGTCCCAGGTTAGTGGAGTCAGGATTGCAGCCTTAGGGATTTTTGATTTTGAAAATCCTGAAATACGAATCTAGACCAGCATGTGTGTGTGTTTGTAACTTCTGTAGTTGGGTATTCATTGTGTGTTTATGCAGATTTTTGAGAATATCCATAAATAAATCCAACGTGGTAATGGAAAACTATCCTGCTGAGAAATATCAAAGAAAGGCCATTTATTATGTGAAATTGGTGCAGAATATTAATAGTGTTATTTGTGCCCAAACTTGGAAGATATGACACGAGCATGTAATTGGTGCCTTTAATAAGGACACTGTAACTCTTCAATTGGAAGTAATCCCTCAAATGTATATAAAGAAAGGGGAAAATGTTTGGGAAGGTGGGTGGAAAAGGTTCCCAAAAACAAATCAGAAAATGAAGGAAATTCAGTTGATCACTCTTGTACTATCAATAAAACATTTTATCCACCAGAGGGACAGCTTTTATTAAGGCACCAGGCTTTTGGAGGAGAAGTAATTCTATAGCAGTACGTCCATGAAGATAAATTGCGCTATGAAGTCTCTACCTGTGCGACTGGCGAATGCTGCTCCATGTGAAATAACAGCAGACAATTTAAATGATGGAGAGCATTGTTTTTCAGCCAGTTTAACTAGATATGAAATTATTAGAAGACAGTTTAATTGAATACATTGTTCTTGCCAGATACAACACCTGAAAATATAAGCTGGGTATGCAAGAATGCAAGCATAAATTTAACTGTTTTTGCACCAACCTTAGCCTGATCTCCTCGATGATTTTGGAGATGGAGGTTGCAATCCTATGCACACTTATCTAGGAATACGTCCCATTGAACTCAGTGGGGCTTACTAGGGCTCTGACATTATACGGCATGCATTTGGGAATGCCAGGGCTTTTTGCATTGCAAGAAAAATCTTAACAGAGTTCTGTACCTCTTCAAAAATCTGAGGGAACTTGGAAGGTGCATAACTCTCTCCACAAAGAGCCACTTCCCAGGAATAAAATGCCATGTTGTGTGCATTTAATGACTCCACTTTCCAGGATAACCTTAGCATATGCCAAGCGGCATACAGTAGGTTGTGTTGCTGCCTGGAACAAGCCATCATCACTCTGGAGCTTGTGAATTAAACCATCACAGGAAGCGGCGGAGCTAGCTGCTCGGGCACCTGGAGCAGCAAACCCGGGGGCACCTGGGGGCGGAGTGTCGCTATGTAGTGTTCATGCGCAGTGTCGCTACGTACGACGCATGCGTCACTACACACGACGCATGCGTCGCTATGTATGACGCATGCGTTGCTATGTAGCACCGGTACCGGAAAACCGCGAGCAAGCCGCGGAGCTTGCTCACTTACCCGCTCAGCACTTTGCTTCTTCCTGCTGCTTGGGCTGTGGGTGGAGGCGAGGGGCGGGCCAGGGAGGGGCGTCAGTGGCGGCCCCTCGCCTCCGTCCAAGCAGGAAGAAGCAAAGCACGCGACGAGCAGGTGAGCGAGCAAGCCGCCGAGTGAGGCTTTTTACCGGGCGGTGGGGCTTGGCTTGGGCGTCGCCGGGGGGCGCGTAGAGTATCACCCCCTCCAGGGTGGCACCGAGGGTGGCCTGCCCCCAATGCACCCCCTTGCTCAGCCCCGGATCACAGGGCAGGACCAATTGTATAGGCCAGGGGTAGGAACCTGTGGCCTGCCAGATATTGCTGGACTCCAATTCTCCCACCCGTAAAATTAAACCCATGGGTGCCAACTCCAAGTTGATGGGCATTGCAATTCAAATGGGGTGTGTGTGTGCCATGTCTTGTGATCAATTATGCAGGGTGGGGCTCGCCTGGGGCCCCCAATATTGATGCCCCTGATTCCACCTGAGACTTCTGGAACGTCATCAAGTCCCATCAAGTTCTTGGTGACAAGAAGAGTCTGTGGGCAGCTGGGTTGTCTATTTTTAAAAGTTTAAAAGAAAGAAATACATTTTAGAAGAACAGACGCAGTCTTCCAGTTACAGGTAGATAGCAGTGTTGGTCTGTCATAGTCAAAACAAAATAAAAAAATTCCTTCCAGTAGCACCTTAGAGACCAACTAAGTTTGTTCTTGGTATGAGCTTTCGTGTGCATGCACACTTCTTCAGACGCAGTGTTGACGCCCTCAGACTGCCTTGTAGTTACTTTTTTTATTAAAAAAAAATGTTTGCAGTTCCATGTCTTAAGGATTTCCCAAAAAAATCCACATGGAAATGGGATGAAACAGACTTAGCCCCCACCCTAACTGGGATGGACCAGCTGTTAATGGGGGACACTCAACCCCAGTCTGTCTTCAGTTTCAACTAGCTAGTGTCCTGCCGCTTCCAGTCAATGCAGAACAATTTCTACTCACCAACTCATAACAAGGCAACTGGCCAATTACAAGTCTGTTACATAATTTTGCTATAGCACAAAAGCTGACTGTGAATTTAAATTATTTCTTTGCATTGATCTTCACTTCAGGCGTGGATGGAGAGAAATCTATAGATCGTGCATTCTTTGAAAAAAGGAAACAAGCCAATTGCATTTTTTAATAATAATAATAATAATAATAATAATAATAATAATAATAATACCGGTAATTTGTCAGGCATCCCATTACATAATTATGAGAACAACCCAGAGAACACTTTGCCAGTACGAACTCTGTTGAAACTCAAAGTGCAAATAGAGCAATTAAAAAGGAAGTGGTGTATCCTTTGGATTCAGTATTGGATTTAAGCCCAGCTCCTCAAACCAGAGCACCAACAGAATCATAGAATTAGAGAATTGGAAGGGATCCTGAGGGTCTTAGGGTCGCCACATTTCAAAAGGTTGTTGAGCTTCTTCTTTTTTAGTTTTGAGCTATTTTTGGGAAATCACCAAAATATTGACTTCTGACATGGGTTGCCATATGTCTGATTTCCCCCCCGACATTTCTGTGTTTTCAACCTGGACAATGGCAACCCTAACAACCCCCTGCAGTGCAGGAATCTCAACTAAAGCATCCATGATAGATGTCCATCCAAACTCTGCTTAAAAACCTCCAAGGAAGGAGAGTCCACCCCATGAAGCAGATTAGGCTGAGAGTGAGGGAGGGTGTGGCCCTAGGTCACCCAGTAAGTTTCATATGCAAGTGGGGAATTTGAACCTTACTCCCCCAGGTCCTAGTCCTAGACACTCTAACCACTATACTACACTGGTTCATGGTAAGAGTATTTACTCACAGAGGAGAACCACTGAGTTCAATGGATTTACTCAGTGAATATGCTTAAGATTACAGTTGTGCAACCCAATCCGATGCATATTTGATTCAAATTAAGACCCATTCAATTCATTGGGGACTACTACTCCCAAGTAAGTTTCCATTGGGGTACAGCCTTAATTAGTGTGGAAGTCAGTGTAAGGAGAAACTGTAATTGGTGAGACTAAGAATTAAGACCACAACAATTTATTTTTGAAGCTATTTTGATTCTGGTGTGTTCACAGCCATAACTAAAGAAAAGAACACTAAAGATTATCTTTCATCCAAACAAAGAATAACAACTTCTGTTAATTAAATTATAATCAGTTTCACACTTTCCTTAGTATCTCATGAGAATAATCTATATTGAATTTTTTGTGATATGCAAATTTACTTAAATGTAATCAGTTAATTAATCAGTTACAAGTCAGGTAATAGTGCAAGCCTAGACATGTCTAATCAGAAGTAAGTTCTGTTTAGATTATTATTGTCAGGGGCAATGCAGCAATAAATCACACAGAGTACATGAAGTTAACTCTTTATTAGAAGAAACAAGGTCTCGGGAGTGTCAGGCCTAATGTGCACAGCAACTCTTCTTGGTAGGTCTTGCCCCTATGAGGCATTTGTGGAGACTGAAGGTCCCCACCTTCCCACAGCTCTCCTCCTTTCCCAGATTTTCCCCAAGCAATCTGAGACTATGCCAGTGTGCTTGCCTTTGCTCCTCCCACTTCATCCCTTTCCTCGATCTGGGCAACCAGGGGAGGTGAGGTTTTTTTTTTTTTTTTTTTTTGCAGAAGGAGGAGTAGACACCCTTGCTTCTTCACCAGCCTGACTCATCTCTGCCTCTTGGCCTCCCTCCTCTCTTGCTTCAGCTTCTGCCTCTGATTCTTGACTTATCTCTGCCCCAGCCTCTTCCTGCTCACTAAACGTGGTTACCTCTTCAGCTTCCAACACCTCCTCCTTCCCGTCTTCTCCCTCTTCTCCCCCTGACCACTCATCATCGTCTCACCACAAATCTCCGGGATCTGAGCCTTCTTCCCTTGAGGGTTGGGATCTGTGTCCTTTAATGGCAATTAATATACCGGTAGACCTCCTTAGCCCAATTAGATTTTAGTTTATGACCTGCTGTTGAGAATTAAACTCTTCCACATAACCAATAATCTGGAGCAAAACTAAACTAAATTTAGTTTAGTTAGTTTATTGAATTTGTGCTTCCAGATGCCCCAGGAAACTCAAAAGGAGAGCAAGCATCCAAATAAATCCTTTAAACTGCAAAGGGAAAACCTTCTTACATTTTAAATCAGTGGTGACATCAGTGCAGGGCTTTGTTGGATGTCTGGAATAAGGATGGAGGAGGATTTTGGTTGGCACCAATCTTTGGAGCAAGTCTCTCCGCTTTGGTCTCTCCGCACAGCGAGTGTCCCTAGCCTCCTGCTGCCTGCGTGGCGAGCGTCTGGGGGGGCGATGTCCCCCCCAGGGATGGCACCCGGAGCGGACTGCACCCCCCGCACCCCTCTTCCTCTGCCAGTGAGCCTCTCCAGTCCACATCCAACAGATCATACTTAGTTTGGAACACAGACATGCAGATTAGGTTGCACAGCTACACACTTTTCCAGAATACAATTGTTTTCAACTTAAATTTATTTCTTTATTTAAAGAATTTGTATCTCACTTTTCACTGCATGCCTCCAAGTGGCTAACACACACACACACACACACACACACACACACACACACACACACACACCATGCAGTATACAAAATTTAAAAAGTAGATGAAAGCAATAGAAACATCAGAACAATGTCATGGTGAAAAGAGCTCCTGAAATAGAATTGTTTTAACCTGGCATCTGACATTTAGGAGGGGCATAGCCTACCTGACTTCTAATGGGGGAGAGATCCATAGATTTGAACCCACTACACTGAAGGCACAGCTTTTCATTACCTGTACGTATCGCCAATGGGTTTACCAGGTGACCTAAGATTAGGCGATTAGGCTCTTAGGGGAAGAGGGAGATGCTTATTGCAAGGTAATGGCTTATTTTCGAGAGGAAAGGTAATAAACACAGATGTTCAGAACACCTGTAATTGCTTGTTTAATTTAGAATGGCAATTTCCCCATATGCAGAAGATGATACAAAGCCCTTTACACTTAAGTGCCATTCTGACATGCATTTGGGGTAGAGGGAATCAGTGGCAGGAAGCAGAGCAGCCAGGAGGAGATGGCTGAATAAATTATGCTACGCTGGAGGAATTTACTCAACGGTGCCTGCATTTCTATGCTTGCTCACTTTTTTCTTCTTTTTAATTATTGTGCCCTTAGTGTTCTTAATTGCATTTGTACACTTTTGTATTTTTAAAAAAATTACGTTTGTATAGTTGTTTTTGTTGGGTACCTTGGCCTTCTCTCTCTCTCTCTTTCTCTCTCTTTAAAGGAAAGTTCACATGTAATTCAAACACATTCATGATATTTCAGATTGTCGCATGAGAAGTTCTTCCAGGGACATGAAAGGACTTGCTGAGCTAGACAAATTGGTACCGTTGTTGCCTCTCCAATGTCGGTGAAAACGTTTAGTCTGTATTGTGGAACCGGCATTACTTACCAAATCCTAGCAGCTTTCACTCTGTTCTGCTCCAGCTTTCCCCAATGGTCTCTTCATTTGAGCATCAAATTGGGCACATCCCTTTTCCCTGTCTGAAGTTTTGGAGCCACTCAGGGCTGGCCCAAGACATTTTGCTGTCTGAGGCAAAGGACAAGATGGCGCCCTCTAACCCTTCCATGTATCAAAGCTGATTGGACTGACAGCTGTGAATCCCACCACCACCATCACACACACACATCTTGTCTGTGGGTTGTTGTTGTTTAGTCGTTTAGTCATGTCCGACTATTCGTAACCCCATGGACCAGAGCACGCCAGGCACTCCTGTCTTCCACTGCCTCCCGCAGTTTGGTCAGACTCATGTTGGTAGCTTCGAGAACACTGTCCAACCATCTCATCCTCTGTCGTCCCCTTCTCCTTGTGCCCTCAATCTTTCCCAACATCAGGGTCTTTTCCAGGGAGTCTTCTCTTCTCATGAGGTGGCCAAAGTATTGGAAACTCAGCTTCAGGATCTGTCCTTCCAGTGACACTGTGGGTAGCAATGTGTTTTTCTTCACTTACATTAGGGGCAAACATTGTCATACTTCACTTGGGTGTTCTTATTGTTGTTTTCGGAAGGCATATCTGAGGGCCAGTTCATATCAAGTGACTGTATGGATGATCCGTCGCAGACCGAATTCCACAATCAAAATTCCATTATGACCTGAAACACAGTGTTTTTCAATGGAGTCCCTAGCAGAGGTGAAAGAGATGTATAGAAATCACATGGGATGTATGTGTTGGAGGACTGGCCCATTTAAGCTGCTGGGGAGCTCAAATGTTCAATTGGTCCTCCATGTCTCTGCATCTGCAGGCTAACGCAACAGCCTTTCCCTTCACATCCTTGTGTCATACAGGAGTTGTTAGTGTTGTTTCCATCTGTGGGAGAATATCAGGGTTCAGTTCTCTTCAGCTGAAATAATAAGAATAAGAATAAGAATAAGAATAAGAATAAGAATAAGAATAAGAATAAGAATAAGAATAAGAATAATAAAATTTATTTACACCCCAGCCATCTGGCTGGGTTTCCCCATCCACTCTGGGCAGCTCCCAACAGAATATTAAAAACACGATAAAACATCAAACATTAAAAACTTCCCTAAACAGGGTTGCCTTCAGATGTCTTCTAAAAGTCAGATAGTTGTTTATTTCCTTGACATCTGATGGTCCTTTTCAGTGGGGAAGTCCTTGTGGGTTTTTAAGTCTTGTGATTCTAAGTAGGATTGTCAACTCTGCACGTAAGAAATCCTGGAGAGAGAGAAAACCTAAATAAATTAAAGGGGTTGGTTTGCTGCAATGTTTTATATATCAGTTATGGAAATAAAAAAATCAAATAAATCCCTCCTCATTTGAACTCTTGAATAAGGTTTTTAACACAAATTGTTCCGAATTCGTCATGGGTCCAGTGCTACCAGCTACCACTGGCTTGTTTCCGGCAAAATTAGTGCAGGGTTTTCTGAAGGTACATGGGATTCACAACACACATAACAGCCACATAGATCTCCCCCTTCTGGAAACTGCCTGGGAGCTGTTGAAACAAGGGAGTCAAGACTGAATACCATACTTTAACTATGCACTTAGTGGATATAGTACTTTTATCCAGGACATTGCAACATTCAGCTTCATTGGATGGCACCATGGTTCTACAGTTAAGAGAGAGGGAGGAAGACTTCTTCCTATCCACTCTGTCAAAACCGTGCATAATATTATATACCTCTACCATGTCTCTCATTACTCATATTTGTCCCTAAACCGTCCTGTTGTGAACCGTCCTGAGATCTATGGGTATTGGGCAGTATACAAATTTAATAAACAAACAAACAAATAAATAAATAAATAGCCCCCAAACACCATGACCTTCCATCACAGAGGGCTTGCTCCAGCTACTTTTATGAATCTTTTCCAGTTCAATGATAACCCTTTTGAGGTGTGGCAAACAGAACTGTACTTACTATTCCAATAATATGGTTGTGCTATAGATGCTCTAGAGCAGCATTATGATTTTGACAGCTTTATTTTCAATCCATTTCATGGATATTTGCCTGCCTCACCTTTGCCACAAACTGGGGCCGGCATTTTCATCAAGCTATCTGCTGCTGCCACAGTGTTCTTTTCTTGCTTTTCTCCTCCGTTGGCAACACTGGCAAACGATGTGCTGCAAACTAGAAGCCGTTCTCAGCTTCAGATGTGAAGAATGTCCTGACAGTGCACTTTGCCTCGCCTTTCAGAACTCCTGTACTCTAGGATGCCTGTGCCCATGCTCAAGCAGAACACTTAATCTTGCTCTTTGATGAGCACCTTCAAAGGAATAAAGTAACTCTTGGAAGATGAAGGAGCCTTGAGCTCTTTCTTCTGACCTTTTGAGCAGCCTCCCTCCTCAGCTGCAGCCAAATATAACCGTTGTGGAACTTATTTTGCCCTTGTACCCAAACCTCCAAGTGCATGGAAGCTGTATAAGCTACCCATTCATCAGGCCTGTAAGTAGGGATGGATCTGTTAGTTTGGGCATAGTCAGTTTCTAATTTTTCCTGTATTATATTCACTTATTCACATTTCTGCAATGATTTGCATTTCTTTTAAAAAAAAAACAACTCATGAATATTCGCTAGTGTTTCGGTGGAAATTTCTCCTCTACTGTTTTGCAAGCAATTTCCCCCAATAGAAAGTATTTTGTAGGGTGTTTTTTAAGCCACCCAGAGTCTCTGGGGAAACCCAGCCAGATGGGTGGGGTATAAATAAATAAATAAATAAATAATTTCAGTAATATAGTCATTTTAATGCACATTTTCCACAAGATGTTGTTGTTGTTGTTGCTGCTGCTGCTGCTGTTAAATTTGTATACTGCCTTCATCTGAATATCCCAGGGTGGTTCACAACAGAAAAATCCAAAACAAATATCCAAAATAAAAATAAAATACCCAATAAAGGAAAAATAAACAAAGCCCCCCCCCCCCAATATATGTACCTTTGTAAACACTGCTTAATTGTAGAATGGCATTGCAAAATTCAGGGAGATGCAAATTTTGGAGGCTAGCTGTATTTTGAATCTTTTATTGTTTCAGAACTTGTGAATTAAGTAAGTTCACCTGGAAATGCGAACAGAATGGACTTTCCTCATCCGTAGCTATAAGAATTAATGTCTCTTATCTTGATTTTTGTTTGTCCAGCGGCCAAAGCAGAACAGAAAAGAAGAATATGTTCACCATGAGCAACAATGGCCACATTGCTTAGCTTTCAAAAAAATAATAACTAACGTGATGAAGCAGATGTGCATGTATCTGCCCGGTTCACACCTCAAGCAGGGAAGAGGTGGGTCTACTCCAGGGGAGGCTGACAGACTACAACTTCCATCATTCCTGACCATTGTTCATGCCAGCCGGGGCTGATGGGAGTTGTAGTCCAACAGCATCTGGAGGACTCCATGTTGGCTACCCCATGTCTACTCTTTACATGAAGAAAGGTCTTCCCTATACTGATCAACCATAGTTGCTGATCACCATAGCTCTCCTGATCACAGCAGAGAATATAAAAAGACATGTCATCTGTACAATATGCTTGTTCTGATGATTTAACAAAGGTAGTCTGGGCTTTTCAAACCCCAGCTCATTTGTGCTGGTGAGGTTTTATCCCTCTGAAGTTGGAATCACACCAACAAACAAATATAGTGTGAAATGCCCTCGTCGTGTAGTGAAGCAATTCCATCCCATTCCACATCAACGGTGGCTTCCAATGAAGGCAGAGAAATTTGTTATATGACAGCACACCATGGGATGTTTATACTAGTCATTATGCTGGGATGGTAGAAACCATGGCTGGGAAATAAATTCAGCTCAGACTGCATTTAAAGTTTACCTAATCCACAACCATAGGCGAACCAAAACACTGCCATCATTTTGACATTCCCTCTTCTCCAAATTTTGCAGTGCAGTTTTCCAGCCAGGTAGTGTGTACAAAATGCATATACTAAAGTAAAGTATGCATAGAAATGGATATATCGTTGAAAATAACAAAAAAAAATGGATTATATTAGAGAAAAGCTAATTAGGCAAAATCGCACGCAAAAATGTGTACAGTGGTCCCTCGACTTACGAATTAAATCCGTTCTGAATGGACATTCGTAGGTCGAAAAGTTCGTAAGTCGAAAAAGTGATTTCCCATAGGAATGCATTGGGAGAAAAAATATTTGGAAAAATTTGTAAGTCGAGGAAACCGCATCTAAACTTCGTAAGTCGAGGAAACCGCATCTAAAACTGGCAACGATTTCCATTCGGATGTTGAAAAATTTGTAGGCGTGCGGCCACTTTTTTCATTCGTAAGTCGAAAAATTCGGATGTTGAGTATTTCGTAAGTTGAGGGACCACTGTATATTGGAAGGAATTGACACTAAAATGATAGCGAACTTTCACGATGTGCAGATGTGGAGAACTGAACTTAAGACTGTGAAAATGATTCACTGGGAGAAACCTAAACTGGCAGATTCTCCCATCCCTAGAAGAAATTCCATACAAAGAAGCAGTTGAGGCATAAAAGAGGCAACGTCTAGATTTAGGTGATGGCCTCAGTGACCTGTGGAGATGGTAGTTCAGGAAGAAGCTAAATATCAGCCTTGCAATCTTTGTTAGTGGCATAGATACGTCCAAAGCAGGCATAGGCAAACTCGGCCCTCCAGATGTTTTGGGACTACGATTCCCATCATCCCTAGCTAACAGGACCAGTGGTCAGGGATGATGGGAACTGTAGTCTCAAAACACCTGGAGGGACGAGTTTGTCTATGCCTGGTCCAAAGTATCTTCGTCTACCAGAAGCTGCTGAAGGTTTCTTTTGGCTTCACAAAATCAAAGTGGAAGGAAAGCAAAAGTCCCTGGAGGAATCCCTATTCCAACTGGGGTGAGTAGCATTCAGACTATGGCTATTGATGACTCTTAGGCACGATGGCTATGCACTGCCTCCATGTCAGAGGCAGCCATGCTTCCGAATACCAGTTGCTGGAACTGCAGGAGGAGAGAGTGCTCTTCTGCTAGGTCCTGCTTGCTGGTTTCCCACAGCCATCTGGGTGGCCATTATAAAAACAGAATGCTAGACTAGATGGGCCATTGGCCTGATACTGGAAGGTTCTTCTGTTCTTAGGGCTGCCAAAAAGAAAAAGAGGGCAAATGAGGTTTTAGAACAGGCATAGGCAAACTCGGCCCTCCAGATGTTTTGGGACTACAACTCCCATCATCCCTGACCACTGGTCCTGTTAGCTAGGGGTGGTGACAGGAGTTGTAGGCCCAAAACATCTGGAGGGCCAAGTTTGCCTATGCCTGTTTTAGAAGACTGTGACTATTGGCAGCCTCTGGTGTGCCTGCTCAGTCTGCTAGCCAGGTGATAACTATTGATGGGCAGCTTCATGACCCTTCCTGTTCTCCCTTCTTATGGTCCATTATCTTACCCTTTGGGGAAGGGCTGTAGCTTAGTGGTAGGACACCTGCTTTGCACGTAGAAATTTCTTGGTTCAGCTCCTTGAAAATCTAGACCTGTGTCTCGGAAGCTGCACTTACTGTAATGGGGTGGGAACCAAGATTATAGATATAAGCAACAAGTAGCAAAAGGATTACAAGATCACATGGCACATAGCTACAAGCCCAGTTTCTTCACAGTTCCGCTCAGATACTCGTACAGGCAGTGCTATTTTTTTTTTGAAAAAGAGGTGCCGGAACTCACCATGAACACCTCCCTCATTCTCTTACAACAACAACAACAACAACAACAACAACAACTTATTATTATTTATACCCTACCCATCTGGCTGGGTTTCCCCAGCCACCCCAGGATGGCAATGGCACCCACCTAAGAGAACTGGATTCCGGCGAGTTCCAGCTGAAAAAAGCTCTGCCTACAGGTCTCCCTACATTTGATGACACTCTCCGTGTGCACAAGAAGGAAGCTGGTGTAATTACAGCCCAAGGGCAAGTTTATGTGTCCCAATAGACGCTTCCACAAAGCAAAAGGAATATAAATTTTGGACCAGTGGAAGGGAAGCTTCTGTTGCTAAATCCAATGGGCAAACACATATTTTTAAAAAGTGTGCTCTATTTCAACTTGAATGTCAGCTCTGCTGCGATTTAGAGTCTGTTGGCCCTTGCTCTAATTTTTATCTTAAAAGCAAAGTCAGGAGCATTAAACTTTTTTCTCTACTTTTCTGTTTTGTCTTTTAAAGCTAGCTGCTTTGCAAAATAAATAAATAAATAAATAAATAAATAAATAAATAAATAAATAAATAAATAAATAAATCTGGAGCTTTAGCTCCTTAGCTCTTCTGCTGGTGGTTTTTCTTGCAATGAAGGACCAGATTGAACTCATGAGTCCCCTCAGCAGAAGCTCTGTACAAGGACCTTTGCTTGAACAACTAGGATTTCTCCCCGTACTTCTCCCCTGTGTGCCACTTGCACCCCTCCCCCCCAAAAAACATGGCTCAGGGGAGTCAGGAGAACTTTTAAAACAGTGCATGGGGAAGGAGAAGGAGACGGGGTATCATTCCATCTGGCAAGCCCAAATCCTTGCCCTGATAGAACGATCACCTTAGCATGATTCTGACTTCCTCCTGAAGGATGCATGTACAGTCCTGTGCACACTCATACTTGGGAGAAAGCTCCATTGAATGCAGTAGGACTAGCGTCTGCATAAATCCAGATGGGATCAGTCTGGGTGGCTGCCATTTTGTGCAAGCTTACATGGAAGTCTTATACAAAACAGACAACACGGTACAGTAGAATAATGTATCAAAATGACGCAAACCGTGAAGAATATTCAATCATATATATATATGACGGACTTTGCCAAGCTTTGCCAACCAGGAACCGTTGAGGTTGTGAGCGTTTCAGCCTAGTTAAGTGTTTATGTATGAACAATTTGACGATGTCCATCCCTGAAAAAACGATAATAGTGAAACGGGAATAATACAAGCTAGCCGCCCGTCGGGAGAAGCAGACGTGGACTCCTGAGAGACTTTAGCACTTTATGACATTGGACTTGTTGCACATTGGACATTGCATGTTTGAATCTCTTTGCACCTTTTGAGACATTTGTACGTTGTATGGAGTGGATTTCCTCCGGTTGCATATGCACACACACACACACACACACACACACACACACACACACATATATATATGATTGAATATTCGTCACAGTTTGCGTCATTTTGATATATTATTCTACTTGGAAGTCTTAGCTTGGAGTCTACAACTAGCTTGGAGTCATAGCTTGTTCAGGTGTTACTGCAGGCCAGGGGTGAGGATTTTCAGGTCTGGAGGACGACTGCAACTTCCCATCTCACAGGCCTCTGTGCCCAGCCCCCGGCACTCTCCCCAGACCATCACCTTTTCTGGCCCTGCTCTGCACCTTTCTCAAGTGCTTTTACCTGACTTGGACAGGCACTTGGGCTGTGACAATTGCTCTTGCTCACATAGATGGTTGATTATGATGATGGGTCTGTATGTAAACCTTTGGCTTTTGCCTTGGCTGAAACATAGCCTGATGCGTAATGGAAAGTGATCCCTATGCTCTACCTCCACGATCAGAAGCAGTAATGCGTCTGAATATCAGGCCGCAAGTGGGGAATGTGCTCCTTTGCTCAGGTCCTGCTTGCAGGCTTGCCACGGGCATCTGGTTGGCCACTGTGAGAACAGGATGCTGGACTGGATGGGCCATTGGCCATTGGCCCAATCTAGCAGGCTCTTCCTATGTTCTTCTGCCACGCCTGTTGCTCTGGTTCCACCCACTTTTGCCACTCACAGTGTGACTTGTGGCCTCTGGAAGGGTGCCCATAAGGAATGCAGGTTACTTGGAGAACAGCCGTATACAATTTTTGCCCTCAGACAGCCCTAGAACCACTGATCACAGTGCTCATAGGGAAGACAGCAACACAACCCTCCATTTGAAGGATCATGAAAAGAGGCCAGGAAAGAAACACTATGCATGGTTATATTTTGGTTATGACTCCTTCTTCATGTCTCAGGAGCCATAGATCAACTGTTAGTGTTTAGTGACCTTCTGCCTAAGAGTAGAGAGCCCCTGGGTGGTTCTAACTTGTGTAGCTGGCATTGAATTGCAGATAATCTAAGATGACACAGACCTTGGCAACCTTCTGTGAGTAATCTTTTCAGCAGGATAAGCTCTTGTTGAACAATTCCTTCAATGTACTTTTGTTTTGTACACACTCACGGCCATCATTTCAATCCACATCACTATAGATTTGTTTCTTCTCTCTCCACCCGCCGACACTGCCTTCAATGAAAAATAACATCTCAGCCACCGCGGTGTGGTCACGTGCTTACTTCATAGCCTAGAGTGCCACTGAAGTGGGGAAAGCTTTTTCGCTTTGCTGGGTTGATGAGCAGTATATACCTGTAGAATCATAGACTCAAAGAGTTGGAAGGGACCCCAAGAGTCATCCAGTCCAACCCCCTGCAATGCAGGAAACTCAGCTAAAGCATCCATGACGGACTGCCATTCAACCTCTGCTTAAAACCTCCAAGGAAGGAGAGTCCACCACCTCTCGTGGGAGTCTGTTCCACTGTCAAACAGCTCTTGCTGCCAGAAAGCTATTCCTGAAGTTTAGTCAGAATCACCTTTCTTGTAAGTTGAAGTCATTGGTTTGAGTCCTACCCTCCAGAGCAGGAGAAAACAAGCAAGTAGATAAATAGGAACCGCTCTGGTGGAAGGTAAACGGCGTTTCCGTGCACTGCCCTGGTTCGCCAGAAGCGGCTTTGTCATGCTGGGCACATGACCCGGAAGCTGTATGCCGGCTCTCGGCCAATAAAGCGAGATGAGCGCCGCAACCCCAGAGTCGGACACGACTGGACCTAATGGTCAGGTGTCCCTTTACCTATCATATCTCCCCTTGGTCTCCTCTTTTCCAGCCGCTTCAACTGTTCCTCATAAGGCCTGGTTTCCAGACCCTTGATGTCAGGGACTGGGCAGATGAGGAGGAGGAGTGGAGACCACCCCACTCCAAGATCCTTCCAGAGAGGAGAAAGGGGGGAGAGTATGGACATAGGATGGTGGTGGTTTGAGACGGGTCACACCCCAGAAGATGAAAGGAGAAAGATAACAGTGCACAGAGACAGGAGTCAGATGTGTAAGAAACAGTACTGCAGCCAAGTGGCATGCTGTCTCTGGAGAGTTTGCCAGAGCCCCCTGCTTCCCCTAGCATCAGACGTGCCCTTCGTGTTTCAGAGCAGAAAGCCAAACAGAGAAATTCCCTTAGCAGCCACCATAGGCAGCAGGAGGGGTCTGAATGCTAGGAAGTAACTGCCAGGGGGTGGAGTGGCACTCTGAGCAATGTCGGTTCAAGTGTGAGGATTAAAATAAAGTAGCTGAAAAGCTCTCTCTCTGATTTCACTAGGCAGATAGCCAGTGAGCTGTTGACGGCACCCCTGACACTTGATCATCTTGGTTGCCCTCCTCTGCACATGTTCCAGCTTGTCAACATCCTTCCTAAACTGTGGTGCCCAGAGTTGGACACGGTATTCCAGCTGTGGTCTGACCAAGGCAGAATAGAACTTCCCTTGATCTGGACACTATACTTCTGTTGATGCAGCCTAGAATAGCATTAGCTTTTCTCTCTTTTTCCTGCTGCATCACATGGTTGACTCATGTCAAGCTTGTGGTCCACCAAGACCCCTAGACCCTTTTCACATGTACTGCTAGTAAGCCAGTTCATAAATCAGGAGTGGGGAACCTCAAGCTGAGGGGGCAAATACAGCCCCCAGACTTTTCTGGCTGACCCTCAGAACTTTCCCCAGGCTATACCCAGGTGTCTTTGCCTGACTGGGATATTTCGTAGAACTCTTATAATGCCCCTTGCTTGCTTGGGTAAGGATAGGAAGCAGTGTGCATAGAAACTAGCCTACTCCATCCACTTTTGCACCTGGCTCTACTCACTGGTGGCATGCGGCCCTTGGAAGGTTTCCCAGAAGGCATTACAGCCCCCAGGCTTAAGAAGGTTCCCAACCCCTTGTGGTTGTTGGCATCTGTCTGCTATATGCTAGGGAATCTTTAACTTGGAGTGCTCTGGCAATCAGAGCTGTCTTTCCCATAGGGCTTAGTAGTGTGTCGCGCCAGGGCGCTGGCCTCTCAGGGGCATCCCAGCAAGTGGGGAGCTGCGCGGCTTTGCCGGCGGCCTCCCCTTTCCCTGCATGCCCGCCAGCTGTGCCCCGCCAACCATATGGCTGGCGGGCGTGCGGCTTCCCTCCCCAGCCTCTGCGGGGATCGCTCTCCCGCAGCGGCATGGGGGAGAGTTGCCCCCCCCTGGATGGCTGACAGTGCGCAGCTATGGCCACCCAACATCCGTGGTAATTTTGGGGCGCTGAGCGGATATTTGCACCCCGGCGCCACATCTGCTAAAGACGGCCGTGCTGGCAATACCAGTTGATGGAGGCACCAGATAATGGCTTTCAGGTGTGAAGCAGACAGAACTGGCCAACCCAAATGATTGAGGGGCTGGGGCAGCTTCCCTTTGAGGAATGCTTGGGCCTTTTTTGAACTTGGTAAGAAATACAGAGGCAAGAAAGGGTAACAAACGTGTATGCAGGATGGCCAAGAGAAAGTGGATAGCGAAACATTTCTCTCCCTCTCTTTTAACATTAGAACCCAGTGGTAATCCATTGAAATTGATTGGTGGGAGATTCCAAATAGACAAGAGGAAGGACTTTTCTTTGAGCTGTGTGTGAAATTCACTCTCCCAAGAGGCAGTGATGGCCACCTGCTTGGGTGGCTTTAAAAGAGGATTGGATAAATTCATGGCATATAAATCTATCAGTGGCTACTGGCCAGGATAGCTGGGTTCTGTCTTTGCTGCTGGAGGCAGCTGCCTCTGAATACCAGATAAAGATGAGATTATCAGTGTCTACTAACTGAGTTGGTTGTATACTGCTATCTCTAGCATCAGGCAGCAAGCTTCTGAAAACCAGTAGCTGAGAAACATGAAAAGAGAGCAAGAGAGAGAACTGTTGCTATTTTATTCATGGGTGTTGGGAGATATTGTTGATCTTTGTTTGCTTGTTTGTTATTATGTTATGTATTTTTGTGCTGTTATACTGCAAACCACCTAGTGATCTTCTGATGAAGGCCACTATATAAATTTAATAAATATTGATGATAATAGTAAGCTCAGATCCACCTCTACTATAATGGTGCCTGGATAGCGCCGCTGCAAGATAGAGGCAAGATATAATTTGCTTTGGGGCAAATTCTTGTTTTTATCTCCCTTTTTTACATAGTCGCTGTTTTTCAATTACTGAAGATACATTAGAGCATGTCAGGGTGCATCATGTACAGTGGTGCAACCTACCATGACCTTGAGGCATTGCAATGTATATGCTGCATTGCAAGAGACATCCAAATATGTTCTTTATATAGTCCGGCCACCATTGCAGAGAGGAGACTATTCTCCACAACAGCAGAGAATTCAGCCCTGCATAGGAGAGTTATAGGGTCCTTCCAGGTGGGTGTTCCAGATGACCAACAACTTTATTTTTTGGGGGGGGCAGTGTCTGCATGACACCCTTGGCATAAAAATGCCAGGTTGTATCCCTCCCACCCATTTAATCCAGATGCACTCTTCATGCAGAAAATCCCATAAGATTTTTAAAAAATATATATGGGGTGGTGTGGGGAACTGTTGCTGATTACTCATTTGCATTACATGACTGACACCTCTGCAATATTAAGTGCCAGTCTGGAAGCACCCAGGGTGTCTCTGAAACACACTCATCTTTGACCATACACAAGAGTCTTGTGACGTTACAGGGTTGTTCTGAAGAGAAGTTCCAGTGGGTGAGATCCAATGCCGCCATTTTGGTCCCATAGCTGATTTTGACCCAGTGGAGGCATCCCTTCCCCCTGCAGCACCCCCCATGCCACTCTTTGTGCTGTTTTGGAGGGTCTCTCCATTGGTGCAGGCACATAGGGTGGGAAGAGGACATGAGAGAATATCGCCTCCCCTTACCTTAGCTTGCAAGTGGCTTGCAAGTAGCTTGCAATCTTACCTTTGTTGCAAGTGGAACAGCAGCAGGGGATTTCACCCCACGGGTGCTGACCTGAGGAACAACAGAACACATATGTGATCATCCAACCCCAACCCTTGTGAAAGGTCTATCGTTTAGTTAGTTGTGGGGCACAAGGCAGGTAAAGGAAAGGAGGGAGAGTCCATATCTGAACATAGGTTTACATAAACTGTCTAATCCTCACAGTGTAGGTAAGCTATCCTTCTCTAGCCTGAAAGCTGCATTCAGCCCTGGTCAACCCTCTGCCCAAAAGTGGGTGTGACTATCCAACACTTTCTCATGCAAATCCACATTGAGAAGGTCACACAAGGACCCTGGGAGGTGCAGCAGCGTTCCCACACTCTCCATTTATTTATTCATTTGCTTACTTTTTGGCCATGCCCCTAAGGTTGCATTGACATATGCAAATCACACTTTAAGTGGTGGGCCCACTGTACTGCATTGCATGAATAAGTGCTTTCTTTTGTCTATCCTGAATCTACTGACAATTTCCTTGGATTACCGATGTTCTAGCATTCTGAGAGATGGAGCAGAACAGCAATATGGTCGTCTGAGTTTTGTACAGGTTTCTTGGGGCTTCTTTGTGGGAAAAGGCAGGATACACATTTACTAACAGACAAAGAAGTGGTTTGGTTTTTAATTTTGATTGCGGTGCCTTTAATGTTGCTCCTCTGTTTCCCTGAACCTTTCTTAGCCACCTAGGGAGGGTTTTCTACCCTGAAAGGGAGGGTACACATTTATTAAAGAACTGCATGAAATAATTGAGCAGGGAGCAAATCCAGCCTGGACTGTTCCCATATCTTTTAACAGAAGCTTGATCTGCAGAAATCACTAGACAGAGGTTTCTAGAGCATGGAGATAAACAAGGCCGCCTGCTGAAGCCTTCAGATGCAGCTGCTGCAGGGCCCTGTTGAAAATCAGGAAATGCATTAAATGCTCATTGTGATCGAAAACTCAAAGGTTCGCCACTCCGCAGTGGTGTGGATTTTGCATACTGTCGTGGGGTGTCAAGACGTGCATTGAACAGCATCACAGAGTTCAGATGAGCTTTGGTTTGGAGTGCATTATCTTTAGAGTGCATTATTGCTGCATGTTAATTTTATTTTATCGTTAGCTGCCATGAGCGTTGGGCCATGCTGGCAGGATCCAAATTCAGTATCTGCATAAAAGAGAAATAAATTCTAAATCTGACTCTGGATCAAGCTCCGCAGCTTTTGACCATTATGGCGTTGATCGCTTTTGTTCCTTGTCTTAGACTTGCAAAAATTGTGGTGATGGGCGGTGTGTCACAAGTTCTCAGCATTCCACAAATGGGAGTCTACAGCAGCTTATAGCATGCATAGACTTCTTTGTGGTAGCCCCCATTTAGGCAATGCTCCCCCTGGCGAGGTCCATCTGGCACCAGCCTTCTCATTGCTTGATACCAGGCACAGGTGTTTTTGTTTTCCCAGGCCTTTGGGAGAGCACCAATGATACTGCTATATTGTTAAATATGTTTGTAATGGGTCTATGTGATTTTCTTATTGCATTTCCCCCCCTTGGTTGTAAATTAGTTCACAACTCTTTTACTAGGAAGCTGCGCACAAGCCATAAGCACACCATACATTGAAAGCACTATCATACCACTTTGACCGACCCTCCAAGTGTCCCTATTTTTTCAGGGACAGTCCCAGATTTACAGAAGCCGTCCCAGTTTCTGATTTGATCCCGGAATGTCCCGCTTTTCCTTAGGATCTCCCTATTTTCATTGGAGAAATGTTGAGGCTATGGTATGGAGTCACGCGACCCCCAAAGCCAAGGAGATAAGTAACTACAGTAGAACCTCGGTTGTCGAACATAATCTGTTCTGGAAGACCGTTTGACTTCCAAAACATTCAACAACTGAGGTGCAATTGCCAGTCAGCAAATTCCTTTTAAAAAATAGAGAAACGTGCCTCAGAAGCTGTTCGACTTCCTACGTGCGTTCGAAAATGGAAGCATTCAATTCCAGGTTGTCGGCGTTCAGGTTTTGAATTGTTCGGCTTCCGAAGCGTTTGTCAACTGAGGTTCCACTGTATACAACCTTTTGAAGACACCTGAAGCTCCTGCCAACCTTGCAGTTTGAAAGCACACCAGTGCAAATAGATAAATAGGTACCGCTGCGGTGGGAAGGTAAATGCTGTTTCTGTGTGCTCTGGTTTCTGTCAGAGTGTTCCATTGTGCCAGAAGCAGTTTAGTCATATTGACCACATGACCTGGAAAGCTGTCTGTGGACAAATGCTGGCTCCCTCGGCCTGAAGTGAGATGAGTGCCACAAAGCCATAGTTGCCTTTGACTGGACTTAACCGTCCAGGAGTCCTTTACTTTTTTACTTTTTTCTTTTTTACCTATGTGGGTTAGAGGTGCTGCTGAACTTCAGGAGACCAAAAAAGGTTTATTTCCTGGCATGGAGATGTTCACCATTATGAGATCTGAGATCCTTTCTGACTCTGGGGAAATTCTTTAATTTGCAGCCAACTCTCCAGCATGTCCTCAAGTAGCTTCTATTCTCATCATACTTTCTGGCCTCAACAATTCCCTCCCAACTGTGTGCTGAAGGATATGATGAAGGCTTTGCAACCTTTATGCTGCCACAGAATGTCTCTCCCTTGGCCTATTTGACTGCCTTACATTTTTCTAAAGCAACATTTTGTAGCCAGATTTCAATTGACCTTATTAGAGTTGTTGTTGTTGTTGTTAATTACATCCTTCCTTTCCACCCAAATGGCTCTTTTGCTGTTTAGTGGATTTGGACTGCCACTGGGGCTGCTCTGCGAAAACTTGCAGAGTTCTCTGGGTGCTATAATGGGCAGCTTCTAAGTCTGTTCTCATGCTTCTGTTCATGCAAGACAACATGCCCAAGTGGAGAGCATCTCTGGATCTTGTGCCACTGCTTTGCACATTGCTCTAGCACAAGGTGGGACACCACCCTTCCGTGAGTGGAACGCCTTCTGCAGTATCTTACATGCCACATTTCATTTGGATCCAACCCATGAACTTGGAAGACTAAGGGGAAACAATATACACGTTCCATAACGACCATTAGTCTAGTGTCTGGAGTAATCTAGAGCCAGCACGGTGTAGTGGTTAGAGTGTTGGACTAGGACCTGAGAGACCAGGGGGTTCAAATCCCTACTTAGCCATAATGCTTCCTGGGTGACCTTGGGCCAATTGCTCCCTCTCACCCTAACCTACCTCACAGGGTTGTTGTGAGGATAAAAGGGGGAAAGGGGGAACCATGAGCTCCTTAGAAGAAATTTGTGATATAATTGTGATATAAATAAATAAGGTCAATGATCACATTGGCTTTGCTTTGTGCTTTATTTAGTTATTAATGAAGAATCATCTCTGTGCTCGCTGCCTATTTCAGAGTACTTCCTCACTACACCAGGCCAGGTCTGAGCAGTATATTGCAAAAATATAATTGTTAGCACTGGTAGATTCACAATAATAGCTAGGGCTAGGTGTGAGATGATAAACATAGCAATCTCTGCATCAGATGGTATAAATTTTTGGTTGCCTTTCTTGTAAATGGCATTACTAGCTGTATTTGTTTTATTCTTTTCTTGTCCTTGTTTTAAGATATGTTGATTATTCATTGTTTTGTGATTGTGGGCTCATCTATACATCTATAATTCTCCATTTTCCATAGGACCTTCTCCTCTAAATCACTGCCTTCTCACACTTCCCTTCCCTCAGTACAGATGATTTAGAGGAGAATGACTTACAAACAATGGCGAATTAATAGAGGTACAGAAAGCTTCCTATCCGCATTAAACAACTATATGGACAAGCCTGGTATTTTAGTTTATGCAATTTGTCCTGATATTTTAGGGTGAAGGGTGGGTAAGAAATACCAGAAAGAAAGAAAGTCAAAAACATATTAATGCATGATGGAGTCAAGTAGTTGCACAACTAACACGTTACTGAACTGATTGCTCAGTTGCCCAATAGTAATCAATTTTTCCAATATTTTACTCCATTCCAATGCACAGTTAAGGCCTCCTTGAGAGGCTTCTGCATGGCTGGGAATGTGCAAAAGCCTATTGGATGGATCTGTTTCTGGAGAATTGGTGCCGCTTGGAAAGAGCTGGTGCCCATTATGTGGGAAGACTCACATAACCAACCCCATTCTATCATATATATATATATATATATATATATATATATATATATATATATACGAAAGGACCAATGTGGAGATCCTGTCCACATTGTCACCCCACCGCTATTGCATTGTCACCCCACCGCTATTGCAGTCAGCTGCATTTGTGCAACCTGAATTTTCTGGTATGTGATTGAATCCTACCTGAAAACAGCAACTATCTAGAACAGGGGTCAGCAACCTTTTCCAGCCTTGGGCCGGTCCACTGTCCCTCAGACCATGTGGTGGGCCGGACTATATTTTTTGGGGGGGAAATTGAATGAATTCCTATGCCCCACAAATAACCCAGAGATGCATTTTAAATAAAAGCACACATTCTACTCATGTAAAACACGCTGATTCCCGGACCGTCTGCCGGATTAAGAAGGCAATTGGGCCGCATCCAGCCCACGGGCCTTAGGTTGCCTTCCCCTGATCTAGAATCACCTTGATTTACCCATGAGTGCACAACAGTTTTTTCCAACCCTGGTAGGAACCTTCCCATGCCCTGAATAGCTGCATGAAAAATGGAAAGTATTTACTATAATAGAATCATAGAATTGTAGAGTTGGAAGGGACCGTGAGGACCATCTAATCCAAACCAATCTTTTGCCCAATGTGGGGCTTGAACCCACGACCCTGAGATTATGAGTCTCATGCTCTACCAACTGAGCTAGACTATACTATGAATTAAGCTTACTGGAAACCATTGAAACCATAGAATTGCAGAATCGGAAGGGATCCTGAGCATCATCAAATCCAACCCCCTGCAATGCAGGGATATGCAGTTGTCCCATACAGGGATCGAACCTGTAACCTTGGTATTATTAGCACCACACTCTAACCAACTGAGCTAGAGCAGGAGAAGAGTTGAATCTCTGCTTGCTGCACAGCTGTTACATCAGCTCAGGAGTCATGCCACAGAATGAACCCAGCAAACTTACAAACTTGTACCCCCTGGTCCAAGAGAAATTGCTAGTCTACCTTAGTTGATAACAAGCACCAGAGGAATAAGGCTGCCAAATGACCAGAAAAGGGGTCTGGCATGCTCTTGTGCTTCTGATTTCAGTATCATGTATGGATGAAATCAGCTTGGAAACACAGCATTGTTGCTGTTAAAGGCAGTGCTACGGTGGCTGGTTTAAAACTTGGCAACCCTGCAAACAGAGAGTAGCTCGTGAGTGAGACCAACAACAGCACATGCTATGCTACATTTGGGCACCCCCTGGAAATGCGTTGCCCCAAAAAAAATCTGAGAGGAAATGCTTCAGCTTCTTTGAG
Organism: Darevskia armeniaca; assembly: GCA_034641395.1. Taxonomy (NCBI): domain Eukaryota; kingdom Metazoa; phylum Chordata; class Lepidosauria; order Squamata; family Lacertidae; genus Darevskia; species Darevskia armeniaca. Next base: position 1,485,982 of record JAWWNF010000078.1, read on the forward strand.
ACAGGCTCTGAATGTTGCTGGCACCTTGGCTTGCACTTGAAAAAGTTGTGGGAATGATGTGGTTTGAGATTAAAAGCAATAATTTATTAAGATGCTCCAGAGAGATGCACAAGGAAAGCTTATCCCGTGAAGAACTGAACAGATTCAACTCTCACAGCTTCCACAGCACCAGAAGTAATTAATTATCGCATCGCAGAAACTTGCTTGACACCATGTTGGACCAGGCTCAACATTATGCTGGCAAGCATTATCTGATGATTTGCAAAACAAGTCAGGCCTCTTCTTTTTGTAACCATTTCCCAAAGGCCACATCTGCCGGTGGTGTAAATCAAGAGCAGCTTTCTCTTTATTTGAACGGAACGTGAAAAAAGACCGAAAAATGAGGATCTGTCCCACCTCTGTTCAGTCTAGCTTGACTATCAGCCCCCAGTTCTGTATGCTTTCATACACAATCGCAGATCTCCCAGGCAAATTGTTCAAAAATTTCAGCATGTTTTCTATCCCCAGGCTATTAATTGTGATGACACATTAAGAGATAAGGGAGCATTAATTTTGGGGGGATAGTTTCATCCCTCTGCAGATGAGAGATATACAACAGAAACCTGCTTTGATTGGCAAAGTGAAGTAACCCCCGGAAGGAAGGGGTAAAGAGGTGTGTGAGTTCCTACGCTGTTGGAGTGCCGAGTCTCCCTTATCTCCGGAAGAAGAGAGGCACCGGCAGTGATCAAATTGCCAAGTAAGGAAGAGAAGATTCTGGGGAGTGCGTAGGCTTGAGCCGTATGAATGAGACAAAAAGAACAGTATATTCCTTTGTTATTTATCATTTCTTTTAAACGTGCTGCCGCTCCTTTCTTCTGAAGCGCAGAGGTTGTTCGAAGTTTGCAGTTGGGAAACTTTCCTAAAAGCAAGCTGGTGGTTGACTCCCTCAATACTGACAAGGAAACAAAATAAATGTGCCTCTGGCCCTGATGCCAAGTTGACCAGCCACACTGGAAAAAAGGAAACGGGCCCGTGATATGGGGACAGGGGACACCAACATGGCATCTGTGGGCATGATGCCACAGAGTCCTTCACTGGCACACCTGAGCAGGAGCTCCAAACTCTGAGGTGTTTTTTTTTTAAGTCTCTAGTCATCCTAGAAAGAAAGTTATGAAGCAAAATCACCCTTCTCAGTGATTTCTGCAAAATGAGCTCATCCTGGTTGCTCCCAGTGTGGTGTAGTGGTTAAGAGCGGTAGACTCGTAATCTGGTGAACAGGGTTCACATCTCCGCTCCTCCACATGCAGCTGCTGGGTGACCTTGGGCTAGTCACACTTCTTTGAAGTCTCTCAGCAGAGTGTTTGTTGTGGGGGAGGAAGGGAAAGGAGAATGTGAGCCGCTTTGAGACTCCTTCGGGTAGTGATAAAGCGGGATATCAAATCCAAACTCTTCTTCTTCTTCTTCTTCTTCACCACCTGTTGAAGGCTGAAGGTTTTGGCTTCAGATGTGGGTGGTTTGGCAGTTAGCATTTGCTCAAGTGGTAGTTACGCATTGGGTAGGCATAGTGTTGGACAGAGGAGAGGTTGTAGTCTCTGCCTAGTCCCTCCAAAAATGAGATATCCCATTAAAGGGATCCAGGGGAGATGCTTCTGTCTGGATGTCCAGGTGGGGGTGGGGGGCCACAACACTCCACAGGTGCAATCCAGTGGGGGAGTTACTCCTTGATGTAGGTGAGGGACTTCCCCACTTCCGGTTGACCCCAATGTAAGTCCTTCTGGCAGGCCGGCCAGAAGTCATGGGTTCTACATCTGTAGTCAATAAAGATGTGGCCTGATTTTACACAAAATAATGGTTGTCATGCCTTTGGTATGGGGAGGTCTAAAGCATGGGTAGGCAAACTAAGGCCCGGGGGCCGGATCCTGCCCAATTGCCTTCTAAATCCGGCACGCGGATGGTCTGGGAATCAGCGTGTTTTTACATGAGTAGAATGTGTCCTTTTATTTAAAATGCATCTCTGGGTTATTTGTGGGGCATAGGAATTCATTCATTCTTTTCCCCAAAATATAGTCTGGTCCCCCGCAAGGTCTGAGGGATAGTGGACCGGCCCCCTGCTGAAAAAGTTTGCTGGCCCTGGTCTAAAGGGCAGTGGGGACGCCTTGCCATACAAGGCAATTAGAATCCCTGGGATCCTAAAGAGCTGTTTCCTCCTTCTCTTTAGGGTACATTTCCTGCTTCTCTCTTATTTTCTAATAGCCCTTGGAATATCCATTATTTGCTCTTCCTTTTTTCATAGCAACCAGGATGTATCTTTCCTGTGGTGGGCTCGTTTGAGATCAGGTACTCCCTACGCATTACTTGCTGCAAATACTGCTGTGCAGTAAGTGTGGTTGGGGGCTAAGGAATCCTGTCCCCAAATGGCAAGTGCACAGTGTGAAAATTTAGCAAAAGGGCTTGGGCATGTCTCAGCATGTCCCAGGCACTCATTAAGAATCCACTATATATCTCACTTACAGTATAATGATAGACATGCCGCACTTCTGTGGGGAACAAGCCCCTCTTGAAATGACCACGCTGTAAGATCTGGGCTCCCTCCATGCAGACTGAAGGTGTAAATGGGTGAATAAATATTTCTTAAAGCTACGACAGTCTCCACTGTGTCTTCAATTCTCCAAAAGAGCACAAACCCTGGGTGAGCACCTGGAACCCCCTGGAATCTTGCTGCCGCTCGGCAGAGAGTGGGGGGGGGGGGGTGGCTCCCAACTTCTGTAAGAATATTACCAGCCTGGGTAGGGGCTGAGATCACAGCAGAATTGGGGATCTTAGGGATGAAACCATGACAAAATCAGGTGGGTCAAGATCCTGCCTTACTTTCCATGATGAATATGGACAGTGGCAGAGCTTCATGCTCTGGCACCGGGGGGGGCGGAGAGCAGGCGTGGGCGGGGCTGGTGCACGTCCTGGGGGCGGGGCGCCCAGCATGGGCGGGGGGGCAGCTGCGATGGCACCCTGCCGGGATCACGCTGCTGGGGGCGCTGCACTCTCCCCGCACTCCTCTTCCTCCGCCAGTGGATATGGAGCCTTCTGAGTTGTGGATGTAGCTTGGCATAATGTGATTGCTTTTCAGAGACCAAATATCAGTCATGGTGTGTGGGTGTGGGTGGGTGTGGGTGTTGGGTGTGTGTGGGTGTGTGTGTGTGTGGTGGGTGGGTGGGTGGGTGGGTGTGTTGGGGTGTGTGTGGGTGGGTGGATGGGTGGGTGTTGGGGTGTGGGTGTTGGGGTGTGGGTGGGTGTTGGATGTGGGTGTGGGTGTGTTGGTGTGGGTGTGGGGGGTGGGGGTGGGTGTGTTGGGTGTGTGGGTGTGGGTGTGTGTTGGGTGTGTGTGGGGGGGTGTGGGGGTGTGGGTGTGGGTGTTTCACTGTCCTAAAGAGCTTGCAGCTTCAGAAAGTGGGACTGCCCACCACCATATGCCACCAGCAGCAGCTGTCCGTGTTGCAAATGTTTCATTTTATATTAAGGAGGAGGAAAAACAAAAACAACGAGAAAAACTGTTCCATCTCTGGTTTTATTCTGCATTATTTATAAGAAAGTCATTGTAGTTTTCTTTCTGTGCAGGGAAAATATAGAAGAAAAGGCAGGGGACTCTTGTTTACCTCCTGGGATTGTCTCTCCCCCCCCCCCAAATTATATTAACACAAATGATATTTGGCCAAGGCTGTTCTGTTATGCCCTCACCTGTGCTGCTGCGGAGTGTCAGATCTTGAAATCAGAACTTCTGAGAACCTGGGAAAGGCTAATAAATGACCCCTTTTGGCTCCAGGTTAAAGAGCCCAGAGATGGTCTGGGTGTGCAGCCTAAAAGGGGGTTGGGGTGGTTTTCGTCATATCAAAGTGAAGCCTGGGAAGGTTTATTTATTTGTTTAAGAATAAATCAAAAGAGGCAATGAGGTGTAGTCATTAGAGTGTTAGACTAGAACCTGAGAGACCAGGGTTCGAATCTCCATTCAGCCATGCACAGCATTTGAAACTCCCATTGTTCTAGGCGCATTTTGCAACAGGGAATTTCACTAGCTTGAGCAGTTTTGGAGCTCTGGGCACAATACTGCGCCTAAGATTTCAGTGCAAGGAAACGAGGACCTTTTTCTGCCTCCCCACTTCCAGCTACTCTCTGAAGACTGGAGAAGAGGCCCTCTTAAGAATATTAGGGGGCTGGGGCAGGGGAAGCACTAGACCATGTGAAAATGGACATAACATTTTAGCTGCCGTTCATACATTTTCAGCTGTGTATTCTTGTTATATTAAAAAGTGCACCTAGACATTCCATTGTTGTGCCCATTATCTAGGTTTAAGGTGCCATTTAGCTCTTAGCTTTCATATCTCAGTTTCTAACACTGGCAAAGAAGCTCATTGGGTAACTCTGGGTCAGTCACTAACTCTCAGCCCCACTTACCTAATGGGGCTGCTGTGAAGATAAAATAGGGAGGGGGGAACCATGTACACCACCTTGAGCTCAAACGTGGAAAGGTGGGATGCATATTTAATAAATAAACAAGCAAAAGCTTTCTATTCATCTGCAGCATCACACGCGAAAACCCCATAGCCAGGCCATTTTTGTTTGGGGGTGGGGTTTTTTTGTTTTTTTTTTGTTTTTTTTTTTTTTTTGCAACCCTATGCAGTCGAAAACTAGGCTTCCTGTTCCTTTTAGGAATAGACAAATCAGTCAATTTCAGTTTCTCATTTTCCTCATCTTAAATTCAACTCTCCCCATTTTCACACCAGCTTACAATTTTAACAAACATAAAAACTCCACACATTAAAAAAACCAAAAACATTTCCATGCACATTTTTCCTTCTATGCAATGTTCTATGCAATATGTAATTTTGCAAGTAATTTACTGGACGTTTTTAAACAGAGATATGATCTGCCAGGGATTCGCTAGCTGTGATTCTTGCATTGCGGGGGTTGGACTAGATGACTCTACAAATCTATGCTTCTATACCCAAGCATAATGCATTTTTCTATATTTTGTTTTCACTGTGTGCTTTTGTGCACAGTTGCTGACAAAAGTGAGACCCTGTCTGCATATAACACCTGTTCTCAGAGACCTGCACTGGTTGCCCGGTTGCTACTGGGCCAAGTTCAAGGTGTGACAAATAGTATATAAAACGATTAACAGCTTGGGATCAGTTTGCCTGCAAGTTCATCTTACCCCATATAGGGACTGGTTGGATGCAGAGGAATGGCGGGAGGAACCAACTGGGGAACCCACAAGAGAAGAAGACTCGGAGCCCGGGGATTGGTGGTGGGACAATGATGAGTGGCCACAGGGAGATGAGGGAGAAGACTGGGAGGGGGAGGAAGTGTTGGAAGAGGTGACAAGGCTTAGTCCAGGGGTAGGCAACCTCAGGCCCGGGGGCCAGATGCGGCCCAATCGCCTTCTCAATCCGGCCCACGGACGGTCTGGGAATCAGCCTGCTTTTACATGAGTAGAATGTGTCCTTTTATTTAAAATGCATCTCTGGGTTATTTGTGGGGAATAGGAATTCATTCATCCCCCCCCCAAAAAAAATATAGTCTGGCCCACCACATGGTCTGAGGGACGGTGGACCGGCCCACAGCTGGAAAAAGGTTGCTGACCCCTGGCTTAGAGTGTGTGGCACAGAGAAGTCTAGAATCAGAGGCATAAGCAGAGGCAGGAAAGTGGGGGGCAGGTCAAGAGGCAGAGATGAGTCTGTCTGGTGAAGAGTCCTGGTCCTGGGCATAGCTGTCAACTTTTGGATTTGAAAATAAGGGATTTTCCCCAAACTTTCGGATTTGAAAATAAGGGATGCCACAAGGGCGGTGCAATGGCACCAAGTAGCCTCGCCACCCTGCGCTCCAGAGGCTGCGCGCGAACGGGTGAGCGAAAGAGCGAGCACATAGACGGCAGACAGGCTGGCTGTCTGGTTGGGCGTGAGGGTCTGGCTGCACAAGGCATGCAAGCTCCGCCCTCAGTCGGTCTCAGACTCCTTATTGGCAGCCGAGCAACGCAGCTGAGGAGCCTCCCTGGCCAGCAGGGAGGGAGCTGCTTCCTTTGAAATCCGGTAAATTTAAGAGATATCAACAATCCAGGATAGCAGCGGGAAACAGCATTGGAATAAGGGAGTTTCCCGCAAAAAAAGGGAGGGTTGACAGCTATGGTCCTGGAGGTCTCCCCCTCCTGCTACAACAAACCCCCCTCCCCCCTTGTCTCCCAGAACCAGAAGAGGCACGAAAGAGCAGAAGAGCATAGGTTGGCTACATGCAGACGCAGTCTCCAATTGCTTGGAAAAAGTCATGGAGAGGAGGGGACTTAAATGGTTGTGAGGAAGCAGAGACTTTCGGTCTTGGCAACTGATTGTCATGGAGTGAGACCACTGGGAATAAGCCGCTGTGCTCATTAGGCCTGATAGCCAAGTCTGTGGAGATCATGTTAATAAATAGTTAACTCCAACTTTGAACTGTGTGATTGCTAACTGGCATGCTCCTGTGACATCAGACAGGTGCCTTCACCACACAGGTAACTGGCAACTTGCACACATTTAACCTGCGCACATTCATCTTTATATGCTTCGCAAAACTTTTTGTTAAATATTTAAAAGGGGGCAGAAAATGGGCAGGCATTCAGGAAAAACACCATCCCACCTACCATTGAACCCAAGGTGTTTTGACTAGACTTGATATTGCCTTTATATACTATCACCAGAACATAACCCCATCGTTAGTTGAGAGTTGCCTGTGCTATTTTTGTTACCTGCTAAAAACCATTTTGTTTAAGCAAGCCTATCCAGACATGTAGTACCTTGACAGGTGTTTTAATCTGGTTTTAACTTATTGTTGGTTTTAATTATTATTATTGAATGTTTTTAAGTACTGGTTTAAAAAACGTTTAAAACGAATTTTGTCAAACAACCTGAAGCCCTTTTGTTAGGTATCTCAAATCAATTAATTTTAAAAATTGCAAGCTGACGTGCAAATGTGGAGAACTGAAGACTGGAAAAAGGAGGAACTGACACTGACAGAATTTGCCCATTCACCAATTCATAAATAGAGCAATTGTATTCTGACTCTCTGCTTTGCTCTTTCCTTCTCTCTCTTTTTACATTGTAGGTTAGCCTGAGGAGAAGGATTAAGAAACTGGCTACCAAGATGGTAATCACTAGTGGAAATGAAGAAGAAAAAGACAAACAGGAAAAGGAGAGCAAAGAGGAGTCCATCCTGGCAATGCTGGGCATTATCGGGACAATCCTGAACCTCGTCGTGATCATTTTTGTGTACATCTACACGACATTGTGAGCCGCAGATGCAAAACGGGGGAGACAGCTGACAAGAGGTGATGGCAAACGTGGCCGGCTATTGACACACGGCTTAATGAGAATTGACTCTGTAGTATATTAAGACGTCATAAAAGCTCTGCCTGAGGGCGTTGGAGGTTGAAGCACAATTAATTGAACAAGACTTTTTTCACACAGTTACAAGCAAAACTCGCATCTCTCTCTCTCTCTCTCTCTCTCTCTCTCTCTCTCTCTCTGTTCTAGAGAAATGAGTGCAAATCTGTAAGTATCAGCTTTGGATGGGGGGGTCAAGGGAAAACCCCCACTATGGATAAAACTTTTCAATACAGCTAAAGACTGGACACTATTATAAACAGTGACAAATATATAGCATATCTGTGCCAAGTTAAGTTCCATGCCCATTAGTCTGCGTCTTCTCTTCTTTCTTTGATTTACATCGAAGCTAGCAAGCTTTACTTTCTCTCGCTCTTTGTTTTTCCAGTTTTTAACTTAAAATGAACATATGGTGCAATCACAAGGCTGGGGGGGGGGAGGGGAACCAGCTACTCCGCTGAGCTGCCTGAGCTACCAAAGGGTAAAACCTTGAGCAAAGTAAGGTTACCTGACGTTCCTTTTCTCTCTCGGTTGCTTGACATCTGTGTCTGTTCAAGCCGATGTTTATAAATATATATTTTTAATAAATGTGCTATATTTTTAGCATGAGCCAAACTTTGGGTGACGCCAATGTTGTTCTTTTTCAGCCTGGGTTTGTTCCACAAAAGAACGCCCCTCTCTCTCCCCTTCCTCCATCTGTCCCCCCACCCAGTTCTAAATCAGCATATGCTAAGGGTTTGGGCTTTCATTTTGTTTCCTTGCAGCAGATACAGACACCTTGTTTCCTGCTCCACTGCAGAGCACAGACACATCATGCTTACATGCCTGACTTGAAACGGGAATATCAGTTGGAAAACATTGCATTTCATATGGAGGTATGGCACAGCGACCTTTGCCAAGTCGTTTCATGGGCACAGCTCTATATATAGACAAACAACAACAGGGGCAGAAAGAGTTGTTCCACCTCCACGCTTCCTCTCAGAGAATGTCAAGCCTTTCAAATGTATACTCGGTTCCCATTTTTGACGGGGACTTGAAGGCTATACTGAAGTCCCATTAAGTTCAACGGGGCTTGCCGTGAGAGTATAGGATTGCAGCCCACATATTTGAATGGGGTTTAGATTGCGAGGGGAATATGAAAATCTGTGGCTTCTTCATGGTACTCCTGGACATAGGAGCCAACTCCTAGGGACCGTGGGGGCTTTGGCCCCCACAATAAAATCTTTGAGGGGGACGGGCCCCCACAAAGTTGGTGGGCATTCCCATTCAAATGTTGTGTGTGCACTGTGTCATGTGACTGATTCATAGCTGTCAACCTTTCCCTTTTCTCGCGAGGAATCCTATTTGCAAAAAATGGAAAAATTGACAGCTATGGACTGATTATGTGGGGCAGGGCTTACCTGGGCCCCCACAATATTTTATTCATGCCGGCACCTCTGCTCTTGGATATGAGTTCAAAATTGGATAGCGTCGGTTTGAGAGCTACTCCCACTTCTCTTACTAATACCTCGCAAGTATTGCTTTTTGTTTCACCTGCTTTGGACTAATGCTGGGGTGCCCTCAGGATGCCTATGGACCTTCACACTTTCATGTGGGAGGGGGGTACTTTCATGTGGGAAAGGACAAATGGTAGTGACAGGAGGTGTGCAGAGAAGGTCTCTTATGGGGTGGCTGATTTTAGAGAGGGGCAAAATGGATGGAGCAATGGAATGAGGGAAAAGAGGGTTTTGACTTACATTATGGATGGCAATGCATAATATCTGTATTATGACAAAACAAGGGTACATAAAGGTTTCCCAAATCATGTAGTAAGAAGGATCCTGTACACCGCCTGGCTGAGACATAAGGACCTCTTAGAAAGGAAAACCCCAAGGTGGTTATCCCCTACTGAGGTGGTATCAGTGGAAAGGATAAACGTGGATGAAAGGTGGGCTACTTATAAAGATCTCATAGAGTTTAAAGAAGAAAGAGTGAATTGGGGGGGGGAGAGAAAGAAGAACTACAAGATTATACTACGGATTGCTTCCAGTACTTCCATTGAACGAGCTATTTAAAAAAGATAAAGAAAATGGGTTTGGGGAAATTGGCTCAGAATTCAAATAAATTGTAATAGGAAATGATGATAAACGAATCTCTGAAATATATAAACTGTTATTGGAGTGGGAAACCCAAGACAAGATGGTAAAGGCAAGAATGACTAAATGGGCAATTGATATTGGTTATAATATAGAAATATCTGCCTGGGGAAAATTATGGGGGGAAACCATGAATTTCTCAGCCTGTTATCTTATCAAGGAAAACGTACAAAAGATTGTGTGCAGGTGGTCCTTGACATCCAGCAAACTGGTAAAAGTGTACCAAAAAAAAGGTCCAAGTTATGTTGGAAGTGTCAAGAGGCAGAAGGAACTCTGATGCATATGTGGTGGTTGTGCAAGTATGCTAGAAAGTACTGGGAAAAGATTCATATGGAATTTTAAAAAGATCTTTAAATTTACATTTCATAGGCCTTCATACTAGGGATAATAAGCGATGATATCCCAAAGAAGACATTCAACCTCTTCTTACACACAACCGCTGCAGCTAGAATAGTTTATGCGAAAGAAATGGAAAGAAAAAGAAATATCAACGAAAGAAATACAGCAGAATAAATTGATGAAATTGACAGAATTAGCGATTATGACCGTGAAAATAAGAAATAAAGTTGAGACACAGATAAAAGAAGGGTGCAAGTCTTTCGGAGATATAACAGGAGATATAACACTCCATTTAACCAGCCAGTAGGGGTATAACCCGTGTGTTAATATTAAACAAAGGAAACACATGAGATAAAATTGGGTGGAATAACAGGATATGCAGCAGAAATAAGGTTTGGATAGAATGCCATGGAGAGATGGACTGGGAAGTCCTAAGGGAAGTGATATGTGATGGACAATGTATGGTGTTTGTACAAAATTTGTGGGAAATGCATAATTTATTTATTTTTTAAAGAAAGGAAGAGAGGGCAAAGAAGACCACTGGAAGCTTCAGTTCAGATCTCAGGCAAGAGCTACCTGTTCATTCCCCAGCAGGCTGCTAACCATTGAAAGGAGTGGAGAGATAAAGGGGATCAGTGGGAGAAAGAGACAAGTGGCAGAAAGAGAGAAAAGGCAAGGGGGGGAAGAGGGAAAGAATGAGGGGGGGAGAGAGAGTGAGAGAAAGAAGGAACTACATTCTTTTTTGCTCCAGCCATACCTACCAATGGCTTCAACCTTGCCCACTGCCAGCGTGTGGCCCCTGGCAGGTTACCTTGGACAGAATGTGGCCCTCAACAGAAAAAAGGCTTCAAACTCTGGGACTAAAAACATTAAACAAGTGTGGGAAGTTTCCATCCAGATGCAATACATTCAACATTCAAGTCTGATGCAGCTATAAATATACTGGACGGGATCATAGCTGTCAACCCTCCCTTTTTCCAATGCCGTTTCCCACTGCTATCCCGGATTGTTGATATCCCTTAAATTTCCCGGATTTCAAAGGAAGCAGCTCCTCTCCCTCCCTGCCGGCATGGGAGGCTCCTCAGCTGCGTTGCTCGGCTGCCAATAAGGAGTCTGAGACCGACTGGGGGCGGAGCTTGCATGCCTTGTGCAGCCAGACCCTCACGCCCAACCAGACGGCCAGCCTGCCTGCCGTCTATGCGCTCGCTCTTTCGCTCACCCGTTCACACGCAGCCTCTGGGTGGCGAGGCTACTTGGTGCCATTGCACCGCCCTTGCGGCATCCCTTATTTTCAAATCCGAAAGTTTGGAAAAATCCCTTCTTTTCAAATCCGAAAGTTGACAGCTATGGACGAGATTCACCCACTGAACCCTGCCAGCACATGGGCTTCCGCTTGCGCAATGGGCTCCCCCCACTCTCCTTCCCCTGTGTACCCCCCCAGCCCATGAAATGGGCTTTTAAAGGATTGGGAGAACCCCCAGAAAAAGCACATGGGGAGAAGGGGGGGGTCATTCCATCTGGTAAGCTGATATAGTTGTGCTGATGGAACGATCAGAGGAGCACGGTGTTGATTTCCAGCAAAGACCCGTAGTAGCAAAAAAGGAGCCATTTCACCCCTTCCATAAAGCAGGATGTGAAGAAGAACTCTTCTGCACACAAGGGCAAACGTGAGGCTGGACTTATTGGAAAATGCAACCCCAATTGGAGATAATTAGCTCTTTTGAAAGCTGGCCCGATGACAGGTAGACTCTCCTGGTTGTAGTTTAGGATTGAGAAACTAGTGAAAGGGTTATAATTTGGTTTGTGTTTACATCTTGCCTCCTCTGTGCCCGGGGAAAGGCAGTTAACCTCTCTTTGCTTTGGATAATAATGTAGATCTTTCTCGGCGGGGTGCTAAGAGGCTTAATGTTGAGAAAGCACTTTGAAAAGCAAGCATGGGGGAGCTATCAAAGCGGTGTCTTATGACTGTGTATCTTTGCTTCAGGTTTTGCTAATTCAACCTGCACTGTAAGAATGCAGAACACAAAGCTGGGGGAGGAATACCAAGTCGGCCAGCCCTGATTCCTTGTAAGCTCAAAATTAGATAAGAAAAAAGGATATGGGCTTTTCTTTTCTTTCCCCCCAGCAAACATAAGAGCCTGGCTATGCAAATTCATCACTAGATGGCTGTAACATCAAGAGATGATCGTAGGATGTTAGAGTTGGCAGGGATCTTGCAGGTCATGTAGTCTAATTGTTCAGTACAGGCATCTTGCAACTGCAGCATCCTTGGCAAATGGCTGTGTAGCTCCTGCTTAAACAACAGCAGCGACAGAGAAACTATCACCTACCAAGGCAGTGGAAAGGTTCTTGCCATTAGGACATTTCTCCAAAATCTGTTTCCTTCCCATTTCCACCCACTGGTCCTAATCCTGCCCCTCCAGAGCAACAGAAAATAAGTCTGCTCTATCGTCAGCATGACTGCCTTTCAGATATTTGAAAGCAGTCCCTTGACCTTCTCTTCTCCAAGCTAATCGTAGCCATTCCTTGTAGGACTAGGGCCAAATCTGTATTATACATTTAAAGCAGCGTCACACCACTTTCGCATTCATGGATTCCCCCCCAAAGAATTATGGGAGCTGTAGTTTGTTCAGGGTGCTGAGAGTTGTTTGGAGACCCCTATACAGGGGCGTAGCAAGGGGGCAGGGGGCGGGCCACCCCAGGTTCCACCCCAGAGGGGGGTGGCACTTAAAAAAATAATAATTTTTTAAATTTTTTTTTTAAATTTTAACTTTATTGGAAAAAAAGAGATAATAGACACACACACACACACAACCCCCCACACCTCACAAAGTGGCACCATCAGAGGGGGGTGACACTTTTTATTTTTTATTTTTTTACATTTTTATTATTTTTTATTTTTTTATTTTAACTTTATTGGAAAAAAAGAGATAATTGACACACACACACACAAAACGCCCACACCTCACAAAGTGGCACCATCAGAGGGGGGGTGACACTTTTTAAATTTTTTTTTAAATTTTTTTAAAATTAAAGTGGTGGGGGGTGACAAAAAAATTCCGCCCTGGGTACCACCTGGGCTTGCTATGCCTCTGCGTACAAAGGCTCTCTAGAAACTTAAGCATTTCTGTGTGATCCCTTACTACTGCATTGCAAGGTTATATTTCCTGCTTTGCTACACTGGATGTAGCACATCCAGTGACTTCCCATAAGTTCGGCTTGGTGACCAGAGCAAAAGAAGACCACAAGAGAATGCCTTGAGGAAAAACAGGCTTCATTTTCCAACCCTCTGGAAAAGAGGCCATGAGCACTGATATAGCATGGGAGTGGCTAGGGCACATGGACAGCCCACTCTCTTTCTCTCCTTTTAAACAATTTTTGTTGGTTTTTAAACAAACGCAAAAGCTATAAACACTCATCCAGCAGTACAGCTAATGGTGTTTGTTCTAGCCATCTATTATAGACATAAGCTTACACATTCAATGTTCAAACATATTACTTGACAAAACCTGTCCATTGAGAATATTGAGTGATGGGTATAACAAGGGCTGGATCTACACAGATATGAAACACGCTATAAAACAGCACCACCTGTTGTCACATTTTTACAGCACATTTTAATGTTATAATTGACCTGTGTAGCTGAGTCCTGAGTCTTGATTTTAGTCATTAACATAGTTAAAGAAAGGGGTCCGCATTTCTTGGAAGGTGCCTCTTTTCATTATGCCCTTAATTACCCACCTGTGCCTGGTGAGATGCTCAGACATTGCTGTATCCCAGATATCATTTTCCCATTCCTCTCTTTGAAGGGCTGTCCAATTCAAATCCAGTTTCATTAGAAAGGAGAACCTTGAAGTTACCCATCAACAGACTGGACAGCAGAATGAGCCCAGGCACATAGGTCCCCTTTTAACGGTCTCTCCACTGTGGCGAGCTGTATTGCATTTCTGTTTAAATTATAGCAATTACTTCTAAATTTGCATCTGTCCCTAAAAGTCGGCATGTGCAAAATTTATGCAAATATGTGCCTTAAACAACAACAACCCTGTTATGATTCTGAGGCAGAAAGGCAGTTTCAGATCTCACCACTGCTACAAACTCTCCAAGGCTGTCAAACATTTGCAGAGAATTCAGCAGGGCTCCCTACTGAGTAAAAATGCAAAGGATTGTGCTGCACACCTGACTTTAAGTGAACCATTGTTCTCCCTTACCTGCCATTTGGAGCTGAAAATAACTGGCCATGTTTTTTGGGAGGGGAAGGAGAAATTTGTAACATAGATAGGGTGAATAAGCCACTGAAGCACTGAAACAGCGGGCAGAGGAATGATTCACACACACACACACACACACACACACACACACACACACACACACAAACACACCTTTGCTGTTTCTTAGCTTTAGATTCCCCTCCCCTGACACTGCGTTTCATTGTAAGAAGTAGTGCTAGGAATTAGCTTTGCACATTTGCATAGCCTGTGCTGTTATTATTCCCTTCCTTAAGTATGTGTTGAGCAGCAGAGTCTCACTCTAGATCTGCGTATGGAACAATACGTTTCTTTCTTCTGCTTGTTCCTCTGCTTGCAGAGGGCCTTCTCGGTAGTGGCGCCCGCCCTGTGGAACGCCCTCCCATCAGAGGTCAAAGTGATTAACAACTATATAACATTTAGGAAATACCTGAAGGCAGCCCTGTTTAGGGAAGTTTTTAATCTGTAACATGTCAATGTATTGTTTTTTAATATTTGCTGGAAGCCGTCCAGAGTGGCGGGGGAGACTCAGCCAAATAATAAATTATTATTATTATTATTATTATTATTATTATTATTATTATTATTGCGTTCACATGTGTACATTTAAGTTGCAGAGATCAGTTTTAAAAGCCCCCCCCCCCCTGTTCCAGGATACAAACCTCTTTCCTGTGTCACATAAAAGAGCTGGCATCCCTATATCTTGTGGGTGCCCTGCGTAGCTAGCCGTTGTTCTCCATTGTTGCTGTTGGCGTGTGTGTGTTTGTGTGGCAGGGAGAGTAGAGTTGAAAACAAACACACAACGTAAGCACAAGCCTGAGGGCAAGAAATCAAATCAAGGCCTCTCATGAAACAGTGTGGAACATTGGACAAATCATTGGCAAATGCACTGTAACAAACACTCTTGCACAGGTGGGACAGCCAACTGTACTCTGTGTGCTAAAGTGGATTTTTCTTCTTCTTCCAGACATAGGTGCCTATATGTAGGCCACAAAATCCATATTTAACTGTTCAGCCACTAGCTTTTAATTGTTGTTTTCTTAGATTTTGCACCCACAATTGGCATAGGAAGCCCCTTCTTTTTTTCCTGTAATAGTAATGATAATAATAATAGTTGTTGTTGTACGGCTGCTACAAAATCTGATTATATGGTCATGAAAACTACATTCTCAAACTGTTATAATACTGTACACTGCTATTTACAGGGGCAGCACTGCAGGTTGCATCTGCTTTTCAGCCCAACTCCCTGCAAAACACAAGGCTTTTGAATTAGTGCCACCCAAATCTTTAATCAGTGCTATTTTTCTAGGAAAAGAGGTGCTGGAATTCACTGTGAATGCCTCTCTTGTTCCCTTATACAGTGGTACCTCGGGTTACATACGCTTCAGGCAGGACCGGTGCTAGGGATTTTGGTGCCCTAGGCGAGGGGGCGGGCCACGTGACGTCATTGCGCATGACGTACGGTGCCCCACCCCCTGCCCGGCCGGGCGCCCCGTGCCACCGCGGTTTTCGCCGCTGGTTGGGGCGGCACCGGGCAGCGGTGGGGGGCGAGGGGCAGGCTGGCCAGCGCCCCCTCCATTTTGGCGCCCTAGGCAACTGCCTAGTTCGCCTTAATGGACGCGCCGGCCCTGGCTTCAGGTTACATACGCTTCAGGTTACAGACTTTGCTAACCCAGAAATATTACCTCGGGTTAAGAACTTTGCTTCAGAGAAATCAGGCAGCGGCGGCGCAGCGGCGGCGCAGTGGCAGCGGGAGGCCCCATTAGCTAAAGTGGTGCTTCAGGTTAAGAACGTTCTCAGGTTAAGAACGGACCTCCGGAATGAATTAAATACATAACCAGAGGTACCACTGTAACGGCAATGGTGCCCACCTGAAAGGCTCCACCACATCAAACTAGCCACTCCTGCCACCGGTCCAGTGGAATTCTATACCTGGAATGATGGGGGGGAGAGGGTCCTTGAGAGACCAGAGCCCTTAGGCAAACATACTCTCTGCCCTCTCAATTGCTGAAGAGACAAAGTTTTGGATTTGTTTTGTTTTGACCTGTGGCTGGCCCTGCCCCCAAGGCACAAAATCCAATCCTGACATGATGCACAGCTAAAGATAGGCTGAAATGTCAATGTTAGGAATGGATTCATCCAAAAAAATCTCCCAGCCATATAGTGTTGCTAGGTTGCACATTGCCCAAAATTCGCTGGGCACCCAAAATAAGCAATGAAACTTTTGACAAATCTGCACACTCCTCTGTGTGCACATGTGGAGTCTTGCTCACTGTAGAAGGTGGTTGAGAGGAAACGTCGGAAAGGACTGGAAAGGAATTAAGGTTATCCCTCTGTTAAAGCCGTCTTCACACCAGCTAATTGCATTAATTTGGCTAGCCCAAGACATTTTGCAGACTGAGGCAAAGGAGAAGATGGCACTAAGCCACTATTGAGATCCTCTCGGGAACTTTCCAAGTTGATCAAAGCTATGGAATGGGTTGAGCAAATTAGCCCAAGTCAGACCAGTGGTCCAACCAGCTCAGTATTGTCTACACTGACAGAAGGCATTCTCAGTCATACCTGGAGGAGCTGGGGATTGAGGAGGAGGAGGGGGGGAATGAAAAGAGAGAACCCTTTGTACAGGGATTCCACTGCTTGGGAATCAAAATAAAGAAGCGATCGATAAACATGCTGGCTGCTCTTCCATCACTCAGCTCTGGGTTTACTGCAAGATTTACTGAGATGGGAGTAACTATAAAACAGAGCCCAGCCACCACTTTTCAAATCAGGTACCGTAATTATTTATAGCCTTTGTTACCTGGCCAGGGGTACAGTTCTTTCACCTTTTCCTCCAAGCCCTATAATGACACTGGTTGTTGTTTATTTTTTCAGTATTGCTTTGTGGACATTTAATTCTGCATATACTACTCATGTGTGTCTGAAAGCAAAAGTAACAGGATATCAAAAAGGAAAGGGCAAACCTTTCCAACATACATCCCTTCAGGCAGACACAGGTCACTAACAGCCCAGAGGCCCAACCTGGCCCCCAAGGGATTCTTCCATGGCCCCCAGTTTCAAAGGGCCCTCCTTTCTTAATTATCACCTTCACCATCTGTTTATTTGTATGCCACTTTCCCCCAAATAACGTGCCCGAAGCAACTCGCTACGTATCAAGAGAACAATGACGTATAATTGTTCATATTATCTATGCATATGAATATGAAACAATTAGAAATACCATCAATAAATAGGAATTACAAAAAGATCAATCCAAATTTGTTTAAACAATGCAAATAAACCAATCTGTTTTGACAGCTTTAAACAAGAGAGAGAATAATGCCTAAGACAGAAATTTAAAAAGTGGTATCCAAAATACCCACATGCTCCAGAAGATGCATCTGTTTCTAATAGTTTGGATCTAAATCTCTATCTTCAGATATCCATGGGGCCTCACCCCCATCGCTCACCTGCATGTCCCTAGCTAAAATGTCCCATGCAGAGCATCTACTTCGCAAGCAGAAGGTCTCAAGTTCAATTCCTGGCATCCCCAGGTAAGATAACCCTGCCAGAAACCCTGGAGAGCTGCTGCCTGTCCTGAGCTAAATGGAGCAATGGCTTTACTCAGTAAAAGACGGCTTCCTATGAGCCTACCTATTTAAATGCCATATTCCTGAATGCGCATGGGTAGAAAGCAGGGAGCAGAATGGGGGGGGGTCATGTCTACCACTTTACACTCTTCCCAGAATGGTGAGGTGTGTACAGTGGAACATTGGTTATCGAACGTGATCCATTCTGCAAGACCATTCGTCTTCCGAAACATTCGACAACTGAGCCGCAATTGCCGGTTGGCAAAATCCATTGAAAAAATGGAGATACTCACTTCGGAAGCCATCCAAGGCACGTTCGAAAATGGAAGCATTCACTTCTGAGTTGTCGGCATTTGAAAGCCGAAACGTTCAACTTCCAAAGCATTCGACAACCGAGGTTCCACAGTATCTGCTTAAATTCTAGCAGTTATTCCTAAATCTGCACCTGTACATATAAATTGGCATGTGTGTGTTTTCTGCAATTCTTCTAAGTCATGGGCAGTAGATTCAGAATGGACTGCTGAAAGTGCTTCTTCACACAACAGATAACCAGGATGCGGTGAGAGCCACTGTATTAGAGGGGATTAGATAAAGCCATTGGCAGCCAGGGGTGGGCGCAGGCTGTCTATCAGCAGCAAATACCCACAACCAGTACAGGAAACTCCAAAATAAATTCCACCTCCTGAAGAGAGAAGAGGGTGGCCTCACCCCCATTTGGCTCTTCTCCCAACTACTGGAATGTGCCCCCCCCCAATATTCCACCTGAGGGACTGTAACCCTCACCAGAAAAGAAAACATGGCCTGCCCTTGAGTTAGTACGCTGAACTTTTCACAAGACAGATTTTGCATATGCAACATACACATTTTATTTTCATGGGAATCTAGGCATATCCTCCAAGAACTGCTCTCTACCTTAAATCCACAACATGAGAATTGGACACTATGGAGAAATGTACAGGTTCAAATTGGAGTGATGATTCCTGGCCTTAGGGCTAGTTTGGAACCTGGTGTGCCTCACATCCTGCTCCACATGCAACTCGACCCATATTTATCACACCACTACAAACCTTATAAATGTGACCTGACAGTCTATAGATTTTATGTAGGCTAAAATGAGAGGTAGGCATGTGATTAAGCTTTGAAGAAGCAATGGCCTCCATGCCTAACTCTGCAAGGATCCACTCAACCCTCTGTGCTAATCTGGTTGTATGAAGCATTCCCAATTCACCATTCTTGCCACCGTAATGTTTCTCTAAATTTGCAAAGTCCAGCAGAGCTCTGTGTGTGCAGCAAGACTTGAGCCATGACAAATTCTTCATTGGTGCACATGCTGAAGCATATCTGCTCAACACACTGACAGCTTGTGGGTGCAAGCTGCTTGCCATAACTATTTGGCTGCTCTGCATCTGTTAAGCCGTTGGCCTTGTTGGAGGGACTCTGCCTTCTGCTTGTCTGCTCCGTTGTTTAGAATCTTATTCATAGCTTTCCCTTTTCACAATGTGCTGAGATGAGTCTTTACTTCAATACATCCTGCTGTCACCATCATCATCTTCTGGGCTTCAAAATTCTGGAGTAAAACTCTTCTCCTTTACGTACAAAGGACCATTTGGAGCAAGCCTGTATTCTCCTGCTCTGGACCTGAACCAATGGATGCACTTTACAAGAAAGGAGATTGCAACTAAACATCAGGAAGAACTTTCTGAGGGTGAGAGCTGTGGAACAGACTCCCTCAAAAGGTGGTGAACTCTCCTTCCTTGAAGGTTTCCAAGCAGAGGTTGGATGGTCACCTGTTATGGATGCTTTAGTTGAGATTCCTGCATTGTCCTCTAAAAAATATTTAGCATACATCAGAAAACTTTCATGTGCAAAGAGCAACAACGGGTGATTATGCCAACTTTGGTTTCTGATTTTTCCAATCGTAAGCTTAATCCTCCATATTTCCACATCGGTTGTGGTTTTTTTAATTTTAAAACATCCTCATGAAAATTTATCACCATTTTAGTACAAATTGTTCCTCATTAGGCACAATTTTGTTGGCACTTTTGCCTAATAGGCTGTGTTTTCGTATGCTATTTTCACAAATAAGAGAAACTTATAACCACACTTTATCCTATACAGTCATACCTTTGGTTGCGAACGTGATCCATGGGGGAGATACATTTGCAACCTGCAGCGTTCGCAACCCGCAGCGCTGCGTCTGTGCACACGCGTGACGCAATTCGGTGCTTCTGCGTGTGATGTGATTTTGTGCTTCTGCGCATGCGTGAGCACCGAAACCTGGAAGTAACCCGTTCTGGTACTTCTGGGTTCAGCGCGGAGCGCAACCCGAAAACGCTCAACCCGCAGCGTTTGCAACCTGAGGTATGACTGTATACTATTTTGCGTGCATTGCTTGAGCTGCACTGCAAGATTCAGAGAAGCGTGAATTTTGAATTCAGTTTCTGAATCATTTCAGAAAAATTGAAATGGTTAGCATGATTTTAAACACAAATTGAATTGTGTTCCCTCCCACCATGGCTAGAGAAGTAGAAGATAAGGACAGGCTTCGTTTTAGCTTTCCGTTATGGGAGAAGGATGCATATGGAAATACCAGAAGTACTTGGTGGGGCAGGACACTGAAATGAAATTAAAACTGGCCTCAGTGCGGGTATGAAGATTCTCACTTCTCTTCCCTGTACCACTAATCCCAGAATCTACATCGCAGCTCTGCAAGCCCAGACAATGAGAGCGCTTTGAACGCAGGACTTTTGCCTTCCCGTGTGTATTTTTTCCACCTCTTCTTTTTTATCTTTTCCCTGCAGCGTGCCTTATGCTTCATAACTAATAAATCTTCTTTTGCACCTATTTCCCCAGAGTGGAAATGTGTTGAAAACTTCCCTTTTCCCTCACTGCCTCCAGAGAGTAAGGTAAACAATAGCCTCCGCTCTCCCCCAGGCTACTTGTCATCTCGAGCAAGGCGAGGCTTACCCTCCAAGGAGGTGCTTTCGCTGCCTGGCTGCACGGTGCCGCTTTTCTCAAGGTGATTTAAAACTAGTCCGCCTGCACCTGCTTGGGAGGTTATTAGCCCACTCGGGCTGTATCCATTCATCATCCACCTGTCTGCAGGTGTAGAGCATGTGTCGGGTCACTGGCTGACTTTTCCAGGGACGGTCCAAACAAACTTGTCTGTTGATACTTCCCTGATCAGGATGCGACACAGCCCTTTCAGTGTGTCGTGACTGGGTGTGTGCTGTGTAAATGGATTGATGAAGCTCCCGGACCACAACCCGGTGTCACGGTCTGGAACAGGATTCCCTTTCTCCAGGAGATGAGATGGGGACTCCCGAGTCAGAGGGGGAATCATAGAGTTGGAAGGCACCCTGAGGACCATCTCGGCCTACTCCTTGTGATGTAAGAATCTCAGCTAAAGCATCCATTGTCGCAGATCCTTTGCATCCCGGTCATCATCTGTTTGACTTACTTCCATCTGGACGTTGCTACAGGACTTTATACATAAAAATGGCCAGGCACAAGAACATTTTTTCCCCTTGTGCCATTAAATTGTTAAATTTGTATTTGTGTAGCGGAAGGAGAGGCCAGTTATGGGTGGGGTTTCTTTGCTGTGTCATTGTATTGTGAGAGGAACAGTGTTTGTATAAGGTATGTTTACATTGCAATGTAGCCGAAGCAAAATTCCAAGTATGTTTATTATTATTATTATTATTAAATAATAAACTTTATTTAGCTTTAAAAATTACACAATTCCACAATAACACAACAAAAAATTCCAATATTCCATTTTCCCAAAAAAAAAGAAGATAAAGAACATAAAAAGAAGAAAGTAGATATATAAATTAAATTACAATGCAAGGGCCTGAGAATTAAGTCTGTAAATACATCCACATTACTCAGCATTTCTATGCTTTCCTTGCATTTACTGTATACAAATCCTATACCTAAACAAAAGAAAAAAGATAATAATAGAAATAATGATGTCAAATTCCAAGTATGTTCAGAAATGTACTTGGCCTATTCCTATTCCTATTCCTATTCCTATTCCTATTCCTATTCCTATTCCTATTCCTATTCCTATTCCTATTCCTATTCCTATTCCATGACAGGCAGGGGCAGAGGAAGGGGTGTGTGGTAGGGGCAGTTTGCCCTGGGTGTCACAACTGAGGGAGGTGACAAAATGTCGGGTGGCACTCACCGCGGGGCCTGCAGAGTGCTCGAGCCACGCATCTCTCCTGGGAGTGACGGGGTGGCTTGGGCATGCACAGGCTCCACGCTGCCCCAAATGGTCCACCTGCCGCTTCCCCCTCAGCTGTAGGGCGGCTGAGAGGGAGGAGGCAAGCAGACTCCAGAGGCCCCACAGAGTATCCTGCCCCGGCTGCCCCCCCATGGGTGGGTGGCCCCGCCCCTGGACACACGCCGCCCCAGGAGCCCGATCGGCTTGCTCCGCCACTGATGACAGGTGGCCATCCAACCTCTGCTTAAAAACCTCCAAGGAAGGAGCCTCCAAGGAAGGGCGGGGCCTGACAGGCCTATAAGAACTGCTGCGGCTGCTGCCAGCCAGGAGGACTCCCCTGCCCAGCACCTGAGGGCCCAGTCCGGCCACTTACCACCTGGCCTAGGGTGGGGCCTGATGGGCTCTATAAAGGACCGTTGCTGCTGCCGCTTGGCAGAGGGGGCTCAGTTTTGTTTTGTTTTTGTTTTTTGTTTAAATTTCTGTTATTTTTTATAACAGTTCTAAGTTATAAGAGTTCTAAGATGGCAGCGCGCATAGACGCAGCGGTTGCTCAGTGCTCTCCCTTATTTTTTAAGTGTTTTGTATGGCTTTTACTGCTGTTACTCGTGTTGAGTACATTTTTGGTTGGGGAAACAATTGTTTAAATGAAAAATGAATTTATTTTTTTAATTATTATTTTATTATTATTATTATTATTATTATTATTTAAATCCAATTTCGTTGTACTTGTACAATGACAATAAAGATATAAAGATAAAGATAAAGATAAAGTCCCCAACCTCCCGAGGGAGTCCGTTCCACTGTCAAACAGCTCTTCCAGTCAGAAAGTTCTTCCTGATGTTGAGTTGGAATCTCCTTTCTTGTAACTTGAAGCCATAGGTTTGTGTCCTAACCTCCAGAGCAGGAGAAAACAAGCTTGCTGCATCTTCCACATGACAGCCCTGCATATTGTATTGTACAGTGGTACCTCCAGTTACGAACTTAATTTGTTCCGGAGGTCCGTTCTTAACCTGAAACTGTTCTTAACTAGAGGCGTGCTTTCGCTAATGGGGCCTCTTGCTGCCACTTCGCCACCGCACACGATTTCCGTTCTCATCCTGGGGCAAAGTTCTCAACTCGAGGTAACTCTTCCAGGTTAGCGGAGTTCGTAAGCTGAAGCGTTTGTAACCTGAGGCGTTTGTCACTCGAGGTACCACTGTACTACAGTTTCAAACGCTTCTTTCTCTTTTCATTTTTGTTTTGTGTTCACTTTTCCTCACCCTTTTTAAATTTTATCCCTTTGCTGAAAAGTTTCAGTCAGATGTAAATATTAGAAGGCTGCTTGTTGCTGAAGCAACACCAGAGCAATTCTCTCTTATAGCAGCGCCTGGCCTGCTGCTTCTACTTAAGGCTGTGCTGAAGCAACATCAGAGCAGTGTGTAGGAGAGAGAAATTCAACAAGTGTAGCTTCTCTCGGTCTCATCCCTGCATAAGAAACTGCACTTGCAGTTGATCACCTTCCTGCTTATCCCCAGAGTGCTCAGGGCTTTAGTAATCTGTTTTCACCTCCATTTCATGGAATGGAAATGCACTTTATACTCCCATACACCATTTGCATACCCTCCAACATTTCTCCTATGAAAATAGGGACATCCTATTCTATTATTATTATTATTATTATTATTATTATTATTATTCCCTGCCCATCTGACTGGGTTGCCCCAGCCACTCCAGGCAGCTTCCAACATATAGAAAATAATAAATAATAAAACATGTGGTTTGTTTGTTTTTTGTAAAAATAAATTATTGATACTTATTCAGAGATATAAAAAATACATACCCATTACAAAGTATCTTTTTTTATAAGATACTGATATTAAACAGCTACTCAGTATAAAAAAAAGAATAAAGGCAGAAAAAAAGACAAGAGAATGGAAAACCTAAAAAGAGAGAAGATGAGAGAAGTTGCACCAAGTGGTTTTTTTTTAAGGAAATTAATTTGATTCAGCGTTGGTCATGTGTTCTGTAATGTATTCTTTTACAACTTTATGATGTTTGAATGATGCTACTAATATAGATAGAAAGATACAGATTCAGCAGTTTAGACATGTTCTTATAATAATAATAAAAACATTCCTGTGAGCTTGTGATGACATTTCCTTTTAAAACTTGATCAGAAAAACTCAGCCTCAGTTACAGCAGCTGGGATTTGGGTACAAAATGCCTTTCCCTTTTCTTCCTTCCTTTTTCTCCTAGCGAGTGGAGAAACGGTGTCCTGAGTGTTCTTCGGAATGTGATTTGAGCAACTGCTCCAAAGTTTAGAAGCAATTTGGCAATTTGACCCGTGTGGCTCACTTCAAACGCCTGTCCTCCGATGGGTTTGTGTGGGAAGATCCTTCCGAATACAGAAGGGTGAACTGTAATTTAAGGCCTCCCTTCCAAAGATAATTAATCCAGTTAGTGAAGAAAGCCCTAGAGCTCATCTCAAAAGAGGCCATTATCAAACAATTGTTATCTACTGAGAACCATTTCTTTCCTCTCCCCTTCTAAATGCCCTGCTGAGGCAGAGTAGAATATTTGCCGAGTGTCTGAGAGGTTCCCTCTGCCTGAGGGATGGACTGCAATTACGGCACAGTAAATATTTCATTAGAAGAAAGCACAGTAGCAGAGGCACCAATGGGAGGCAACCTTCTCTTTATTTAAAACTTTTATTAGAATACAAGGAGGAAATCTAACAGAGGGATTATTCTTCATGCCCAACATGCCAGTCAGACAGAGAGACTGCAATACACTGGGGGTGACATCAGAGCAAATGACTCTGCCCAGTATACCTGAAGGAGCATCTCCAGCCCTATTGTTCAGCCCGGACACTGAGGTCCAGCTCCGAGGGCCTTCTGGCAGTTCCCTCACTGTGAGAAGTGAAGCTACAGGGAACCAGGCAGAGGGCCTTCTCGGTAGTGGCGCCTGCCCTGTGGAATGCCCTCCCATCAGATGTCAATGAAACAAACAATATCTGACTTTTAGAAGACATCTGAAGGCAGCCCTGTTTAGGGAATTTTTTTATGTTTGATGTTTTATCGTGTTTTTAATATTCTGTTGGGAGCTGTCCAGAGTGGCTGGGGAAACCCAGCCAGATGGGCAGGGTATAAATAAATTTATTACTAGTAGTAGTAGTAGTAGTTACTGAATAATAAATGTTTAAGGCAGCTTAAAACAATCCACCTTTTATCATTGTCCAAAGGAAGGCCGGCTCCATGATGCTTAAGAATGAACTCTCACCTGGGCTCTAGCTATGGTTTTAACATGTACCAGAGCTCAGACCCATCCAATAGAGCTGGTTGTTAGAAGAGTCAGGATAGGCAAAAGAAAATACTTTAGTACACAGCACATGGTTGAACTACGCGATTCACTCCTGCAGGGTGCAGTGGTGGCTACCAACTAGGCTGCCTTGGTCTAGACAGGAATCATAAGCCTGGATTCCAGAAGTCCTGACTAGTGGAATCTCGGCCTCAAGAACTCCTGATTCACTGGACTGAGTTGTCTTAACAGCACTGCTGGACTAATGGAGCAAACAAATATCAGCTGCAGAGGTGGAGAACACTTCCTGACCATAATCTCCCCATATCTGAAGGTCCAGCTTTGTCAGATTAGCATGGTTGTGCTTTGAAGGCCCGGTTGTTGGGACTTCAAAGCAATTTGAAGTTATGTCAGATGCTGCTGCTCTTTGAAGGCCCGGTTGTTTGGACTTCAAATAAATTTCCCCAAATACAATGCATTTTATGCTATTTCCATGTATATATGCATTGTTATACCCACTTTTTCCAAGTATATGCATTTTTGTACACATTACTGTGCTGAAGAACTTCATTGAAAAATTTAGTGTGGATTTAGAAAGATGATAGTGTTTCAGTTCCCATATTGCTTTGGATGGTACAGATTTGGTAGGTCCACCTTGAAATGTGAACCGATTCTAATTTCTCCCCCATCTCTACTTGCTACAGCTAGTAGGAACATTTCTGGTGGTACCGTCCCATCCACTGAACTTTCCATGGCTGCTGAGGGGGCTTCTTTGCCAATGAAGGCACTACCATACCTGGCAGGTGATGAAGACCAGCAGATGGACACCTCCACTATATCCTAAACCCTTTCTATCAGTAAAGATCAGGAGGTTAGGATTTCTCCCAAAGTTCCCTCAAGCAAACAAACAAAACAGTGCAAATTCATTGCAGCTGTTTCCATTTGTTATCTGCTTTTAATTGTTCTTTAACTGCCTAGTTTGTCAGTTCAAGACAGAAGTCAGGAAGTCAAGGTCAGGATTAAGCCAGGAGTCAGAAAGCTGAAGTCAGGAAGCTGAGGTCAGGATCAAGCCAGGAGTCAGAAAGCCAAAGTCACGAAGCCGAGGTCAGGGTTAAGCCAGGAGTCAGAAGCCAAAGTCACAAAGCCGAGGTCAGGAACACAGGAACCAGGAACAGGATGAGCAAGAACAACCACATGCTCCAGCACAGCAGTTGCAGGTGCTGGTGAATGGAGCAGCCGGCCTTCCTTAAGTAGCCGGCTCATGACCACGCCTCTTACGAGCTGCAGCTGCCTCTAATTGTTCCCTACGTCTCTCAGCTCTACATTCTACAGCTGAGAAGGGAGGAGGGGAGGGGGCCAGCCGGTTCTTCTCCTCACAAGGGCCTGATTCTGGCTCGACTTCTTCCTCCTCCTGTTCTGGTCTTTCCACTTCCTTATCTGACTCTTCCTCTTCTGAGGAGTGCCGCCACCAGTCTTCTCCAGGTATGAATTCCTCCCTTTCCCCAGATTCTTCCGTGGGTGCAGCCTCACCGGGGGGGGGGCTTCCCACCACTCCCCCTCGTCCGGCTCAACCCTTACAATAGCTGCCTTGAGGTTTCAGCATTAAGGTGGGTTCTACAATTTCTACAATTGGTGTGTGTGTGTGTGTGTGTGTGTGTGTGTGTGTGTGTGTACTGTATATATATATATATATATATATATATATATATATATATATATATATATATATATATAAAATGTATACATCACTTGATTGTAAAAACAAACAAACAAACCACTAAGTGTTTTAGGAAAATATGAAGCCTTTAAATTGTCAATAAAAAACTGTTAAAAACAGGTAATTAAAAATGTTCAACAGATGGTTAAAACCAACAGTAGCTAAAAAGAAATGAAATGCATGTTACATAAATGCAACTTTCTTGGGGGGAAATGGAAACTTGCCAAAAATCCAATACGGCATCAACTGGAAACGATTCCAACTAGTATTTATATGCATTCACACAAAATTCAACTATAATCCAATTACTGGAGGTTATTCAAAGGTTATTTTTAAAGTGCTCCGCAGAGATGGGAATACAGCATTTCATTCATTGACAACAGTGGCTGAAGTGGGGAGAGGAACTCCTACTGGAGGCATCAAAATAGGTTTGAACTCCGGCACTGTGGGGAAATCTTCCAGCAATCAAAGGGTGACCTTCACAGAAACAGGATTCCGCTGTGCTCCCACGTCCTGAAGAAAGAGGAGCGCTTGCATAATTAAAATAAAAATAAAAATGAAGAAGGTGCTTTTTATGTGACTGACATGTTGATATTCGTTAATTGTCTTAATCTTTGCTCAGAGATCTCCAGCTGTAGGACGTGATTAAAGCTACTGTTAAAAAGATGCTGTTTATTTGCTTTCCGTCCTTTAAGTTGTTTGCAAAATATTTTGCAGTAATTAGGCATTTAACTACTGAGTATTTCAAGTGAGGATTAGGTAATGTGATTCTCAAGAAGTGCACAGAAACAGAACGGAGAGGCACCGAGCCCCTTAGCAAAACTCACTGATTGATCGAGAGTCTCTCCTTGGCCTCAAAAAGCAAGACTGTAATCTATATGCTATTATCCAACTCAGCCCACTATGCCAATACCATTCGGAGACATTTACTGAGCTCTGGAACACTTGACTCCTGTGATATTTGAAAGCTCAAAATTCAGAGCTGTAACCATGATAGGCTTCAGAAAAGCCAATGGACGCATCACAAGTAGCCTTCCCTCCACATCCCCTGCCTCAATCTGCCGAAACCTACTAAATTCACTTTATTGAAACTTTTTAAAATGAGTGCAGACCTATAATGTCTCTGCTCTTCTGGCTTGTACAGATTATGGTTTTAAGGCTGCAAACCTATATCCTCTTCCCAGGGAGTAAACAATCGATGGATTTAGTGGCACTTATTTCTCAATAAAGAGCTACGATACCCAGACTGGTTTAACAATCAATCCTTATTCGGAGGAAATGCTGAGATTGTAGGTGTCTAGGGGGAATAGGGGGGTCCTGTCACAACTCTCAGCACCCTTAACAAACGACAGCTCCCATAATCCTTTGAGGGAAGCTATGATTGTTTAAAGTGGTACCACAGAACTTGAAATGCATGTCAATGTGGCCTCTGTCTCTTCCTTCTTCTCTTAAAAATAAAGAAATAAGTAAGCAAAATAGAAAAGAACGTGGTGGTTACAGTCAAGTAAGGACATAGGGGAGAGCTAAGTGAGAGCTGGACCATAAAAAAAGGCTGAACGCCGAAGAATTGATGCTTTTGAATTATGGTGCTGGAGGAGACTCTTGAGAGTCCCATGGACTGCAAGAAGATCAAACCTATCCATTCTTAAGGAAATCAGCCCTGAGTGCTCACTGGAATGACAGATCCTGAAGCTGAGACTCCAATACTTTGGCCACCTCATGAGAAGAGAAGACTCCCTGGAAAAGACCCTGATGTTGGGAAAGATTGAGGGCACTAGGAGAAGGGACAGCAGAGGACGAGATAGTTGGACAGTGTTCTCAAAGCTACCAACATGAGTTTGACCAAACTGCGGGAGGCAGTGGAAGACAGGAGTGCCTGGTGTGCTCTGGTCCATGGGATCACGAAGAGTTGGACATGACTAAACGACTAAACAACAACAAGGACATAGCTCAGATCAAGGAGCAGCCCAACAGAGTGTCCCAATTCTTGCTAGCCAAAGCTCACACCTTGTGATAGGTGCGTTTCCTAGCTGTGGTGGCTTTCCTTTGGCAGATCACATAGAATCATAGAATTGTAGAGTTGGGAGGGACACCAAGGGTTATCTAGTCCAACCTGCGGCAATGCAGGAATATCAGCTACAGCATCCATGACAGGTGGCCATCCAACCTCTGCTTAAAAACCTCCAAGGAAGGAGAGTCCACAACCTCCCGAGGGAGACCGTTCCACTGTCGAACAGTTCTTACCGTCAGAAACTTTTTCCGAATGTTTAGTCGGAATCTCCTTTCTTGTAACTTGAAGCCATTGGTTTGAGTCCCAGCCTCCAGAGCAGGAGGAAACTAGCTTGTTCCCAATGGCAGTTGCATCGCCATAGGTTCCTTACAAAACAGAGAAGAGGGAAACTACGCCAGGTCTGAAGAGAGAGCATGCGTCTACCACAGAAGTATATATAGGCAAAGTGCATCATTCAGCTCCGGTCTTCTTGGTACCGCTGAGAAAGTTTGGAGGGAGCGTTCTGAGGAAAACAGAGCGTTATCTTGCCAGGCTGTCTTTTTGCATACACACATACAAAACAGCAGAGGGAAATTTCTCCATCCTGACACTTTACAAATGGTGTTTCCCTCCTGGAGACCATACAACTGACTCACAGGGGATATAGCTTCTCTGTGCTTGTTAACAGCATCAGGAATAAAACAGGGCGACCTATTTGCTTCAAATGCACCCAGCACCCTGTTGTACAGTGAATTAATCTTCACCATCCTTGGCCATTTCTTTGTGCCACAGCCGCCCAGCTGGCCCAGTAGCAGTGCATCTTCTTCACTGGTTGCACTCAATCCTTTGCAGCCTTGGGGCAAATGTTTTAGTGCTGAATTTATGAAAGGCCTTTCAAAACAACCAGTTTTATCAAACAAGAAATGAGTAGCTGCTGCACAGGGTCTAGGCCAGGCATAGGCAAACTCGGCCCTCCAGATGTTTTGGGACTACAATTCCCATCATCCCTGCCCGCTCGTCCTGTTAGCTAGGCATGATGGGAGTTGTAGTCCCAAAACATCTGGAGGACCGAGTTTGTCTAGGCACTGCCCTTCAAAGAGGTAGAGACAGGCAATCACATTGCTACTCATGGCATAACTGAATCACCAGCTCTATTAGAGATCTTTGAAAATGCTATTTGCCTGTCTCATGTTTCTTCACAGTCAAACATCTCACTTGCGCCAAGCATCTCCCACTGCCCCTTGGCCACCCACTTACACAGAGATCACACCAAGTGAAAATTAACAAAGATGCAATGGGGGTTGTTTGTTTGCTTATTTTTACTTTGAGGGTGCCCTGCTTTCACAAAGTGACTTATGAGACTCTAAAGCACGTGGCAGTATAATGGCAAAGCTGCCAGACCATATAGATAGGTAAAGGTAAAGGTAAAGGACCCCTGGATGGCTAGGTTCAGTCAAAAGTGACTATGGGGTTGCGGCGCTCATCTCGCTTTTCAGGGCAAGGAAGCCAGGGAAAGACAGCTTTCCGGGTCATGTGGCCAGGATGACTAAAATGCTTCTGGTGCAACGGAACACCATAACGGAAACCAGAGTGCAGGAAAATGCTGTTTACCTTCCCGCCACAGTGGTACCTAATTATCTACTCACACTGGTGTGCTTTTGAACTGCTAGGTTGCCAGGAGCTGGGAGCTCACCCTATTGTGAGGATTCGAACCGCTAACCTTCTGATCAGCAAGCCCAAGAAGCTCAATGGTTTAGACCACGGCACCATCCCCATATAGATATAGATGGCCTGGATGGACCCTGCATGTGAAAACAGGCTCTGACAGATTGAGCGGATGAGATCAAAAGTGGGTCCAGAAGGCAGTTTCTGCACATGCTGTAGAGGGAAGTGAGGGGCAGATGGGGCCTGTCAACCTGGGAAGGTAGCCCATCTGGGAGAAGAAAAACTCTGACCATAAACCTCTGCTGACTTGCAGGATATCTTCAAGAGAAGAAAAGGCTAAGCAGTAAGCCCTACACAAATCCAGGGTGGAATCCCTAAGGTTGGCGCCTTGTACGTCTCCTTCTGGCAACTCCTGCAGCCAAGCTGGTGCCAAAAGCATTGCTCTGCTTTCTTTTGGACCACATCAGCGAGGCTGAGAGGAGGGTCTTGTCATCTGGGCAGTGCGGGACCTCCATACACATTGCCCAGGCTTGCGCCCTAGAGTGGTCACTTCAGAGCTGCTAACACTGTTGCTAACTTCACCCCAAGAGGTGTACTCCATTGTCTCTCGAGACAGGCAGATGCCAACAACTAGCTGGACCAGTGGGTCCGACTCAGTATATGGTGAGCTTCCTATATTCCTCTGTTCATTTTGTATATGGTACTAAAAGACCATCCTAACACTACATTTAGTACACCTTTAGATATCAAAGGGGGGAAAAAGATAATCAATCTTCAGTTCAAAATTTTTGCAGTTCTATTTTTCAGTCCCTGACCATTCACCTTCCATCAAATTCCATATTTACAAAACAGTTTGGGACATGTATTTGTTTTACTGCTGTTTCTGCCTTAACCTCCTGTTTCTGTTTCAGATGGAACAGGCAGGATTGCTCCTTTTCCTCCCCCAAACTTCTGTCTCCAGCTTTTCTGTCACTGTTGGACAGATTGTCACCCGATATTTGGGTATGCAACCTCAGGGGTTCTCTTCGAGAGCTCTCGATTCTTCCAGCTGCCACATATCCAGGTCTTTCCATTCTTTCATCTTCAGCATCTCCAGCACCTAGGCTTTCAACTAAAGCCTTCATCTGTGTCCTCATCATCTCCACTCCCCCTCTATTGCAACCCCCTGATGTCATGTCACCCCTCCTGTCAATTCCAAAAATGCCTCTGCTACAGTCATCATCTCCTGTCACTAGGAGCTTAAATCCCCTCTCATTAGATCGCTTCACTGTCAGTATCAGCTTCAAAACCTTGCTCCACATCTCTCCATCCCTTATTATAGAATCAGACAATATGAGCTTATACAGATATACATTTTCAAGTGACCTAAACCCATATCCACCTTGCCCCAATCATGCTGGGCTTGTAAACTGTACTACCATACTAATCATTTTCTTAAAATGATGGACATTTTATGCTGTAGTATCGCTCTTGTTTTCTGGGTGGTATGCTGCTATATGACAGTTTATCTATTGTTTAGATTGTTTTAGATGCTGTGTTGTTTTATTTATGCTGCTTTGATGGGGGGGGAGCTTAGTGCTTATTCCTTTGATGAAAACTGATATACAAATACTTGAAATAAATATTTAGCAGTTCTATCCCTGCCTCTGGGTCCTCAGAATCCAGGGTAGTCTCCTGGGCTAAATACAGACCATAGATTTAAAGCACATGACTTGCCCCAAAGAATCCTGGGAACTGCAGTTTACCCCCTCACAGAGCTACAATTACCAACTCCCTCCAGTTCCCAGGATACTTTGGGGGGAGTCATGTGCTTTAAATCTATGGAAAGTACACAACTATTATTATTATTATTATTATTATTATTATTATTAAATTTTGTATGCTACAGCATAAAAATACAAGATAAAAATGCAAAATACATAATACAAACAAGAACAAAAGCAAGACAATAACTCCCCTCCTGCCACTTCCTCCCACAAACACATTTAAAAGGATATATTATTGGATGTTTGTCAGCCAAAAGCTTGGTTGAAGAAGAAGGTTTTCACCTGGCGCCTTCATTATACACCTTTAGGCACCAGGCGAAAACCTTCCTGGGGAGAGCATTCCACAGAAGAACTCACCTTAGTGACTCTGCACACCTTCCTGAGTCTAGATTGATGGTCACACATGATCTCCAGGCTGAGCCTCACAATCAACATGGAGGAACAAAAGGGAAACAGGGAGCCAGTGTGGTGTAGTGGTTAAGAGCGGTAGACTCGTAATCTGGTGAACCGGGTTCGCGTCTCCGCTCCTCCACATGCAGCTGCTGGGTGACCTTGGGCTAGTCACACTTCTCTGAAGTCTCTCAGCCCCACTCACCTCACAGAGTGTTTGTTGTGGGGGAGGAAGGGAAAGGAGATTGTTAGCCGCTTTGAGACTCCTTCGGGTAGTGATAAAGCGGGATATCAAATCCAAACTCTTCTTCTTCTTCTTCTTCTTCTTCTTCTTCTTCTTCTTCTTCTTCTTCTTCTTCTTCTTCTTCTTTGTCTATGCCTAACTCTGATCAGCTCCTCCCCTCTCCCTCCCTCACTCAGAGCAGACCCAAGTCATTTCCCTAGGAAAACAAAGTCTCTGTGGGTAGCTAGTTCCCATGTCTGGAAATTAGGAGCAGGTTTTTGGCCTGGGAATGCACCTGGATGCATCTTTGTCATCAGAGGTCTAGATGGTGTCTGTAGTTAGTAGTGTCTTTTGGCTCCTCACAGTTATTTATTTATTTGTTCATTGGTTTTTACATTTTACGTTTACAAGGAGCTCAAGGTAGAGTACATGGTTCTCTTGCCCTGCCATGAACACAAACACATCCATTTTTATCCTCACAACAATCCTGTGAGGTGTGTGACTGGTCCAATGCCACACAGTCGGTTTCATGGCAAGAGTGGGGATTTGAACCCTGGTTTCCCTGGTCACAGACCCAGCCTTTCTCCACCTTGGGTCCACAGATGTTGTTGGACTCTCATCATCCCTAGTGAGAAGGCCCAGCAGTCAGGGATCATGGGAGTTGTAGTCCAACAACATCTGGACACCCAAGGTTGAGAGTGCCTGCTCTAACCACTACACACACTTGTGTTTTAGCCAATGGCAGAGTTCATTACATGTCAGCCTTCTCCCTCAGAGTTCTCTCTCAAGGACAAAACCTTGACTTTAAACAATTGCCAGCATTTTTGGAGGTCGTCCTATTTACAATCCATATATGCAGTGCTTTTTTTCTTAAAAAATGTTTAGGGGTACTCTCATTTTCCTACTCATATTGAAATTCTGCCCCTCAATGAGGCCAAACTTAGATTCACAAAAAATAGGGGTATGTGTACCCCTGCGTCCCCCCAGAAAAAAAAACACTGCATATATGTATGTATATATATGATTTGTT
Source organism: Darevskia armeniaca (assembly GCA_034641395.1). Lineage (NCBI taxonomy): Eukaryota > Metazoa > Chordata > Lepidosauria > Squamata > Lacertidae > Darevskia > Darevskia armeniaca. The sequence continues at coordinate 1,519,939 of JAWWNF010000078.1, forward strand.
TTCAAACCTCTCATCTGTTTCCTTTGACAGTCCACTACTTTCTCATCTATAAGAGTGCGAAATATACTTGAGCTGAGAATTCTCAACTTTGATCTAGATTGAATAACTTTAATTCCCAGATATTGTTAAGTTTGTAAAACACTTCAGCTCGCTCCTCTGCATTCTAATAATGCCTTCTTTTGTTATACCTCCGGCAGCTAGCATGGAGCTTTCCCAAGTAAGTGAAATTGTTTTCCTCCTTCAATTTCTCACCTTCTAATAAGATGCCTGCATTTCAAGCATGCAGGTCTTATTCCTATTGATTTCAAGTCTTAATGGACAAGCAATTTCTGCAAGCTTAATTGTCTCAGCTGTGCAATGTGTCTGGCAAAAATAAACATCTCCGGTGTATTTGGCATCTATCCGGGCTCTTTCAATGCTCACATTTTGAAGCATTAGGGAGTTTAGGGAGGCTTTTAATGTTTAATAGATTATTATATTTTAATGTTCTGTTGGAAGCTGCCCAGAGTGGCTGGGGAGGCCCAGCCAGATGGGAGGGGTATAAATAATAAATTATTATTATTATTATTATTATTATTATTATTATTATTATTATTTCCTCATCGAATCTAAAGTCCCAAACAAGAAAGGTAATGTAACATAGGTTTGTTTCACCCTCCTGCTCAAACTTTCCTGCCTTCAGATTGTTCACTTTCGTGCCTATTTTGCCTTAGGCAATCTAGTATTGAACTGGACAACTAACCCCTGTACTAGGGCTCTGGATCTGGCTAAAGCCTGCATCCTGAACCAAATCAGCCAGATTCAGGACAATTTGTCCTTGGGTTGGATTGAGCTGAGATTGCCCTGGATTGCTCCAGGTTAGATTATCCCACCTGGAGCATTCCAAGGCTGTCAAAAAGCAGAGCTCTGGGGCAGCAGAATGGAAGAAGTGGAGGCAGGCAGCCTCAGCAGTGTGGGATGTGATACTGTACATAAGTAGCAGTCAAATACAACATTCCTTGTTTTCCTAGAGTGGACATGCAAGGGAATGTTTGGTCCAGCCAGTCGGAACTCCCTGTTTCCTCCTGGGCTGGGACATACTTCCTTTGCTTAGGGGAAGTATGAGTGGGTGTGACCTTACCTGTGCAGGTAACAAAAGCACAAGGCATGCAGCACTCTCTCTCTCTCTCTCTCTCTCTCTCTCTCTCTCTCTCTCTCTCTCTCTCTCTCTCTCTCTTTGACTTCCTCCGTCGTAGGAGCAGCATCTTTTCAGCTAGAGATGCTCTATTGGCTTTCAGCCAATAGAGGACACTGGGGTTATTCCCATATGGGATAGTTCCACATGTTTATACTTTGTAACTAAGTCTGCCTTCAGGGATCCAACTGTGAACTGATGATGTTGTGAGTAAACTTTTTTTATTGATTTTAAATGAGATTGCCGTGTGTTCATTCTTTTAAGAGGGATAAAAAGGGGGACTTACCAGGAACATACAATTCAATACTGAATTGTGTGATAGTGAGAGGCTTAAACAAGCCTGCAACCAGCTACCCGCTGTGCGTTTAAAAGGGGAATGCACTCTGCTAAGTAAAGGGACCTGCTAGCGCAAGTTAGGAAGGATATTAATAAACAATATATCCTCTCCTGCCTCCCTGAACATTCCACATGCAGAGTCTGCTTTGCTAGTGCTTCCCTACATCCTGGTGAAGCAGCACATAGCAGGATTGAAGCCTCTGCTCATCAGCTGATGAGCAGAGACTTCAATCCTGCTCTCTGCAGGGGTCTGCTTCACCAGCACCCAGCAGGATTGGGTGCAGTATCTCCTTCTCCCCCCCCCCCTTCTGACTGCATGATTCATTAGAGTTTAAAATTATTTAAACCTACTGTGGGTGTCAAGTGTATATAAATAATAATACATTAGGGCCACTCTAGATTAAATTTGCTTGTGATGGTATCAGAGCAGTTATATGAGATCCCATGTTCAATACTGTTTGCACCTAAAAAGGTTTTGGGGTAGATTACTGGTTTGTTTGCAAACGGTGGATATTCTGTAGCTTCCTGCTAAAACCCTGCAACTTTTCATACTACAAATGTTGCCGTGCAAGAGTGGAGCTCCAGACGACAATGATAACACTGGGATAGTAACAGTGGCTGGATCTAGACACATCAAAAAAGTGTTTCAGGAAAATGTGTTCTAAACTACATGAGGGGAAATCACATTGGTGAAAGACAGGACTCCACAGCGGCAACTGGTTTCACAGTGTTATAACACATATAAAGCGCTTTTTCTTTACGAATATAGCTGAGTTCAGGGTGATAACACTGGGGAAGCATCACAGGAGAATGGATAAACTGGAATGCTGAATGGACAATCCAGGATAAATCCACAACTACTGCAATATTGTTGCATCAGTGATGTGTTGTACAATATGCACACACAAAACCACCAGTGGTGGCAATTGCAGACAAAGATCCCTTAAAAAACAGCTTGATTGCAACTACTAAACTCCCCTGCAGTGCAAAGCCACAGGGAAACACTGATTGATTGATTGATTGATTGATTGATTGATTGATTGATTGATGATTTGGTAGCGCGCACACAACAGGAGTGCCCAGTGCTTTTCTTCTAGGGGAAAAAGGTGCCAGTACTCACAATGAAGTTGTTACACTAAGTGCCACACTTTTAACCTGTGCTTTTCTTCTAGGGGAGGGGAGGTGCCGGTACTGCATACCCTTGAGTACCCCCAGAAAAAAAAAAAGCCCAAGAGGTTATGATTGCTGGAATGTACAGAAGTCAGACTGCTGACTGCAAGAGGTATTTGGGCTGACTAGGAAAAACTGAATGAGATTTGAGCACCCCCTGCTGAGGATGGGGAAAAAACGGAATGTATTCAGGCCATTACTCAGAGATATCAAGCTTTCAGGGAAAAAGATGATCTGGCAGATCGCAACATCTGGAAAGGAATTAAAAGAATTGTGGGGAGTTTCCAGATGGCAGGATCCCCAGCAGTGTTGTTGCAACCTGGGAGGTAGTTTTTGATCACAGGCGTTTGGAAGTACCATTGCTGGGTCTGCAATACTACTGCTGCCCTACTTTCACACACATACACCCAGAGAGATGGGACAGGCGTCAATCTGCAACAGAATCAGCTCATTTAGTTTCTAGCTTGTGGGTGTCTAGCATGCTGCATGCCAGATGAAGAAAGCAAACTCAGATTTCTGTTTCTGCCGAAAGCTTTTAATGCGTAAATCTGAGCAATACATAGGGAAGGCAAAGCGGGTGAATTGCATGCTTAACTGTGAGCTGAAGCATTGACCCAACAAGGGACACACAGCCAGACTCTTCCTTTTGAAAAGTGGGGTGGGTACAAGTCTCAGCATGGCAAGTGCCAGGCATCTCTGATCTGGGCAAGCAAACAAGTACTCCTGCAAGTGGGATGGGCCTATAAGGTCTGTTCACGCTGGCATATCTGTGCCCTTAGTCCTGGAGCTGCCAGCTCAGTATCTGGCTGACTCTCAGGAACCTCTCTAGCAAGAGGTTCCTCACTGACAGGAGGAGCTAGCAAGAGGTGCCTGACTAGAAGTGTCCAATAACACGGAGGCAGGGCAACCCACTGGCCCCCTCTACCGTAGCCATTTCTCGAAGCCCATATTTCATCTCCCTCTTGGATCCTCCCCCTGGTTAGAGAGCTCCAACTCTCCGATCTCCTCCTCCACAGGATCTGCCAATCCACTCCATGGCATCTCTGTGGGATTCATGACAGTGTGACAAAGGCAATTTGGTGCAAGTGCCTGCACTAAAAAATAATAATAATGAAATGAAATGAAAGTAATAATGGGTGTTTCCTCACATCGACTTGGATTTGCCCAGCAATGCGTGCACTTAAATTCCCACCATGCTAGATGCCAGATATCAATTAAGCTGGTTGCCATACCTAAAAAGTGCTAGCCCCATCTCTTTGAGTGGGGTGGTAGCCTAGTGGGGCAGGAACTGTCACAGAAACCCAGAAATGGTAGCTGCAAGTCCCTGTTATCCAATGTTTCCTCCTATATCTGATGCTGCCTCTTTTGTATCCCAGGTTGCAACTATGGGCACTTCCCAGGCTGTTGGAATTTTGCGGGAGTGATCTGAGCAGACAGTGGGACATTTAGGTTTATACAATATAAAGTGGATGTATGTGCTCTGTCTGCCTGGTGAACCCAATCCACTTTTTATAAAGGGAAGGGAAGATAACAGACTTCCTCTAGTTAGGAAAGTGACAGGGCCATTACAGGAAGATGTGTAAACACCCCACAAGCAAATCAGGATGAACGCCCAGTAAAGACTGGGCAGAATCTAACCTGTGTGGGTCAAGCTTTGTGCAAACAAATCAGAATGAATGCTCAATAAATAGGTCATTTGGAGGAGCCAAGTGTTGCTGGAAAATCTGCCATCTGGGAACTCCCTCAATTCTTTTTAATTCCTTTGCAGAAGTTGTGGTCTGCCTATTCGTCCTTTCCTGAAAGCTTGGTGTCTGCAAGTAATGGCCTGAACGCATTTCCCCTTTTTCAGTCTCAGCATGGGGTGCTCAAATCTAATTCAATTTTCCTGGTCAGCCCAAAGACTCGTCGCAGTCAGCAACCTGAATAAAGATAGATACTCTGCTGGCATTTGGTTGTTTGTATATTGTGATCTGCCTGTTCGGCTGATCTGTAGAGCAAATAGTTGCATCTAGGAGAAGGCAGTGGTCACTGACTGCACCAGGCTTCTTCTACAAACAGCAAGGAAAAATGTTCAGCAGCCGTTAGGTTTGAATATCCAAGCTTCATGGCACACAGACATGGCAGGGCAGGATTGTTCATTTACTTCCTGCTTTTTGTGTTTTAGCACACCTTGCTCTGATATATAACCACATAACCAGTGCTTTTTTCTAAAAAAAAAAAGTTTAGGGGTACTCTCATTTTTACTCAAGAAAATCGCCATTTTAAAGTTCAGATTGGAGAAAACAAATACAGTAAATGGACAAAAGTACAAAGATTCACAAAATGTTTAGGGGTGTGCGTCTCCCTGCGTCCCCTTGAAAAAAGCACTGCACATAACCATTAGAAGCACATAACCACTGGAAGCACATTTTTGATCTTTCCATGAATGCTGAGGATTAGGAACAGAATCTACTGGTATTCTGAAAGGGAGATGGCAGCTGTTTCAAGGCACGTCTGCATATGTCTCCAAGTGTCCTGTTTTAACGAGATATCCGGAATCACAGAAGCCAATCGTGACTTCTGTTTGCATATTGGAATCTCCCAATTTTTTGGGTCCGGGACCATAGGAGTCGAGAGCACTGGACCCAAAGATGCTCACTCTGCTTTGAGTCAGCCGGGTCACTCCAGAACTCTGGCACAACCCTGCTGACAAGCAGCAGAGCACCAGACCAGAAGGCGTGCCCCTCCTGATGTCCCAATTTTGGGGACGAAAGTTTTGAAGGGTATGCATTTGCCTAGTGAGTCTGAATGGGTTTGGAAGTGCATGAGTGCATTTCTGAATCCTGTAGCACCCTGTTCCCAAATTTAACATTTTTCACACCGCAGAAGGGGATCGGCCACAGACTACACAGTATGAGGATCAGTTTAGATATTAAATGACCAGTTAAATGGGCCATTGCATCTAACATGCAAGTGTGTTTGTTTGTTTGTTTTAAAAAATGTAAATACCTGATGAAGAGTCTGATAATTTTTGGGATCGCAGAAGGCTGGGGGCAGGTTACCTTTACATGACTGAGCCTTCAGAAGCCTAAGGGAAGCATGAGTCTTGAGGGGAGAAATTTGATTCAGGTTGCCTTTAAAGATGAACCTGCCTAATATGCACTTTTCCAGACAAGATAACAACCGAAACACTGCCATCCTTCAAAATTTGCACTTCTCCGAATTTTGCAGTGCATTTACCCAGTCAAGTGCAGCAATGCACAAACTGGGGATAAAACTGTTGTGAATTCTGTCCAAGTCGAGTGGCACGCAGCTGCAGTGAGAATGGTATTACTTTTGCCTATCACACAGACCCGTGAGAAAGTTGCTTTGTTATTTCCTGCTTGGAATGTTTACCTTTTCTATACTGTTGTAATGTGAGCCTTTGGGCTCTTTCACTCTCTTGCTTGTCCTGAAGCTAGAAGGACGGCTAATATGGCAGCTCCGGCTGGCAGCAGAGAATGTCTCTGCACAATTACTTGGAATAAATAGATTAGCCTAACTAACGGCTGTATGTGTTGTTCTTTCAATCTGGGAACAATCACATATTACTAGTACTCCGGACTCTCTGTAGCCGGGAATGTGCACAACAGATGTGCTCTGGTTTGGGGGCAGTTTAACAACCTGCCCCAGGCAGGGTATATCACAACAAAAACAATCATAAATGCATATAATAGTGAAAATAACATGCATAAATTCAATATAGTAGGGGAAATTGAACATCTGGGAAAAAATTTCAAAAAATGAAAATGAAAGGCACAAATACAGGATGGGTGACACCTGGCTTGAGAGCAGTACATGTGAAAAGGATCTAGGAGTCTTGGTAGACCACAAACTTGACATGAGTCAACAGTGTGATGCAGCAGCTAAAAAAGCCAATGCAATTCTGGGCTGCATCAATAGGAGTATAGCATCTAGATCAAGGGAAGTAATAGTACCACTGTATTCCGCTCTGGTCAGACCTCACCTGGAATACTGTGTCCAGTTCTGGGCACCACAGTTCAAGAAGGATACTGACAAGCTGGAACGTGTCCAGAGGAGGGCAACCAAAATGGTCAAAGGCCTGGAAACGATGCCTTATGAGGAACGGCTTAGGGAGCTGGGTATGTTTAGCCTGGAGAAGAGAAGGTTAAGGGGTGATATGATAGCCATGTTCAAATATATAAAAGGATGTCATATAGAGGAGGGAGAAAGGTTGTTTTCTGCTGCTCCAGAGAAGCGGACACGGAGCAATGGATTCAAACTACAAGAAAGAAGATTCCACCTAAACATTAGGAAGAATTTCTTGACAGTAAGAGCTGTTCGACAGTGGAATTTGCTGCCAAGGAGTGTGGTGGAGTCTCCTTCTTTGGAGGTCTTTAAGCAGAGGCTTGACAGCCACCTGTCAGGAATGCTTTGATGGAGTTTCCTGCTTTGCAGGGGGTTGGACTGGATGGCCCTTGTGGTCTCTTCCAACTCTATGATTCTATGATTCTATGATTCTATGCAGATTTCCCATGCTGGAGTATAGGGTTTCAGGCTGAGGGTCCACAAGGAGTCCTACTAGCACAAAAGGGCTCCCCGCTCCTGTCCCCAGGCATTCCCACATCTCACCCAAATCCACACTGGAAGGCCACGAAATCCCCAGAAGATCACATGGGGAGAGGAGAAGAGAACAGAGCAGAGGTGGTTCCGTCAGGTAAACAGAAGTGTTTGGGCTACCAGAACAATCTCCTGAAGGCTACTTTGCATTCCATCCTAAGCCTTCATCTGTTTCAAACACCTGCCACAGTTGTTTAGAATAGCTTCACTTATAGCAAAGTCCCTTTTGCCACTTTTTTATAATGAGAGAGGAGATTCCGTTGCTTCCGGTAATATATCAATATGGAGTATCTTGGCTATCCGTGCGGGGGAAAGGAATTGAGTTTTAGCTTCTTAAGTTCTAAAGATGCAAGCATTTCTTATACCTGAGGGCCACCTCTTGGTACAAGGAGAGAAATGCACTGCCTTAAGAGGGACCAGCATCCTCCTGGCAGCTGCTACTGCTGTTGCTGCTAGTGCAACTGCTCTCCTAAACTCATGACCTGGCAAGTCTTTGAGGTAGGATCGGAGTCATTTTATTCAGGGTTGCTTCTCATGATACATGCAGTACTTGGTAGGGAAGCATTTCAGTTTCTTGTTTTTCCAGTCCCAGGTTCGATTCTCTGTATTTCCACATCAGTTTGCAATTGCTAAAGTCCTCCTGAAAAATTGTCAGCATTTTGGTGATAATTTCCCTTAATGTACACATGTTTATATGCCAAGTTGCCTACTGTACACATTTTTGCAAAGCAGTTTTTGCTAATGGAATGCATTTATGTATGCAGTTTTTAAGGGTATATGCATATTTATGCAACTTTACCCTGTGTGTTGACATTTGGTGGTGCCTTTGTTGCATTGTTTTGGACAACTGCTGGAATATTCAAGCAATTCTACCCATATACTTTTCTATGTTTGTTTTTAAAGGTTTGACAGATTCTATCTGTAGTTCATTGACAACTATTTAATATTTATTTGGGGGCATTTCTGTGTGGATTTAGGTAATGTTTTCTTTATGATTTTATTATTCACACAACTTAGAGATTTTTTTGTGGTTATGCAGACTACAAATCTTCCTAAATAGATGCAATAAATAAATATCAGGGTGTTTTCTTCCCTCTTGCTTTCAACAGATGCACATTGTGTGTGTGTGTGTGTGTGTGTGTGTGAAAGATACAAAGGAAGCCTGCAAATACAGTGTGCCACAAGGAAAACATTCTCACACTTATAATAATAATAATAATTTATTATTTGTACCCTGCCCATCCAACTGCGTTTCCCCAGCCACTCTGAGCGGCTTCCAACAAAGATTAAAATACATTAAAATGTCACACATTTAAAACTTCCCTAAACTTATCTTTCTGCAGCACTACACATCGATTGCATGGTGGAGGAACATCAGTTACACAACTCACATCACGTTAGCTCTGTCATGGTTGCTTTAGCTAAGATTCCTGCATTGCAGGGGGTTGGACTAGATGACCCTTGGGGATCCCGTCCAACTCTACAATTCTATGTTTCTACAAAATGCTTAGTTCCGGAGCGCACCAACCAACTCCTTAGTGTTCTTCCCATGCACCTTCTCTAGAGTGACCCTAGGAGCCAGTGCCTGACTCACCTCCTTTCACTCTGATTGCTTCCAATCAGCACAAAAGGTGAGAAGATTTCTTCTCAGTGGCTAAGAAGCTCCCCTTTCATGCTGACTAAATGGTTCTACAGATTGTAACAAGTCCTTGACCCCCCCCCCTGCACCTCTGTCCCAGCTTCTTTTTGTTGGACCTAGCTACAGGCTGCTATCAGTGAGTCTCAAGGCCTATCTAGATGTTGTTGTTGTTATATATTTATTTAGTATATCCCAATGAAAGAGTCTACCAGTCTCGAACAGCACTCACCGTAAGAAAGTTCTTCCCAATGTTTAGTCAGAATCTCCTTTCTTGCAACTTGAATCCATTGGTTTGGGTCCTGCCCTCTGGAGCAGCGGGGGGGGGGAGCTTGCTCCATCTTCCATGTGACATCCCTTCAGATATTTGAAGATGGCTATCATATCAAATGGGATGCGGGTGGCGCTGTGGGTTAAACTACAGAGCCTAGGGCTGGCCGATCAGAAGTTCGGCGGTTCGAATCCCTGCGATGGGGTGAGCTCCTGTTGCTCGGTCCCTGCTCCTGCCAACCTAGCAGTTTGAGAGCACGTCAAAGTGCAAGTAGATAAATAGGTACTGCTCCGGCGGGAAGGTAAATGGCGTTTCCGTGTGCTGCTCTGGTTTGCCAGAAGCGGTTTAGTCATGCTGGCCACATGACCCGGAAGCTGTATGCCGGCTCCCTCGGCCAGTAAAGCGAGATGAGCGCCGCAACCCCAGAATCGTCCACGACTGGACCTAATGGTCAGGGGTCCCTTTACCTTTATCATATCAAATAAAGATGCCCAACTCCCTCAACTGTTCCTCATAAGGCTAGGGTGGATTTGGAGCTGGAAGAATTCTTCATCCCTCACTTTGAAGTGTCAGATCGAACACTGTCCAAGAGCATTGTCCAAAATGGGTTCCACCCAGTTATTGTTCTATACGGGGCTACGTTTGAAGAGTCTTTAGAAGCTTATGCTTGGTCCAGAATGCAGAAGCATGGCTGCCCACACCCATGAGACTATGTTATACCTATCTGGCCATGTCTGCTCTGGCTCCCAATTTGCTTCTTGATACAATTCAATGTTGGTTATTACCTTTAAAGCCCTAAATGAGCTGGGATAACTGAGAGATTGTCTCCTCCCATCATCCTGCCTTCTCCCTAAGATAAAAGAGATCCTTCTCTGTGACCCAAGTAAGGTGAAGATATGAACGACAATGACAATAGATAACACCTTTTCAGTGACTGCACCAATAGTATATTAGTTTGCCCCATGGATGCCCCCTTCTCTAGCTGTCTTTCACGGACTGGTAATACATGCTTATTCTAGCAGGATTTTGTCTGCTAAATATTATCTGTTGTATTATTTATATGCTGTTAGCCGCTCTGAGCCCGGCTCTGGCCGGGGAAGTTGGGGTACAAATAAAATTATTGTTATTATTATTATCATTATTATTATTAAGTTCATATTGAATATTTTTGCTTAATTTACTGGTGAGCTTTATGGCCACTGAAATTTGATGTAAGTGAAACGAACCATTAATTGTTGATTTTTAGTATACCTTTATACTTGTTATTGTGTATCATTAGTGTGCAACTATATTTATATGGCGTTTCGTGGTGTATAAATAAATTGATTGTGATCTCTGCCACTGTGGCTTTTAAAGGGATTTTAATATGATGTGCATTTTATGCATTTCTCCTGTAAAACACTTTGTGCTTGTAATATACGGTAGTTGTACCTTGTTGTGATTTCAAATTGTAAGCTACCCTTGCATTGTACACGGGCACTAGAAGGGTGTGGCAGGAATAAAGACAGTTCGCAGCAACATCTCCCACTAGAAATAGATCTATCTCTGGAATGGAGGAAATTGCTTTATAAACTGTGTACAGTCACATGGGGGCAGAAGAGGCTTAGCAAAAATGAACGGCTCCTGGCAACAAAGACTCTAAATATATGCAGCCTTCCTTGCTTGAGGAAAACAGACTTCCCTTTTCTGACTACAAATCTAGAGATACAGAATGCACTGGTGGGCAGAGAGAGAAGACTGTTCCATTAGGCCAACCTAGATATGTTCAGTAGACCTGCGCATGTAGAGCATCCTTGTGTAGAAATACACTAGCTTTTCTGCACAATCCCCAGTTCTGCTTTTTGCAGGCTGGTTATGCAAACAGAGCCTGCCCTTGCACAGTTTTTACATGTATAGACTTTATTCACACAATCAGCTGAAAAGGAGCAGGCTGCACTTTGGGTGATCATCTCAATCCCATTCCTCTCCCCTACACACATGGGTTGAACTCTAGGTATGACATTAATCATGGGAGTGCGCTCAGCAGGTCTTGTTTTTATGGTTTAACTAGCAGTGGAAGCGAGAGCTGGACCATAAAGAAGGCTGATCGTCGAAGAATTGATGCTTTTGAATTATGGTGCTGGAGGAGACTCTTGAGAGTCCCATGGACTGCAAGAAGATCAAACCTATCCATTCTGAAGGAAATCAGTCCTGAGTGCTCATTGGAAGGACAGATCCTGAAGTTGAGCCTCCAATACTTTGGCCACCTCATGAGAAGAGAAGACTCCCTGGGAAAGACCCTGGTGTTGCGAAAGATTGAGGGCACAAGGAGAAGGGGAACAAGGATGGGGATTAACCCTTTCCCTCCCTGCCACTGCGATCTGAATGAAAATTGCCTAGCGTCCAAGCTGCTACTAGGGTAGGAGGTCACCATCAGCGCTGTTTGTCAGCTAAGAAGGTCTGGAAGTGTGTTTATATCAAAATGTTATTGAAAATACCATGGACCCATTCTCCAGAAATATCTAATATCCCAGGAAAACTGAAGACAGAATATTCAAGAGCAGGGGCTATATTTCAAAGGAGATAAATGAGGATATAAACTTTTTTTTATTATTATTATGTTTTAAAATGTTAGTTAGAGGCCTGCCTCCATCCCTAGGCAATGTTTAAAAACACAATTATAAAATCAAAGAAGATAGAGGTAGTGGGCAAAGAGGTCAGTAAACCTGAAAATGGATTATTTCACTTTGGTTTTCTTTTCACAACAAGAGTAATCTGTTGTATAGTGAACAAAATACACTTAAGAAAATGCACACTTGCCAAATTGAATGCATCACCCCAATGAATCATTTAACATCCTGATGCTTATTAATGCTTTTAATCCATTTTGTTTGGAACTCTCCTTAAATAAATATGACCAATTCTTCTGTTTTTATTTAATACATTAGCCTTAGGTCATAAAGTAATCCAATAAGTTTAAAAGCCACAACAACTGCAAACATATACAAGAAAATAGTTGAACAATAAAAGGGAAACTCCTAGAATGAATGAATCCAAAAACGTATGAGAAGGTCGCATCTAGAAAAGAAATAAGCCACATTTATGTGAAAGCAGCTAACAATAACATCAACATTGTAGCTGGCAGTGATTTTGTTTTCCAAAAACAGTCTCGTACAGTGCAAGCCTATCACTGTCTGCTCAGACATTAGCCCCATTGAGTTCAATACGATTTACTCCTGAGATAAATGTTTATATGACTGCACATTGGGAGGATTTGTTCATTCCGAGCACTTCCAGGCATTGATTTATAAAAGCTTTTATCACAGATGCTGAGCTACAGCAATATGTCTCATACCCATCATAATTTGCACTTAAGATCAACAGATTTGAAAACAGTCGCCGTACAAGTGGGACCTGTAACAAAATGGTGCAGCATGCAGGGACCCCTGTTCATAGCGTGGCGATATCTCCTGCTTTATAGAGGACAGTATTTGAAGGTCTGTCTAGTCTATAGGGACCCTGAGAAAGGAGAGTGGGTGTGGTCTTCGGCCCACTATAAAAAGGTAAAGGGACCCCTGACCATTAGGTCCAGTCGTGACCGACTCTGGGGTTGTGGCGCTCATCTCGCCTTATTGGTCGAGGGAGCCGGGGTACAGCTTCCGGGTCATGTGGCCAGCATGACAAAGCCGCTTCTGGCGAACCAGAGCAGCGCACGGAAATGCCCTTTACCTTCCCACCGGAGCGGCACCTATTTATCTACTTGCACTTTGACGTGCTTTCGAACTGCTAGGTTGGCAGGAGCAGGGACCGAACAACGGGAGCTCACCCCGTCGCGGGGATTCGAACCGCCGACCTTCTGATCGGCAAGCCCTAGGCTCTGTGGTTTAACCCACAGCGCCACCCGCATCCACTTGCCCAAGAATAGTGAGCACCTGGATAGCAGACAGAGCAGGCACACAGGTGACCTGGTCACCTGGTCACAGTCTTTACCACCATGTCAGAGCATAAGATGCCACCTTACCTGTTCAGTGTCTCAGTCACTGCCTCCCATTCCCCCTCCCAGAAGTTTTCCATTCCCGCCCCCCCCCCCGACATCAGTCAGCATCAGGGGGTCACTGAGCTATTTTAGATAGCTTTTGAATTGCCTCCTTAAGAGTTTTATTCCCAAAGATTTTTGCAAACCTGGTGGTTCCCCGAAATCGGCTTCTTCTGCATCATGCCATTTTATCTACGCAGATGACAGCAGCCACTTCTGTATGTATGACATGAAAAGCAGCCCATTGAATGGCCCCTTTGTGCTCATGTGTATTGCATGTCTTGTCACAGAATCACGGAGTTGGAAGGGACCTCAAGGGTTTTTTAGTCCTACCATTGATTTGACTGATTTGTTTCAATTATATCAAATCAAACACAACTCTGTATATAATAAAGGTATAATGTACACTGAATGTCCCAGTGCAATCCGTATTATGACTCAAAATAATATCAACACAAAGCATATATGTACATTCGCAAGCAACTTGAAAAAATATATATACAGTCTTGCAAATTGATATACAATATAACCGAGAATAAGAGTTCAATAGTTCAACTCTGTAGTAAATCTTGTCAACAAGACTGTGTACACAAAGGACTCCAGCCGACAACAAGACGTCCAGGTAAGGTCTTTGTTTCGTATGCCTTTTTCAGGTTAGTTCAGATATATTGATAAACGTCAAGTTTGTGCTCACAATTAGGTCAGCTCCCAACTTGCATGGGCTCTCAGTTCCTAGTATAATGCGGTTTAAATTATAAGCTTAAAGCTGTGTACACACATTTTATTCTGGGAGGCCAATTAGTTGTTTTTTTCTACATAGTCCACATGCAATTTAGATCTACTGCATTTTTTAAAAAAATAAATGCTCCTGAAAACCAGTGGTGGAGCTTCATGCTCAGGCACTGGGGGCGGAGAGCAGGGGGGGGCAAGGCTGGCTGGCGTGCGTCCTGGGGGCGTGGCACACCGCCTGCAGGGGCGTGGCACATGTCCCGGGGGCATAGTGTGCCGTCTGCGGGGGCGTGGCGCCCAGCACGGGGGGGGCAGCTGCGATGGCACCCCACTGGGATTATGGTGCTGGGGGCGGTACGCTGATAACTGGTTTGATTCCGGAAATAAAAGCTCACCGCAGATTGATTCTGGATTACCCTGCAGTGTGTCTCTTTGAAAACAGATGTAGGCAGTTCCAGGAATTGTGGGTGATAGTGTAACCATTTCCTTCTTCATTCACCTGGGACATGTGCAGGAAGGAAGAGGTATGGACAACCTGATCAAGTAATGTCATATCAAATTACCACAATAATAACCAACCTTGTAGATGGCAGGATCTAGAATTATTTTCTGTAAATACAAGAGGCTGGCCTTGTTGTGTCCAGTTTGGCTTTCAGAAGAAAGAGCTGCTCAGGTTGCATTTTCAACAAATATCTTCGCATTTGAAGTGTAGTTTGATTCAAAGACTATCAACAAGAAATTTTGACCGTTGCCCTGCAACAGATCTATGACTTTCAGTGGGATGATGAGTCAACAAGCAAATTGTGTCGTAAGTGCAAGTTAAGTTAGCTAACAGAGCCTATAGATCTTTGATTTACATCACCTCCCAACAGAGGTTCTTTTATTTTGAGTAATGCAGCTACAGTTGGCAAAGGGGCAATTTTACAGGATGACAACTACAAATACAGGATTTGACAGCCACAAATACAGGGTATATAGCAGTCCATGTTTTTCCATACAGCGGACAGGAACACTTCACGGCTGAACACATGCACCCTGAAAGCAAGATTGGAGTGAAATTTGACAGGTGTCTCATGGTGAAGTAGATTAGTAGATGAAGCTTGCTTGAAGTAGGAGTGGGGGGCTCTGTTTTTGAACTTTTCTCCCCAAAGCTAAACTCGGACTACTTCTGTGAAAAGTATTATTTTAGAAAATTTGATTTGTAACAAAGGTTGTCAAAACGATTTGGGTGCCTCTTGTTTTGGAAACCAGCTTCTTAAAAAAGGTTGATTTTTAAAGCAAACCTCCAATGTCCCCCAACCCAACTAGAAGCTGTCTTTAATTGGGTCAGGTGTTTTGTCCACCAAGAACAGCTATTCTGATGTTGTGTGGGCCCCCCACCCCCAAATAAACAGGCAGAGCAACATTGCTTCAGGTCACATCAGGCCACGACTTTATTGATTACAGATGCTGTATATGTTTGGCATAGGCATTGAGTATAACCATTGAACCACGAGCCCACCTGCTGGAATATACATATTGAGTCAACCCAAAACAAAAGAGGTACTATGACACACATCAAGAAGGGACCCTCGAGGAGTGCTATGGTCCTAGCCCCTGCCTGGGCATTTGGACAAAAGCAAATCCTTCCAGGTCCCTTTAACGCAGTGTTTCCCAAACTTGGTTCTCCAGATGTTTTTGAACTACAACTGCCATTATCCCTAGCTAGCAGGACCAGTGGTCAGGGATGATGGGAACTGTAGTCCAAAAACAGCTGGAGACCCAAGTTTGGGAAACACTGCTTTAATGGGATACCCCTAAAGACTGGAGGGGCAGGCAGAGGCTACAACCTCCCCTCCGCCAAAGACAACGGCTTACCCAATGCCTAAATCACCAAAGTTGTGACAATTGCTATTAGGTAGGCAAAACCAAAGAATTGGGCCAAATAGTCCAATGGACAAAATCCTGCCCAGCCCCGAATACGGTGACCAACAATAGTCCGTAGCAAGGTTAAGCACAGACAAAAGCCAAGAAAAAGGGAAGGAGGGTGGAGATCCGATGAGGAACTGAATGAGGAGGTGGAGGCTGGTGGGTTTTATTTACTCAAGGTGGACCGAAGTCAAGTTTGCCGGCATATTCTGATCCACTGCTGGGGCTCAGCCAGTACTGCAGCTTGCCCGCGATTGCCCAAATTGCGGGCAGGCTATGGTCCACTTCCCAGGCTGGTGTGAGGACCATTTTGGGTCACGCTGACCTGGGAAAACTGCCTGAGATATGCTCCCCACCGGATGAAAAAGGGTGGGGAGCCTCTGTCCTGCAATGCCACCTGACCATGAAAGGTAAGCAGACTTGTTTGACTCCAACACCCATAAGCCTGGGCAGTGGTCAGGGATGATGGGAGCTGTAGTCCAGCAACATCTAGAGGGCAGGAGGTTAGGGAGGAATGGCCTAATCCAATATATTGTATATTCTGGCAGAAGCTCTGCAGAGTCTCAAGTGGAGCTATTTCAAATAATCTGCTAACCAATTCTTGTGACAGTGGAGATTGAACTAGAAGCAATCAAGTGTGCTCTGCCATGGAGCTATGGCCTCTTCCAATGACCTCCTAAGTCATTAACTATCTATTAAATAAAATATCAAAAGACCTACATGTCCAGGGTATGTCTTCAGAATGTGTTTTTTATTTAAATTTTTGTTTGTGTGTGTAGTCATTTAAAATTGTTGGACTCCCATCAGCCTCAACCAGCATGCTCAATGGTCAGAGTAATGTTGTTGTTGTTTAGCCGTGTCCGACTCTTCGTGACCCCATGGACCTGAGTAGTCCAACAATATATGGAGCCCCATATGCTGTAAAATACTGATTGCTGCTGCATGTCCAATGTAAATATTGCCAAAACGTGGCTGCTGCATGTTAGGTCCCGTCAACTGTTAACTGCTACTACTTACCAGCTGTCAGATAGTGCTGTCCAAATTAAATCTGTGTTTAACCATGAACATATCAGTGCAGGTTGTTAAATACTGACAGAAGCTGCTGTCAGGTGTTTTGTTTTCTTGTTCCAATATCGATGGCTACTGCATGCCAGCTGTCAAACACTGCAAAACATTGAGCTATATAGTTGCCAATTGATAGTGCTGGATACTAAATTTTCAATTGCTGCTTACTGGCTATGCTAACAATGCGAGCATATCTGCCACCAAAATGGGCAAAGTATCTTACAAACAACTTTTTTCCAGAAAATGAATTGCAATTCCGCATTAAGTGTACATTAAGAACAGCCACCCAAAAAGGTATTGCTGAGTTGGAAAACATTCAGAAAACCCTACGATGAAAGGTTACAACATTTCGAACTCTTTTCTGTGGGGCTGGTGAACGAGGGTGTGTGACAGAGGTGTTTAACCTTATGCATGGTTTGCAGAAAATGGATAGCGACACTTTTTCTCACTCTCTCACAATACTAGAACTCAGGGCTATCCAACAGTGGTGTAGCATGGTGGGTCACAGAGGTGGCTGCCCCAGGCACAAAATTGTTAGGGGGAGCAAAATTTCAACACCTGGTGCTGCCTCAATATAGCTGCATACTTCCAGCGGTGGGCTCCATTGAAAACAGCTTCTCCATACAAACCAGGGAGTGACCTTGTTAACCTCCAGTTAACAACGTTTTGGGACCTTTCCAGACAATGGAACGACTGTTCTTATCTCTGTAGCTGAGATGTCTTGGGCGATGTGGACGCCGTTAGGCAGTTGAATGTGCATGCATATTCTTTCCATTTCCCTCCCACCCACCCACCCCTTCTGTGTGGCCCTGGGCACTGGCAACTCATGCTACACCACTGCTATCTAATGAAGGTGGCTGTTGGAAGATTCAGGGCAGACGAAAGAAAGTACTTCTTCACACAGCGCACAACTGAACTAGGGAATTTGATCCCGCAGCTGGTAGTGATGACCACCAACTTGCATGGCTTTAAAAAAGAATTAGACAAATTCATGGATCTATTGATGGCTGCTGGCCACAATGACTATATTCTGCCTCTCCTGTGAGAGGCAGTATGCCTCTGAATGTCAGTTGCTGGGAATCACAAGTTTTCAATTCAGATCCTGTTTGTAGGCTGCTCATAGATGTGTAGTTGGCCACTCTGAGAACAGGACACTGGACTCCATGGCTTTTGGCCTGGTCCAGCAAGACTCTTCTTATGTAAGACAGCCTCTATATGGTGCCCTGTACATACATTACTAGCTGAGGTGAACATGGCTTGTAGCAGTACTGATGTGGTTCATCCTGCCAAAGGCTCTTGTCATCTGTCAAAGCGAATCCATCATCCCCTATAAAATATAAAGCACCTGTCAAACCAAACATGCCAGGAACTAAGCAATTCGGAGACATTGTTGTCATAATGAAACAAATTTCCTATCAAGCCAAGCGCTGGGGAGAATTCAAGGCGGACGCAGCAGGGTCAGAATTCATTGATATGATAGATGTATTTATAAAAGCTTATCTGCATCATGGCTTTTAACGAGGCTTAAACTTAGCATGTCCCGAAGCTGGAAAAGGTACCTAACGTGGCTCTGGCATTGGAAGAAAAGTTCTTCTTTTTCCCAAGTAAGCAAAGGATCTTAATACAGAACTTGGTTGTACACGGGTGGATATTTTTGTTTGTTTGCAGGCTACTGTGCCTCACTCCCTCTCTCAGCTTTACACTCCTGATATGGCCAGGAACTGGTGTTCCTTTGATAAGAACATAAGGAAAGCCTGTTGGATCAGGCAACCAGTCCTCACACTGGTCCGGGAAGTGGATCATAGCCTGCCTGCAAATAGGCCAATGGCGGTCAGGCTGCAGTACTGGCTTTGCCCCAGGGTGGATCAGACTAGGTTGGCTCTGGGGTATATAAGCCCAGCCAGCCTCCACCTCCTCTTTCAGTGGTCAATCACCCTGCTTGGTTGCAATCCAAATTCTCCTTGCACAGGACCGGGAGGGGGAAGTGATTGGATAGGACAGAGATGTCCCTCCTCCCATAATTGCCAGCCTGCTCTCCCTTCTCTCAGGGGGCACCATTAGGCAGAGTGATTTAAGCAGCAAAATGCTACGTATTTAATCTTGCCTTTTAATTCTACCAGCAGGGAAGAAGTTGGCGTAGAAGGGGGTGTGGTCTGCCCATCCCTGGTCTAGACTATTGTGTGCCACACAACTGACAAAACCACCACTCGTCAATAAAGAGACCCCAAGCTGTCATTCTGGAGGAAAAAGTGAATGAGGTGGGGAGGCCATTTGCAACACTCTTCCCTCGTAAACCCACCCGGAGAGCCAATAAATCCACTCTTCCAACCCCCTCCTGCTGTTTTATGTTTGCTTGGTGGAACTCATCCATGAGGCAGGAATGCAATCCTCTTGTTCAGCTGTAAATCAGTTGTGCACATTGGAGACTGTGAACAGGCATCTATCTTCTCACTGCAAAACTAAACATTGCAGTACAACCGTGTGCAGTGTAAGATTGCCGCCTGCTTCTCTGGGTTGCAAAGCATCCTCAGGAGGGAGGGATTTGCCATAAGAAAGGGGCAGAAGGGGATCTGGTGTCCATTGCCATTCCTATTTCTCTCTGAAACATCCTCTGCCAGTTGCTTTTTCCTTCCAGAGGTTTCATAGCTATGTGTATTTTGTAGTGTGGGTCTGGAATACCATGGGATGAAAAACGGCTTGGCGTTAAGGAGTTTCAGAGAGAAACTTCCTCCTCCCTCCCCACCTCTATCTCCCTCCTCCACCTCATCCCTTCCTCATTGAAAATAATCACTCCAAGGGTGCTTTTGAAGGGAAAAACAGCCAGTGGGCTTACATTACACGAAGCCCTTGCTGCACATGATTTGTCAAAGAGGCAAATGATACTAGGATTTTTTTAATCAGCATCACTGCAATATGCTTCCTTATGTCATCTTTCACTTGACTAGGAACAGCATCTCAACCAATCTGCAGGGCACCATAATAACAGCTGATTCTGAGAAAAGAGGGGATCAGCTACCGTTGGGGAGAGAAATGAAACAAAATTGATCTCGCAAGGTGCTAGATGCACATGATAAAGTTGCTGTGATAATAATGGCTGGTGATGGGGTTGTGGAACGATTCAGATCCCTTCTGCTGCCTTACCTTTTGTCTGTTGCTTATGTTTTTAGCAGTCACCATGATGGCTATCCAAGTTGTAGTTCAGTGGTAGAACATCTGCTTTGCACCCAGAAGGTTCCAGCATCTCTAGGTTGGAAAGCCTGGAAAGTCACTGCCAGTTGAAGTAGACAGTACTGAGCGAGATGGGCCAATGGTCAGACTTGGTATATTTCTGTTAGGAGGCCTGTCATCTGCAGAAGGTGGTACCAGCTTCTCTAAGAAAACATCTGGAGCAATGGACCCTCCCTGATCCAGGCTCGGGACCGCAATACCTCAAGGACTGCCTCTTTCCATATGAACCTACGTGGACCCTGAGATCATCTTCTGAGGCCCTTCTTTGTGTGCCTCCTCGAGAGGAGTGTGGCAACGCTCTGCTGTGGCTCCCCTTCTCTCTGCTGTGGCTCCCCTTCTGTGGAATGCTCTCCCCAGGGAAGTTCGCCTGGCGCCTTCATTGTACACCTTTAGGCGTCAGGCAAAAACGTTCCTTTTTAACCAGGCCTTTGGTTGACCTGATCAACATCCTATACCCTTTAAAAATGTGGCTCTTTTTGGGGTGGGTATTATTGGTTTATTGCTTTTATTTTTATTTTATATATTGTGATCTTTTTTGTGAACCACCCTGAGATCACCGGGTATAGGGTTGTATATAAATTCTAATAATAATAATAATAATAATAATAATAATAATAATAATCCAGAGTCCTAAAAGTGCCAGTGTTCTGGATGGCGATTCGCAGTGCACATCCTTAAGTCTGAATTGCCCAGAGACCCAGGGCAAGGATTAAATATCCTTTTGATGGTGCTGTATTGGGAAACAGTCCTTGCTGATCTACTGTAAATCACCCAAAGAGCCATCTGTAGATCCCCATTGACCTTCTACTCATCTCTGGTCTAGGTGCGGCCATAAAACTAGGCCAGGCTACGCAAAGAGTTTCATTAACTCCAGGGTTCCAATTAAGCTAATTTATTTAGGAACAAATGAGAAAATTGATTCCGTAATTGGGGGGGGGGGGTACAAAACAAAACACAAGAGTTAACTAGCTAACCTTTATATGTGAGCCAAAAATAGAAAAGTGTGCATTTCAAAAGAGCTTGCAGGCAGGGTCTGGGTGTCTACGGGCAAAGAGTCAGGCCTCTTGACCAATCCCAAGAAGAGCCAGGAGAGGTGGGCACTAGAATTCAAATGCTCCAATCAAAAAGGTCCAAATGACCATAGTACGTCCTGCACATTCCTTTAGATAACAATTTGCTAAGTCATGGCAAGGCCTTCCGCTGATTCACATTGTGGTGCCTACAGGTGCCTGGGCAGGTCTATGCATAGTTTTAGCTCAGAGGCTTGCTGTAGGAAGGAGGGAGGGGCCACCGGTTCATCACAAAGGCCAAATGTCGAGATGAGTCGGGGCCTTTCTTGTAGGGCTCTATGTTCCAGTATGGAAGGGTAACAGATATGCTTCTTACCTCTGTAAAAAGGTAAAGGGACCCCTGGCCATTAGGTCCAGTCGTGTCCGACTCTGGGGTTGGGGCGCTCATCTCGCTTTATTGGCCGAGGGAGCCAGCGTACAGCTTCCGGGCCATGTGGCCAGCATGACTAAGCCGCTTCTGGCGAACCAGAGCAGCGCATGGAAACGCCGTTTACCTTCCCACCTATTTATTTACTTGCACTTTGACGTGCTTTCAAACTACTAGGTTGGCAGGAGCTGGGACTGAGCAACGGGAGCTCACCCCGTCGCGGGGGTTCGAACCGCCAACCTTCTGATCAGCAAGCCCTAGGCTCAGTGGTTTAACCCACAGCGCCACCTGGGTCCCCCTTCTTACCTCTGTACAGTAGACTAAATTCCAGCTGTGCAAAAGCCAGAGGTTTGCACACACCCTTTCATCCTGGCACTATTGCAGTTCAAGGACACATAACAGCCAGCCAAAAATATTTGAAGGGGGTGCAGAGCAGGACTGGGAAAGGGAGTGTTGCCTAGTCAGAGCCCCAAGGGCAGACAGGGAGCCCGGGGGGGGGGGTGTAGCTGTCAACCTTTCCCTTTTCTCGCGAAGAATCCTATTCGGAATAAGGGAATTTCCCTTTACAAAAGGGGGGAAGTTGACAGCTATTGGGGCGGGCGGGCTGCATTTGGCCCCCAGGCCTGAGGTTCCCAACCTTTAGCCTAGTGGAACCTACTGCTCTTTCCCTACCCCAGCAAGATTCAGGTGGACCTTGCCTTACAGGAGCTCTGCCATTTTGAAAATACTAGTTTCCTTTGTCAGGCTTTTAAGCAGGAATATACGTATTTCATCTTCCTGGGGTCCTTTTTTTTTGCTGTTTGAAGCTAGATCTCTGCCGTGTTCTCCTTTTTATTCTAATATGATTTTTTTTCTGGCTTAAATTTTGTGTTTACTTTGCTTTTATCCCCCTGGAAGGCCCTTTCCATGGAAAAGGTGGCACTGAAAGCAGATGAACGAAAGAGAAGGGGCAAAGAGCACCAGCATTTTCACTCGACAGATCATGCAACAATGTTCTGGTGCCTCCCCCCCCCCATTGTTCCCCTAAAATACCTGTACAGGGGCACATTTCTGTCACATAACACGGGTGGGCGGCTGGGAATTCCATCAAATTACCGATTATTTATTCAGTTCCCTAAGTGGTGCTGAAGTATGAATGAAAAATGTAAAGAGTTCCTTAAGTGCATTTTCTTCTGGCAATTCAATCCAATCAGGCTCTGGTATTAAAAATTCAGCATCTCTCGTTTGCTTTCTGTTGTAAGGAAACAACAGGGGGGTGGGAGGTTTGGCAGAAGTTCTGCTCTCTGTCTCCAGGCAGGGCTCCTCAGATCCATTTGGACGGGGCTCACCAAAGGCAGCAAATCTCCAGATGCTTCGGTTGGGTGGATCCAGGGGCGTAGCAAGGGGGGCGGGGGGCGGGCCGGCCCGGGTTCCACCCCAGAGGGGGGTGACACTTTAAAAAAAAAAATTTTTAATTTTAACTTCATTGAAAAAAAGAGATAATAGACACACACACACAACCCCCCCCCCACCTCACAAAATGGCACCATCAAAGGGGGGTGACACTTTTTAATTTTTTTTAAAAAAAATTTAAATTTTTATTATTTTTATTATTATTTTTTATTTTAACTTTATTGAAAAAAATAGATAATAGAGACACACACACACAAAACCCCCACCCCTCACAAAGTGGCACCATCAGAGGGGGGTGACACTTTTTAATTTTTTTTTAAAAAAATTTAAATTAAAGTGGTGGAGGGTGACCAAAAAAATTCCTCCCCGGGTACCACCTGGGCTTGCTACGCCTCTGGGTGGATCCCATGGGGCTCCCTAGTGCAAAGCACAGAACACAATAAAAATGGGACGGTGCTCATGTGGGGACAGTGTTTAATTGACAACACCGTAAATGCATTCGAAGGTTACCACTCAGGATACAGATTTATTTTGTTTTAAGTGTGATGGGTATTCAGCTAGGTTTTACTCAGAGAATAGGCCCACTGAAATTAATGAACATGCCTAAGTTGGGGCCATTCGTTTTGTTAAAAGAATTCTAAGGTCCCAAATATAAATTACATATGTAAGTATATAAACCACGTGTCTGAAATAGTACAGGAGAGCAATCCTGACTGTCCCAAATTGACCTCAAATATTTCTCTGCAAGGAGAAAGGAAATGGGAAAGCCCCCCCCCCCCCGCACATTTCTTTGCTTACAAATCCTGTTTTAAGGATGCATTTGTGTATGAATAGGGTGAGCTTGAGACCTGGATTGGTAAAGCAATCAGTGACTATTATCAGGTATCCTGGCAAGCAGGATTTCTGCTGTAGATTGCCTCCTCTGCTGTAGACCACCTCCTTCTGTGATGTATGTATGATGTTTCAGGGGGGTGGTCTTGGGCTACAGGGTGGGCAACTTCAAAAGTATATATAAGACAGGCATCCCCAAACTCGGCCCTCCAGATGTTTTGAGACTACAACTCCCATCATCCCTAGCTAACAGGACCAGTGGTCAGGGATGATGGGAATTGTAGTCCCAAAACATTTGGAGGGCCGAGTTTGGGGATGCCTGATATAAGGGCTTGTGTGTGTGGTGAGTGGGGACCCTGTTGCAACAGTTTTCCTTTAATAAACATCAGGCTTACTAGCCGCTTTGCTTCCCAATATACTCTGGTTGGCCTCTGTAATTTTCTCCTGTTATTTTCTCCTACCTATAGAGAACCCACTTAAGTACTCTATACGGGCTCTTGGATACCCCATAAGGGAAAGGGAGCAGTTTTTTTCCCCTTATAACAATTTCAGGAAGTTTCTTCCGAGTAAAACTTAGTTGACCACCACTCTGTCATGAGCCCCACGGAGTTGGCTTAGAGGGAGTGGGGGGGGGGTCTCAAAGAAGTTGGGGTAAAGATCAGGGAGATGGTGGCAGACGGCCCAGACAAAGACCTGAGCAGGATGAGGGAGGCCACTTCAGCACTCCGAGAAATGCCAAAGCTGGGAGAGGGGGCCAGTAATCAGGAGGGTCAGAGTTCGGATCCTGGAAAAGGTTCAAGCGGGTTGTCAAAGAGGCGTTCTGCCCCTGAGATATCAGACATGGCTAGTTAAGAAACTCCTAAAGCAGGCCTTCCAAGTGTCCCTATTTTCCAGGGACAGTCCGGGATTTACAGAAGCCATCCCGGTATCTGATTTGATCCTGAAATATCCTGCTTTTTCTTAGGACAGACCTATTTTTCATCAGAGAAATGTTGGAGGGTATGGAGTTATCTGACCTCCAAGCCATCTTAATGAAGCCTTGTATAGGGAAGTTATTTAATGTTTTATTTATTTTTTTATATACAGTGGACGCTCGGCTTGCGAACGTGATCTGTGCGGGAGGCACGTTTGCAACCCGCAGCGTCGCTTCTGCACATGCGCAGGTCGCAATTCGGCGCTTCTGTGCATGCATGAGCGCCGGAACCCGGAAGTAACCTGTTCCGGTACTTCCGGGTTCGGCGCGATCGCAACCCGAAAAAACGTAACTCGCAGCGTTCACAACCTGAGGTATGATTGTATTTTGGAAGGCACCCAGAGTGGCTGGAGCAACCCAGTCGGATGGGCAGGGTATAAATAGTAAAATTATTATTATTATGGAATAGGGTATCCCTATTTTCATCAGAGAAATGTTGGAGGGTCCACCCACAACTGCCCATAGCTGTCAACCTTCCCTTTTTTGGCGGAAAATT
Source organism: Darevskia armeniaca (assembly GCA_034641395.1). Taxonomy (NCBI): domain Eukaryota; kingdom Metazoa; phylum Chordata; class Lepidosauria; order Squamata; family Lacertidae; genus Darevskia; species Darevskia armeniaca. The sequence continues at coordinate 1,545,199 of JAWWNF010000078.1, forward strand.
CCCTTATTCCAGCGCCATTTCCCGCTGCTATCCCAGATTGTTAGATATCCCATAAATTTCCCGGATTTCAAAGGAAGCAGCTCCTCTCCCTCCCTGCCGGCCAGGGAGGCTCCTCAGCTGTGTTGCTCACCAATAGTTACAGAGAATAGGATGTCATTAGACAACAGCACTGTTTGTGCTTTGCTTGCATGTAAAATCAACCACTCTGGCCCAGCCCACAAATACACTCCTTCCAAAAGAGTGTTAAAGGATGCAAAGTCTGCAACACGTTTGTATAATAAGTCATTAATGGATGCCTGAGAGCCAAAAGAGTGAACCTGATCAATCCCCCCCATGAAGAATTGACGCTTTTGAATTGTGGTGCTGGAGTCCCGTGGACTGCAAGAAGATCAAACCGATCCATTCTGAAGGACATTGGCCCTGGCTGCTCACCGGAAGGACAGATCCTGAAGCATCGCATGAGAAGAGAAGACTCCCTGGAAAAGAGACCCTGAGGTGGGGAAAGATGATGGTGTGTAGCCTGGTGTAAATTAATTTGTAGCCTGGGGGGCTTAGCGCAGCGTACACTGTCCCCGAGAACCGTAGACTGTCCCCGGGACAGGTGAGGCTGCTGATCCCTTATTTTCAAATCTGAAAGTTGACAGCTATGCAACTGCCGCTGCCACTCCTCCCTGTCACTCCTGTCACAAAGGAGCCTCTGCTGAGGCAAGTCGGACACTGAGGAAGCCTCTCTATGGAGAAGGACATGGAGATGCCAGCAGTGGCCTGAACAAACCTCGCTGGCCCTGCCCACTTGCAGAAGCACTCATTTTCTTGCCCAGAGCAGGAATACTTGCCATTTGCTATGTTAAGTCTTGTGTCTGCCCCACTCTTCAAAAGGAAGAGGCAGGGGGACGTGGAGCTTGTTGGATCAACGTCTCAGCTTGCAATTAGCCATGTGATTCACCCGCTGCACCTGTAAACCTTGTCTTGCCTATATATATATATCACCCAGATCTATACATTTATTAAACACTGGCAGAAATAGAAACCCGAGTTTGAGTTCTTTTGGCAGCAAGGGCCAGGACACACTCTGTATAGCCTACCTTTCAACCAACAAGTATTGCCAGGATAACAACAACAACAATTTATTTATACCCTGTCCATCTGGCTGGGTTTCCCCAGCTACTCTGGGTGACTCTCAACAAAATATTAAAAACACGATAAAACATCAAACATTAAAAACTTCCCTAAACAGAGCTGCCTTCAGATGTCTTCTAAAAGTCTAACAGTTGTTTATTTCCTTGACAACTGATGCGAGGGCGTTCCATGGGGCGGTTGTGACTACTGAGAAGGCCCTCTGTCTTTGCCCTATTGAAAGATTAAAGAGTGATACACACAAAAACGGTCCTAGCTATGATGGGGACTAAGGCACTAGACCCCTTCATGGATCACTGCCTTGTCGTGGCGAAGGGGCTTGAATTACTCAGGGAAGCTATGGACAGGTCAAGATGGACAGGTCATAGTGGAGAGTTTGGACCAAACGTGATCCACCTGGAGAAGGAACTGGCAAGCCACTCCAGTATCCCTGCCAAGAAAACTCCATGGACAAAGACAACAGGCATATAAAAGATATGACGCTGGAAGATGAGCCCCTCAGGTCGGAAGGCGTCCAACATGCTACTGGGGAAGAGCGGAGGACAAGTACAAGTAGATTCAGAGCTGATGAAGCGGCTGGGCCAAACCCGAAAGGACGCTCAGTTGCGGATATGCCTGGAAGCGAAAGGAAAGTCCAATGTTGTAAAGAAAAGTATTGCATAGGAACCTGGAATGTAAGAACCATGAACCTTGGTAAGCTGGATGTGGTAAAAAATGAGATGGCAAGAATAAACATTGACATCCTGGGCATCAGTAAACTGAAATGGACGGGAATGGGCGAATTCAGTTCGGATGACTATCATATCTACTACTGTGGGCAGGAATCCCGTAAAAGAAATGGAGTGGCCCTCATAGTCAACAAAAGAGTGGCGAAAGCTGTACTGGGATGCAATCTCAAAAATGATAGAATGATCTCGATACGAATCCAAGGCAGACCTTTTAACATCACAGTAATCCAAGTTTATGCACCAACTACCAGTGCTGAAGAAACTGAAATTGACCAATTCTATGAAGACTTACAACACCTTATAGAAATGACACCAAAGAAGGATGTTCTTCTCATTATAGGGGATTGGAATGCTAAAGTAGGGAGTCAAGAGATAAAAGGAACAACTGGCAAGTTTGGCCTTGGAGTTCAAAATGAAGCAGGGCAAAGGCTAATAGAGTTCTGTCAAGAGAACAAGCTGGTCATCACAAACACTCTTTTCCAACAACACAAGAGACGACTCTACACATGGACATCACCAGATGGGCAACATCGAAATCAGATTGATTATATTCTCTGCAGCCAAAGATGGAGAAGCTCTATACACTCAGTAAAAACAAGACTGTGACTGTGACTGCTGACTGTGGCTCAGATCATCAGCTTCTTATAGCAAAATTCCAGCTTAAACTGAAGAAAGTAGGAAAAACCACTGGGCCAGTAAGATACAGTCTAAATCAAATTCCTTATGAATACACAGTTGAAGTGAAGAACAGGTTTAAGGATTTAGATTTGGTGGATAGAGTGCCTGAAGAACTGTGGATGGAGGCTCGTAACATTATACAGGAGGCAGCAACGAAAACCATCCCAATGAAAAAGAAATGTAAGAAAGCAAAGTGGCTGTCCAATGAGGCCTTACAAATAGCGGGGGAGAGAAGGCAAGCAAAATGCGAGGGAAATAGTGAAAGATACAGGCAATTGAATGCAGATTTCCAAAAAATAGCAAGGAGAGACAAGAGGGCCTTTTTAAACGAGCAATGCAAAGAAATAGAGGAAAACAACAGAATGGGAAAAACCAGAGATCTGTTCAAGAAAATTGGAGATATGAAAGGAACATTTCGTACAAAGATTACCACAATTAAGGACAAAAGTGGAAAGGACCTAACAGAAGCAGAAGACATCAAGAAGAGGTGGCAAGAATACACAGAGGAATTATACCAGAAAGATATGGAGGTCTCATACACCCCAGGTAGTGTGGTTGCTGACCTTGAGCCAGACATCCTGGAGAGTGAAGTCAAATGGGCCTTAGAAAGCCTTGCTAACAACAAGGCCAGTGGAAGTGATGATATTCCAGCGGAACTATTTAAAATTCTAAAAAATGATGCTGTTAAGGTGCTACACTCAATATGCCAGCAAGTTTGGAAAACTCAGCAGTGGCCAGAGGATTGGAGAAGATCAGTCTACATCCCAATCCCAAAGAAGGGCAGTGCCAAAGAATGCTCCAACTACCGCACAATTGCGCTCATTTCACACGCTAGCAAGGTTTTGCTAAAAATTCTACAAGGCAGGCTTAAGCAGTATGTGGACCGAGAACTCCCAGAAGTGCAAGCTGGATTTCGAAGGGGCAGAGGAACCAGAGACCAAATTGCAAACATGCGCTGGATTATGGAGAAAGCTAGAGAGTTCCAGAAAAACATTTACTTCTGCTTCATTGACTACGCAAAAGCTTTTGACTGTGTCGACCACAGCAAACTATGGCAAGTTCTTAAAGAAATGGGAGTGCCTGATCACCTCATCCGTCTCCTGAGAAATCTCTATGTGGGACAAGAAGCTACAGTTAGAACTGGATATGGAATAACTGATTGGTTCAAAATTGGGAAAGGAGTACGACAAGGCTGTATATTGTCTCCCTGCTTATTTAACTTATATGCAGAATTCATCATGCGAAAGGCTGGACTGGATGAATCCCAAACCGGAATTAAGATTGCCGGAAGAAATATCAACAACCTCAGATATGCTGATGATACAACCTTGATGGCAGAAAGTGAGGAGGAATTAAAGAACCTTTTAATGAGGGTGAAAGAGGAGAGCGCAAAATATGGTCTGAAGCTCAACATCAAAAAAACTAAGATCATGGCCACTGGTCCCATCACCTCCTGGCAAATAGAAGGGGAAGAAATGGAGGCTGTGAGAGATTTCACTTTCTTGGGTTCCATGATCACTGCAGATGGTGACAGCAGTCATGAAATGAGAAGACGCCTGCTTCTTGGGAGAAAAGCAATGACAAACCTAGACAGCATATTAAAAAGCAAAGACATCACCTTGCCAACAAAGGTCCGTATAGTTAAAGCTATGGTTTTCCCAGTAGTAATGTACGGAAGTGAGAGCTGGACCATAAAGAAGGCTGATCGCCGAAGAATTGATGCTTTTGAATTATGGTGCTGGAGGAGACTCTTGAGAGTCCCATGGACTGCAAGAAGATCAAACCTATCCATTCTTAAAGAAATCAGCCCTGAGTGCTCACTAGAAGGACAGATCCTGAGGTTAAGGCTCCAGTACTTTGGCCACCTCATGAGAAGAGAAGACTCCCTAGAAAAGACCCTGATGTTGGGAAAGATTGAGGGCACAAGGAGAAGGGGACGGCAGAGGATGAGATGGTTGGACAGTGTTCTCGAAGCTACTAACATGAGTTTGGCCAAACTGCGAGAGGCAGTGAAGGATAGGCGTGCCTGGCGTGCTCTGGTCCATGGGGTCACGAAGAGTCGGACACGACTGAACGACTGAACAACAACAACAACAACAAGGCACTAGAAGAGACCTGAAGAAAGTTAGACAAATACATGAAGGATGTGAAGGTGTGAGGGAGGAAACTGGTGGTTCCCCTGTTTTCTGGGTGTGTCCCCCCCGCAGCCGCCGCCCACCAGACCTTCACTTCTCTAGTCCAGAGGCAGAATGCAATTGTGGGTGGATGGTTCTCTCCATCTTGTGAGATTAAAAACAGGGAACTTCGCTAACTGGGCCATGAGTCTCATCCAGCAAGCTAATCCTCGCATTCCAAATGTTTGTATTGTTCAAAAGAGGTCTAAGAAAGGAGAACTTTGAATTGCTTTGGGGACTAGAACACGACATACAGTAAACGCAAACATACATAAATACGAGCACATTTTTAAAAAAATCCTCTTTGGAAGCCAGACTCAATTGTCAAATTTCGTTAGATCTGCTTTATGAAGCAAAAGCAGAGCTTATGCACACATTCAGTGCAACAAAGGATTTCCTACTATGCCGCAGGAAATCTGACAAACCCAACGATTCACTAATTGACGTATGTTCCAGTGCTCTGAGCAGGCGGGGGGGGGCGACAAAACCCTGTCCCCCCCCTTTTGAAGTAAACAGCTTTAAAGCAAATCTTCACGAAGCACTCTAATAACCCATAGTCTGTTGTTGAGTGAGTGATGCATAGATGTCTATGAGAAGGTTCCGTTACTCCCAGGTAAGCATGTATAAGATAGTGCAGCCTGCATTCGGCTTCCCAGGTGATGTCGAGTTACATATTGCATAATTTGTCCAAGGTACTAAGTCAACCTTTGCCAACCAGGTACCCCCTGTTGTCTGGTGGTGATGGGAGTTGTAATCTAAGCTGCCCGGAGGTCACCCGGAGGATATTTTGTTTGTTTGTTTCTTTATTTAGGAGAATTAATTAGAGAATCTCTTATGAGGAAAGTTTGCAGCACAAGGGGACATGATCAAAATTTTATAAAATTATTCATGGCCTGGAAAAAGTGGATAGAGAAGATGATTTCTGCACTGCTACAACACCTGAGCCTCGTCTAGTGGCTAAGCTGCATCTAAGACAGGGGTAGGCAACCTAAGGCCCGTGGGCCAGATGAGGCCCAATTGCCTTCTCAATCCAGCCCATGGACGGTCCGGGAATCAACGTGTTTTTACATGAGTAGATTGTGTCCTTTTATTTAAAATGCATCTCTGGGAATTTGTTCATTTTTATTTTTTTTCAAAATATAGTCCGGCCCACCACATGGTCTGAGGGACGGTGGACCAGCCCATGGCTGAAAAAGGTTGCTGACCCCTGAGCACTGCTAAACCACGTACCTGCTCCTTCCGAGGTATGGCACCGAAATCCAGACAGGCAATTGACCTATTTCTCAGGCATGAGAGCCGCTCACCCACAGAGCCCTCCCCCTTCCTGGGCTTCAGACTGAATTCCCCCCCTCGTCCAGCTTGCTGCAGCAGCTAAGCAGTGCACTGGTCCAGGGCCATAGAACTACCAACAATAGGGGTCCCTACATATGGTAACACAAACAGCAACATGACCTGGAACTTTGTGAAAACTTAATAAAAATGTACATATATTGAAGTCTCATGGTTGCAATGCACTTTACCGACAATGAATAAACCTACCAATACTGTGGAGTGCTGGTAAGGGTTGGTTTTGACATTATTATTATTATTATTATTATTATTAATATTAATATACTGCCCTATACCAGCAGGTCTCAGGGCGGTTTACTGAATAAAATCAAAATATAAAACCACAAAATCCATAATCAAAATAAGAACAACAACAACCGAATAACACCTCCCCCCCCAACCCACATTTTAAAAAGGCATAGGATGTCAATCAAATCAACCAAAGGCCTGGTTTATTAGAGTGTGCATGCGCACAAGCACACATATAGATGAGAGATGCTTCATGAGTCATAATGTCCATTTCGCCCATGGCCCCATACTCCAAGTTACCTTGCTGCTTGAAATGCCATAAAGTGAACCCTATATCCACGTTCTCAATGCTGAGTAATAAACAAACCATAAATCTAGAAGAAGTAAAGTTGGGGAGAGTCAGCTAAATTACTTTCATTAGTGCATTTTTTATTAAAGGGTATTTTACCTATTTATGAAGCGCACAGAATGATTTTCACCACAGTGTGGTCCACACCTCACAGCTTCCAATCAAATACAATAAAACCAGGACAATTAAAACTGCGGACAACAAAGATCTGCAGGCAGCAGTTAACGTTAACAAGACAGCAGCACAGACTTGGCCTGAGAGAACAGATATGTTTTAACTAGGCAGCAGCAGCAGCAGCTTATCAAAGGTGTAGCCATCAATATTTTCCTGGGCAGGGAGGGGGGAAATTCCAGAGTTAGGGTCCTCTTAGTGATTGCATTCCGCTTTGCATCTTCCCAGACAGCAACATTTGCCAGTAGGATGAGAAGGGCTCGCTCTGCCAATCTCGAGAGTCCAGGTTAGCTGTAATTCAGATGCAGACCTCCGTATCTTCACCAAGGTGACCGTACAAGTAGGTCTGCTTGGTTAATGTAATCTTTGTCAAGTTCGTGTAAGTACCAATTCCTTGGTGAAAATTCTTCTCGTTCCGAGCTGCAATTAGAGATTCTGTGTAGTTGTAATCCGTCCACTTGCATGGAGATAACAGAATTCCTCCTGCTGTGAAGCAAACCACAGACAGTACAGTTTTCATAAAAAGCCGGTCTTCAGAAGCCCAATGCGTCCAATCATGGAGGAAGAGCGTAGTCAGCATGGCTAGTAGTCGTTGAAATTCTCATCCCCCGTGCATCCTCTTTTAAAGCCATCCAAGTTGGTGGCACATCACTCGTAGGAAGCCGCTTGGGCACCCGGAGCAGCAAACATGACGTGCACCCGGGGGCGGGGTGTCGCAACGTAGCGCGCATGCGGAGCGTTGCTACATACGACACATGCGTCATACGCAGCAACGCCGCACATGCGCACTGCGTAGCGGGTTGGCGGCGGTGCCACTCCAGCGCCGTACGGACGGTGCCAGGATCCTCTGCTCACGGCTGCAGCTGCAAACGGAGGATCCTCTACATGCGGCTGCAGCCGCGAGCAGAGGATCCCAGCACCGTCCGTACAGCGCTGGAGTGGCGCCGGCGGCAAACCGCATGCCTTGTCACCTCTGGAGATGTGGCACTGGGAGCACACCACCCCCACCGCCCCCATTGCGACGCCACTGATATCACTGCCTCCTGCAGGAGTGAGTTCCATAGTTTAACTATGTGCCATGTGAGTAAATATTTTATCTGTCTTGATTCCTCCAGCCTTCAGCTTCATTGGATGCCCATGAATTCTAGAGTTAAAGGAGTGGGAGACCCAATGAGCATATTACAAGAAATTAAGGTTTCACCCCAACATATACAACTTTACACTTTTCTTTTACGCTGAACTGCATTTGCCAATTTACCACCCATTCACTCTGTCATTCTTTTGGTGCTCTCCACCTTGTTTTCACCACCCTGAACCATTTAGTGCAGGCCCACTCCTGATCCTTGTGGGGTGAGGGGTGGGGACACTCCACTTTCTACATCTCTCCGTGCAGAGAACTGTTCCTTTATCTTTACTCCCTGCTCCCTGCTACAAAACCAAGTCCTGATGCAGGAAGTCCTCTCCTCTTGAATCATAGGATTGTAGAGTTGGAAGGGAGCTGGAGGATCATCTAATCCAGGCATGTTCAACAGGTAAATTGTGATCTATGGGTAGATCACTGGACATCTGTGGTAGATTATCTGCTCCCCCCAAACAGGGCCGGCGCGTCCATTTAGGCGAACTAGGCAGTTGCCTAGAGCGCCAAAATGGAGGGGGTGCTGGCCAGCCTGCCCCTCGCCGCCGCCTGGTGCCGCCCCAACCAGCGGCGAAAACCGCGGGCGGGGCACCATACGTCATGCGCAATGACGTCACGTGGCCCGCCCCCTTGCCTAGGGCGCCAAAATCCCCAGCACCGGTCCTGCCCCCAAAGAAGCCTGCACCCCTAAAAAACGAGGCCTTCCTCCTCCCAAAAAAAGCTCTGTAACCCACAAAAGGGGGTAGATTACTGCCAGTTTTTAACTCTGTGAGTAGATCACAGTCTCTTGGGAGCTGGTCACCCCGATTCCATTGCAGGAATATGCAGCTGTCCCATACGGAGATCGAACCTGCAACGTTATCACCGCGCTCTAACCAACGGAGCTATTTCTTATTCCATAACTGCGCAGCTTGCTCAGGAGTCTTTGGTGAGGCGCCTTGTAAAAAAAAAGAAAGAAAGAAAGCCTTTTGAAAATCTAATGAGTGCTTACGAACCACGGTGATGCTGTGCGGCTGGGAAAACAGAAGTGACCTGTTGAACGTCTGCCTGCCTCTCATATCATCCGGGCATTTTTTATTAAGGCACAGGAGACCTACGCTCCATCTGTGTGTGCGTAATGTGTGTGTGTGTGTGTGTTTGGCATCGTAGCTGGGGACTCAGGTGGCTGGCTGGCTTAGCAATTTCCTCTGCACGAGGCAGAAGAAGCCCTTGCTGGAGCAAGAGGCGGAGAGAGGAGAGCCTGCCCCCCTTTGTCTGCTGCTGCGACTGAGCGGCCCGGGAAAGGGGGCGTGGCCAGGCAGCAGCGAAGGCGGCTCCTCGCGCGGACTAGTTGCTTGTGGAGACTCGAGCTGGCGCCGCCGCCGCCGCCGCCGCCACAGCCACAGCAAGCATCGGGGCGGACCATGTTCCGAGGAAGCTGGGGACAGCCAGGCAGTCGCGCGGGCTCCGCCACCCCAGGGAGCTGGAACTGGTAACGCGCCCCAAGCTGCTGCTGGGGGACGCCCCTCCCCAGCCCCCCAGAGACGAAGCCACGCCGGGGGGCAGCAGCAACCTCAGCACCAGCTTCACCGCCAGCTCGGCGAGGAGCACCAACAACAACAGCGCCGGCAGCAGCAGCAGCAGCACCTCGGGATCCAGCAGCACCATGGATCTCTCCTTTATGGCAGCGCAGGTAAATGGCGAGAGAGGCAACGTCCCGACCCCACCCCGTCGGGCGATGCTCCGCGAGGGTCCGCTGAGCCTTCGAAACGCCCCTCTCCGCGCCCCCGAATACTGGGGAGGGGGGGTGCAACAGCGGACCCTCAAGATGCGTGGGTCATTCATCTGTGACGTCCACAGCCGTCGTGATGAATGAGGGGGGATTTTGCGTAAAGCGCTTAGGATTGCAGCGGGACCGCTTTGAGGTTCTGGGCGACTAAGCGGGATATAAGTCCCGTCGAGTGAATACAGTACAATGAAATGAATGGAGGGGGCTTTGGAAAGAGGGGCGACCTCGAAGCCGCCCCTCGCTAGGAAAGGGTGTTGCGGTTGCACAGGTTTCTGGGTGGATGCTTTGAGATGCACTGATTCCCCCCCCCCTTTTTTTTTCTATTTTTAGGCGAGAAGCAGAAGGAGGGGAGTGGGGAAGCCTCCCCCCCCTTTGTTACTTACCAGCCCTGGGGTTTTAGGGCTTAGTGAAATAACCCCGAGAAGAACGTGGGGAGGGAGGGATAAAGAGGTTTGTGCAAGATTTTTGTTTTTTCCCCTTATTTTGAATGCAACAAGCCGATTTCCCCCTGAAGGAGATGAAGGGCTGCGTCTGCCTTGCAACAGCAAATAATAGAATTCACCAACTGAACTGATTTTTTTCATTTGCTTAAGATGTTTCTGTCCCACTTAATAATTTGCATTTCTAATAATAATAATGTATTACCCGTCCATCACCCTAAGGTCCCAGGGTGTATGCAAAATTCAGTATGCTCGGAAACCTGATAAATGTGGGATAATTAGATTTGGTGCTGTGTAGCATGAGGAAGTACATTTTCCTGTGGGGATAGAGCAGATGGGTAGGAATAATTTTCAAAAAAAACACAAAACCCCAATACTTCTATGTATATATAATGTAACAGCACTATCCTCTATGCTTACTCAGAGTAAGCTCCACTAAGTTCAATGGGATTTGCTCCCAATTATATAGATATAAGATTGGAGCTTTACATGTGCTTGTCTACTGAGAAATAAGCCCCACTGTGCTGCTCTGTGCCTGATCCATCCATCTTTCCATCCTCTCTGTCTTAACCTACCCATCCAGCACAGCCATGCTGACTATGGCTGATGGGATTTGTAGTCCGAAACATCTGGGAAGTATCAGGTTAGCAAAGTTTGATCTACTGTTAGATTTCTGGCTTGCAGTAGGTAACCAAGGATTCCCAACACCCTATTGTTTAACGATAGCAGCAACAACAACAACAACAACACACACACACACACAGAGAGAGAGAGAGAGAGAGAGAGAGAGAGAGAGAGAGAGAGAGAGTTAGCTGCTGAAATGAATGGGGGACAAGGACTTAAGGGAAAACAACGAGTGCAGTTTTGTATGCAAAGACTGAGAACTGAGTTCCTAGACATGCACAACACAGGTGCTCTGTTCCTTAATTCTAAGGGTGTACCCACCCCTTTCCTAAGCCACTATTTTCACAGAATCATAGATACGTATTCTGGACTGGACTGGACTAGGCTCCAGCTGGTGGACTTCAGTATTCTAGGGTAAAAAAAAACAGTCAATTCTGCCAGCTTGATGTCTGCCCACTCCTGCCTTATGGCAAAAGGTTTAGTAGAGCCTCAATGAAGGATTAAAGTTTAATTTCCTATATGGAAGAGTTGAAGGGAGGAAGCTCCTGCTGATTCTTATCTCCCCAGCTGGTTTCTTGACTGACCTCATATAGTGTCACTGAAGTCGGTCATAGGATAATCAGTTTTAGGAACTGAAAGCTAGGAGCTAAATGCCACCTTAAACCTAGGTTATGGGCACAGCAACAGAATGTCTCGGCGCACTTTTTTATAACATGAATACAAACTGAAAATGAATGAACTGCAGCTAAAACATTATGTTCATTTTTCACATGGTCTAGTCCTTCCCCTGCCCACCCTCCTAATATTCTTAAGAGGGTCTCTTCTCCAGTCTTCAGAGAGTAGCTGGAAGTGGGGAGGCAGAAAATGGTCCTCCTTTCCTTCCACTCTGCAGTTTTAATCCAAAATCTTAGGCGCAGTACTGCGCCCAGAGCTCAGAAACTGCTTGCACTAATTTAATTCCCTGTCGCAAAATGCGCCTAGAACATTGGGAGTTTCGAACACTGAGGATAATAGATCTGGTGTAATTCTACTGTTCTTCTTGTAAAAAATAAAATAAAATAAAGCAATCTTTGGGCATGACCAACCAAGAAATCCTCCTGCACAGTCCTAGTGAAATGAACAAGAGGCGCATGAGAGCATGGGTGCCTTTTTGCGTGGTTCCCATGAATTGAAATGGAGGTGTATATCTTAGAGTGCTCATTGTTTGGAAAGGTGGGTTGTAGTGGTGGTGGAACCCCACTCACCAAAGTAGATTTAATCAAAGTTCCCGCCCCCTGGATAAGTAGGCACCCAGAGTATGTTTTGAAAAGTTCTCTGTCTTTCCCATAAGGGCAAAGAAATTTTCCATAAGGGCAAAGAAGTCTCAATAATAAACAGCACCTCCAGTTGTCATTGATCATTACTGGCACACTTTCTCTCCCTTTTTCTCAAACATGGCATCTTAACAGTAGCATTAGGAGCACAGCCAATATATTCTTGCCTGCTGGTTACTATCTAGCTGTCTGGCCCATTCATACTTATTGCAAAGCTTTGAGCTTATGTCAGGTGATTTCATGTTAAATTGAATTAGGCTGCATTAAGGAGAGATGAAATATTTGTCTGCTGGTAATTCTGACAGGCTTCCCCGCCCCCCCACCCCCCCGCCCCGGCCTGACATAAATGCCTGTCTCTTCTCTTGGGAAGGGATGAAAACCAGTTGCGAAATGGCTCTCCAGTTATTCAGTTACATTTTGCATGATGCATTTTGGTAATAGGGAGAGTAGCTTTGCATTCAGAGGGTCCCAAGTTCTGCCCTTGGCATTTGTAGGTAAGGCTGAGAAAGAAGCCTGTCTAAAACCTGACTTAGTATATAAGACAGCTTAGAATCACAGAATTGTAGAGTTGGAAGGGACCACGAGCATCATCTAATGCAGCCTCCTACAGTGCAGGAATAATAATTTTATTGTTTTTATACTGCCCATCTGACTGGTTTTGCCCCAGCCACTCTGGGCGGCTACCAATAAAAGCATAATAAAACATCAACTATTAAAAACTTCCCTATACAGGGCTGCCTTCAGATGTCTTTGAAAAGTCAAATAGTTGTTTATTTCCTTGACATCTGATGGGAGGGCGTTCCACAGGGCGGGCGCCACTGCCAAGATGGCCCTCTGCCTGGTTCCCTTTAACCTCACTTCTCACAGTGAGGAAACCAGTTTCTATGTATCTTACATTGTATTTAGTTTATGTATTGGATTGCATGTTTATCATACCCTCTCTTTGTTCTACATGTGCACTACTCTGATACAAACCTGAAATGGTTTCCTACTATAAGAACTGCTTGCAATATTTATGAAAATGTGTGGATTTTTTGCCCAACAGGTGGCCTATATTTATGATAAAAAATAATTGGGTTGTTTTATAAAAAATATATAGAGGGAAGGATGCAAACTGCAGCGTTTGGGGGCAAGAATGAACTTCCCTCAGTCCTGAGTTGCTTGCGTTTTGCAGAGCAAGATCCAAACCTTGCTTCCCATTCACAATTCACAAGCCTACTGAATTGATGTAACTGAAGCAGGGGTCAATATAGCTTGCTCTCATAAGGTCTACTATCTCATTGAATTGCTTTTGCAGGAACACAGGTGGGACCTGCAACAAAAGGTTGCAGTGTGGAGTGTTCCTCCTGTAGATTTCTCAATTCCATTACAACTCTGTCCTAGTGTATACGTAACACCAAGCCATGGTTTGGTTAACAGACTTTGAGTTAACCATGAGCTTCCCCACAGTTGGTCAAACAAACCATGGCATGCTTCTCCGAAGTTTAGTTTGTTTCCCAGCTATTCTTGTCTTGCGCCTTTGTTGCTTGGTAAGAGAATGGGAAGGGGTGACTAAACAAACCATAGTTAGGTTCCCAAACAATGATAGGTTCACACAAACCATAGATAAACAAACAAAGGTTCATACGCCAACAACAAATGATGGCTTCAGATTGCGGTTTGTAGGTCAGGGTTTGGACTGTGGCTTAGTGGTATGTGTAGGCCAGAGCAAAGCCAAATGAATCAAGTAATTCCGGGGCACGTGCGGAGTGCTGGCTGAACTGAGATTATTGGTAATGGTGCTATGCTCTGCCTTCCCACTAAGACATAATAGAGCTGGGAGCCACTGGAATAATTTCCTATTTCCAGGGAGCTGTTTTGCTTCCATAATAATAGAACCATAGAGTTGTAGTGTTGGAAGTGTGGGAATGTTGAGAAAGGTAAAGGGACCCCTGACCATTTGGTCCAGTCGTGTCCGACTCTGGGGTTGCGGCGCTCATCTCGTTTTATTGGCCGAGAGCTGGCGTACAGCTTCCAGGTCATGTGGCCAGCATGACAAAGCCGCTTCTGGCAAACCAGAGCAGCGCATGGAATCGCTGTTTACCTTCCCGCCGGAGCGGTTCCTATTTATCTACTTGCACTTTGACATGCTTTCAAACTGCTAGGTGGGCAGGAGCTGGGACCGAGCAACGGGAGCTCACCCCGTCGCAGGGATTCGAACTGCCGACCTTCTGATCAGCAATCCCTAGTCTCTGTGGTTTAACCCACAGCGCCACCTGGGTCCCTTGTTGAGAAAGGTAGGAGAGGATATATTGATTAAATATTATCCGTCCTCACTCATGCTAGTGAGCAAGCAGCAGAGAACATTCCCTTGCAGATTGCTGGAAGCAAAAGCAATCCAGTCTGGCTTGTCCAGTCTGGATTGTTTCGGGTAAGTTTCCCCTCTGTTTCCTTCTTAAAATAATAATAACATGACAGTCTTCTTTAAAAGTAAGAGTAAAGTTTACTTACATTCAGTTCACAGCAGTAATCTGAAGACAGGTGTTATCTTGTGGTTACAGTTACATTGTAGAGGAAAGAAGTCTGAGCTAGGCCTTGTGGCTTCCATCCTCTGTAAGGATGAGCCATGTGCTGGCTAAGAGCCAGGAGAGGATTCCAAAAGGAGAAAATGGAAAAAGGGAAGATGGGTGCATGGCTAGTCCTTTTATAGGGTCTGCTATGGTCATGCCCATCTACCGGTACCTGGTCACACACAGAGGGAGGAGGCTCCAGAACAGGTACCGGTATGACAGGAAGTCCTTCCTGTCTGGAGCTACATTCTCCTGTGTGTCCACTCCAGGCGACAGGAAAATGTTGTATTTGACTGCTTCAGTGAAGATACATCCCACAGGAAGGGACCACAAGGGTCATCTAGTCCAAATCCCTGCAAAGCAGGAATATTTTTGCCCAGCGCGGGGCTCAAACCCAAGACCCTGAGATTAGGAGTCTCATGCTGAGCTATCCCTTCAGCATCCCCATTCTCTAGGCCAAGAGTTTCCCCACTTAATGCCTTTGAGTAACTCTTTCTACATGAACTTGTGTGTTGCAGAGAGGCAGGGTGGTGTAGTGGTTAGAGTGTCAGACTAAGACCTGGGAGACCAGGGTTCCAATCCCCACTCGGCCGTGAAGCTCACTGGGTGACCTTGGGCCAGTGACTTTTGCTCTGCCTAACCTACTTCACAGGGTTGTTGTGAGGATAAAAATGGAAGGGGGAAGAAATATGGACACCACCTGGAGTTCTTTCAAGAAAAGGTGGGATATAAATGTAATGGTCAATTTAAAAGAAAAGAAAAGAACGCATTGTCACTAGGCATAGAATGGTGGCTAGATGTATTGAGCCTTATTGTTGAGTCTCAGGAGTTAGGAACTTACTCTGGAATGGATCATTTCTGAATGAGCTTTGCAAGGGTAGCTGTAGCTGTAGTAGCTGTAGGCAACTTAAGCTGGTAGCTGTAGGCAACTTAAGCTCTCTATCTTTCTCTGTCTTTTTCTGAGGCACAGCATCTGAAGATCTGTGCTCTTCAAATGTTACTGAAGGAGGGAACAAGGCAGAATTACTGAGCTCCTGTTAGTGGAGCTCATGCTGATTGCATGGCCCTTTTGTGTTTCTGGATCTTAGAAACAGAGCAGGAGCAAACAATGACTCCCGTTTGTTATCTGCTTGCAAATGTAGGCCTTCCAAGTTTCGCTCGTGGCCTGTGTATAAGTATCCATGACAGTAATGAATGTACCATTCCCGTTTGGCAATGTATTCTTTTCTGGAACAAATCCAAGGAAACGAGCTTTAAAAAGAGAAAGAGGTTATATTTTTTTCCAGGGGTTGGGGAAAAGAGAACCTGGTGGAGACACCACATGTTAAAAATGCATGAATACCTGCCTAGATGTGGCACACGGACATCAACTGCTCAGAGATGAAAAACACACAGCTTCTTTGAGGCTTGGCAGCAAACCTTCATAGTGTGAGTATTTGGGTTTCTCTCATGGGAAGCTGTTGACTTGGTTCCTAAGATAAGTTAAGGAAGTTCATGGAAGGCACCTTAAGATGTAGATTTGAATGTGTGCAATGCAGGTTATGTCAGTATATAGCTAACAGGAAACAGTAAGTAATTGGTCCCATCGCTTGGCTTTGGGGCTCCATTTTGCATCGTTTTCATCTGCCTCCCAAAGCTCCACTTTTGCACTTGGTTTCATTTGGGGGACCTCAGGCTTCCGGTGGGTGCGGTGGAAGCAAAGTCAATTAAGCAAACCTGAGATCTGTCCGTGCCATTCCAATGGGCTTCGTCAGATGCCTGTCCACAAAAGCTTGCTCTGTGTTAGAAACGATGGTCTTTGGAACATACTGCATGACTATGTTGTTGTTTCGTTCCACAGATGACCGGACAGTCACCCCCACTAAATTGTTTTAGTTCTTTAATTCTTAACAGGAATGTGTCTGTGGCTTTCAGTTGCATTATTTAAATTCTCTCCTATATGTACCGTATTTTCCATGTATAAGACTATATTTTTTCCTAAATTTTTGAAGTTTAAAATAAGGGGTCGTCTTATAAACGGATAGTGCATTTTCTTAATTTTGGGTTTTAAAAAATAGGGGTTGTCTTATACATGGGGGCGTCTTATACACGGAAAAATATGGTAGCCTGGTGGGGAGGGGAGAGGGGTGAAGCTGCAGTCATGCATGCTGGGCCCTTGGAAGGTGGGGTGGAATCCAGAAATAATAATAATATTTCTGGATATTATTTCTGGATATAATAATAATATTTCTGAAAATAATAATATTTCTGGATATAATGGAACGCCCTCCTAGCAGAGGTTAAGGAGATGAACAACTACCTGACATTCAGAAGATACCTCAAGGCAGCCCTATTTAGGGAAGTTTTTAACTTGTGATATTTTAATGTATTTTTATATCTGTTGGAGGCCTCCCAGAGTGGCTGGGGAGACCCGGCCAGATGGGCGGGGTACAAATAAAAGAATTATTATTATTATTATTATTATTATTATTATTATTATTATTTATACCCCGCCCATCTGGTTGGGTTTCCCCAGCCACTCTGGGCGGCTTCCAACAAAATATTAAAATACAATAGTCTATTAAATATTAAAAGCTTCCCTAAACAGGGCTGCCTGTAGTGTAATGTCTTTTATTGGGACCAACTAAATATCACAAGGCAGTGAGAAATTGTTTGCCACCTGCTGCATATGCCTACCTGAACCTTAAGGCTTGGGGCTGCAAGAAGAACTGAAAATATGATTCTTCTTATGATCCAAGCTGTGATCAAGGCTGCATGGCTCGGGAGGGGTGGCAGATCTGGCCTTTGTGGAACACAGCCAGTGGGCAGATGTGGGTAGATGCGGGCATGAAGCAGAGGAGGAGGCAATAGATATCCATTCCCTTGGGGAAACACCCTGGGAGATTTTCTGGGAATGTTTTTCCCACATTGGTGGTGACAGATGAGTAATTCGATCCAAATTGCATTAAAAGGTGAAGGTACGTAATTCGCTCTTTCTGAAACAATGCACAAACTGAAACAGCCCTCCTTTGAAATTTGCACTTCTCTGAATTTTGCCACGCATTTCTCCAGCCAAGTAATGTGCACAAAAAGGCAGATACTAGGGTAAAGTGTGGATGAAGGTGTATATATTAGTGAAAATAACATACAAAAATCCATGGTATTAAGGGAAAGCATTTTGCAAAAAGAAAAAGTGCGTGTTAGGCAAAATTGCATGTGTATATCCGGAGAAAATTGCACTAAAATGCTGGTGAATTCTCATTAAAACTTTTTTAAAAATGCAAAGTGATATGGAAATGTGGAGAACTGAATTTAAAAATCGACAGATTTGCCAATCCTTGGTCCAGAATCTATACAACTACCTAATTGCACCACTGTAGACAGCACAGATTTCTATAACACAGCAGAAGATTCCATTCTGGCTGCCATACAGACATTTTGAAGTGGGGAGCCTCGACATAGCCCTAACTTCCCCAGTGGGGTTTTAGAATGCTTTGGCTGAATCATGCCTGTAGGGGCTCCCATAAGACCATTGCATCCAGAATCTAAAATTGCCTAATTGCACCATGGAACATACCGTAGGCCTGCTTGCTTAAACATCATGATCTATGGCAGTGCAAGCAGGCAGTGTTATATCTCCTTGATGTGCCCCTGCTTTTGGGGGGTAGAAAGCTCTATCCACCCTGGATGGTGCTGTATAACTCTTTGGCAGGGAAGTCTTCGCCAATTTGCAGTCTGCCAAATTGAAAAAGCATACCCACACCATTCACATCCCCTGATGTAACCGAAGGGGTGATCATCATTTTGTTGTCTCCACCCCATTGCAAAGAGCTAAACTTTCTAAACAAGCATGCCTCCTGTGACATGCTAAGGTTTCTTTTCTCTAGATCCAACAGGGTTCAGTTCTTGACAATTGATTAGTTTCAACGACTGGGTAAAAAAAGGGGGGGATCTCACCCCAATCCTAATTTTGCAAGCCAGGCATTTGGTCTAAAGTGGGGGTATTATTCTACCTAGCTCTTGTTAGGATGTCAAGTGTAACGGTGTCATTTGACAACCCCCATTTAGATCCTTGAAGTGAAATGCGGCGATGTGGAAAATTAGAACAATGTCGCCAGGAAGTTCAGCAGTGACCAAATGTGTTAGCGCAGGCAGCACTTCCACGTGAAATGCTTCGTGGCACGAAATCCCTTCAAGGAGTGTGGAATGTTAATCCTTCGACACTCGGTTGATCCATCAAAACCTCCAGCTGTCCAATCTGCTAGGTCCTCGGTGAATGTGATGCACCATAGCACAAAAGTGGTGGCAAAGCACTAACCAGCCTGTGCTTTGGAGACAGGATTAGGATTGTCCAAGGTGGAAGTATCCTTTTAGGTAATTCACTGTCCAGCCAGAAGGCCTTGGATAAATAGCATCAGCTGTGTCTTCTCCTACATAGGTTCAAAACGAAAATGTGGTTGCATTGGCAGGGACTTTAATTGTATCACCATAATGTAGTGATGCAGAATGGGAAAGGGCCATAGCTTGGTGGTAGATCTCATGTTCAGTCCCTGGCATCTCCAGATAGGGCTGGGGAAGACTCTTGCCTCAAACCCTGGAGAGCCATTCATCACAAGGAAGCTTCCTGTGTTCAAGATATATGGAGTGGTGGTCAGAGTGTTGGTCACTCAAATCCCTACTCAGGTGTGAAGCTCACTGGGTGACCTTGGGCCAGTCACTTTCTCTTAGCCTAACCTTCTTCATAGGATTGTTTAGAGGAGAAAATGGGGAGGAGGAGAAAACAGTATGCCCCCTTGAACTTCCTGGAGGAAAGGTGGGATATAAATGAAAAAATAAAATAAATATAAATTTATCTTAAATGAGATTGGTAGGATCAGCAGTAGGGTTTTTTTGGTAAATAAATTTGTATTAGTTTTTCAGTGTTACATTTTCACAAATAAAAACAAATACCTTATCACAAAGCTTCTCTTTGAGATTCTTTAAATCTCTGGACTTCCCTCCATACCCTCTTCTGGTTCCTTATATTAACCAATTTTTCCTGCATATCCATTATTAAACCTTTTCCATTAGTAAAGGTAAAGGTAAAGGGACCCCTGACCATTAGGTCCAGTCATGGATGACTCTGGGGTTGCGGCGCTCATCTCGCTTTATTGGCTGAGGGAGCTGGCGTACAGCTTCCGGTTCATGTGGCCAGCATGACTAAGCCGCTTCTGGCGAACCAGAGCAGTGCACAGAAACTCTGTTTACCTTCCCGCTGGAGCGGTACCTATTTATCTACTTGCACTTTGATGTGTTTTCGAACTGCTGGTTTGGCAGGAGCAGGGACCAAGCAATGGGAGCTCACCCCGTCGCGGTGATTCAAACCGCCGACCTTCTGATTGGCAAGCCCAAGGCTCTGTGGTTTAACCCACAGCGCCACCCACGTCCCATTATTATTTCCCTTAATTTTATCTAATTTCCTACTAGCTGCAAGCGTTTACTTAAAATCCTGCCAATGTTTCAACTTGTTTACAGTATTTTTGCACATAAACAATAAACAATTCCCACTCTTTTTTAAAAATTTCTTGTTATCGTAGTCTTTGAGCTTTGCCATTAATTTTGCCCTTTCTGCATAGTCCATTAGCTTGATCTGTCATTCTTCTTTCATCAGTGTCTTTTCTTCCTTCTATCTTTGGGCTAACAGCATTCAGGCGGCTGTTGTAGCATACATAAATTTTTTCTTCTGTTCTTTAGGTAGTTCTGTTCCTATCAATCCTAATAAGAAAGCTTCTGGTTTTTTTAAACAAAAGTTATTTTAAACATTTTCTTCAGATCATTATAGATCATTTCACAGAAGCTTTTAATAACCTTACATTCCCACCACATGTGATAGAACGTACCCTCCTTTTCTCTACATTTCCAACACTTATTAAAAGTAGTTTTAAAGTTTCTCCTGGATATTTCTCTCTCTCTCTCTCTCTCTCTCTCTCTCTCTCTCTCTCTTGTGTGCTCACATGCTATTCACAACGCATTTCTGAGAAGAGTAATACACATAGGGTTGCAGTTGGCTTCTTAGCAAAAAGGTTAATCTGTTTCTCAAATCCTGATTAACCCCTATTTGTAGGTCTAAACAGATTTTGCATGTCTTCAAAGTACAAGTGAATTTTTCAGAAGTGGATTGTCAGTGCATGGGTCTATATCATGCATCCCCAAACTTCAGCCCTCCAGATGTTTTGGACTACAGTTCCCATCATCCCTGACCACTGGTCCTGTTAGCTAGGGATCATGGGAGTTGTAGGCCAAAACACCTGGAGGGTCGCAGTTTGGGGATGCCTAGTCTATATGAATGAACACACATGTATACCTGCTTCAACTGTTCATCTTTGGATAGTTGTGTTTTGTTTGTGGTGATAACGTTCCCTTTCTGCTGTTAGCCCAATTACCACTCATTCCCATTTGAGAGTGAATTTTGTACTCACAAGCCCTAAAGGTTCCAGCAGTCAGCGAGCTGGAAAAATGCTTTTAAATTTCTGTTCACATCTCTTATTGGCTACAAGCGTGTTTGAAATCCTAGGTTGATAAGAAAGGTTGTCCTGGCTGCAAGAGGCCAAATCCCTTGTGGTGTCTGAAAATTCGGTGCTGTACATTTTTAGTCATAACTGGAATTTATCTTTCTGAGTTTCCTAATGCCCAGCAGGCTCTGAATCTAGAAAATGAAGAATACATTACAGCTGGATTGTCTGACCTGCTTGCAAAAAGTACGCAAGGTGCCACCCGAAATACTGATACCAGTCTTCTGCATTTCAGAAACCTTGGACCATTATCTGTGCTGGCTGGGGCTGATGGGAGTTTCAGTCCACAACATTGGACTGGGGAAGGTTGGCCAGTGTCATTGTCTGGGATCCTAGTTTGATTTGCAACAACAAAGCAATGAGTGCCAAAGCAAATGAATACAGTGCAGTCTAATGAGCTTACGGAGCAATCTGATACATGTCTACTGAGAAGTAAGCCCCACTGAATTTAATGGGGCTTATTCCCAAGTATAAGGTTGCAGCCATACTTGAACTGACAACCAAAATAAATGAGTTCATGTCCTATTAAGGCTGTTGGGGTTGACAATGTTCGTTGCACAGATCAGGAAACACTCCAGCACCCCAAAAATCAGGTACGATTCCTAGATTTTGTAAGCGTTGGTTTCTGCTTGCACAGGGAGCTCCTCTTTAGGAATTTGCCAGGGTGATGGAGGCTGGAGAAAAAGCATACCCCACACTTCTTGGTGTGACACAACCGAGCTAGTTTGTTGGGGTCATAACCAACCAATCAGGAAGTGGCTAGGGGAAACAGGGTCAGGTGTGACCTGAGTGGAGGAGCTCCCTTCCTCTGTTCTGCTCCCTTGGGACTTAAAAGCTAGACTTCCTCAAACCTAGTTATAACATTTCCATAACGTACAAAGCATTTTGCCCTGGGGTAATAGAACGGCAAGTATTATTGCCATGCCCATCTGGCTGGGTTGCCCCAGCCACTCTGGGTGGCTTCCAACACTTAACAACAACAACAACAACAACAACAACAACAACAACAACAACAACAACATTAATAGTAACAACCAGACCCTATATAAAAAGTCACAATAACTTTAAAATAAACAACTTATATCAAATAAAGCAACATCCAATAATCCATAAGAATCCAATAGTAAACAGTAAAATTAAACATCAGCAAATTATAATTAAACAGTTTACACTTATCAGTTGCTTGCTTTCTCTCCCTCCATGCTTAAAAAAGGGGTGGCACAGCAAATTTAAATTCCTAACTTTTCTAAGCTGTCCTCTCTTAGGAAACAAATTGCAATAGCATCAATTGTTTTTCTCGGGATGTTGGTGTAATAGACTTGTCTCTTGAATAATCACAGGGGTAGAGAGCTCATCTGTGTAATGCCAAACTATAGTTTGTTGTTAACGTCTGAACTGAGTGACAAAGAAGTGCTCAGCTGTCTGAACAAGTCCATTCTTTCTCATTGAGTTTGTTGATTCAGTCGTCCACATCCTGATGCCCTCTGGAGATGGTTGGGCTTCAGCTCTTATCATCCCAGGGAGTCCCACAACCTCTGGAAAGCACCAGGTGGGCAAAGGCTGATTTAGTTTTTAGACCTACTTAATATGTCTCTGCACATGGTTTTGGGCAGACTTCAATCATGGCAACACAAACCATACCATTATCTAAGAGTTGTGATGCCATGATTCACCCACATGGCTCAGCACACAGAGCTGTTCTGTGTAACATGGTTCTGATTTGCGTTTAGTTTGTGCAGTCTTCTACCCCATCGCTTTTAGTTAGCCCTCCTCTCCCGGTTTAAATCCCAGTTCACTATAATGGTAAGACGCAGTGAAAGGGCATGTGAGGACGCAACTGAAACAGATGTCTTAGGCATTGCTAGCACCTGTGAAATGACCTATTAGTGGAATAGCCTTTGCCAAAACAACGGGGGGGGGGAGCTGCCATTTTTGCAACTCTTAAATTTCACACTGCTAGCTTGAACATACCATGGAAATGACAGATGGCTAGGAGACTGAAATCAGTCATTTTAATGACAGATTTCGTGCTGAAGGTGAGGCAGATGGCATGCTTTCCTGGCAAGTGTGCTCAGAGATGGAAAAAACAGGAATCGGCCAATAGAAACTTTTGCTGCGAAACACCTTGCCTTCCTCTGTAGACCATCAGCCTTGCACACAGAATGCCCTGTGTGCAGCAAAGTGTGTCTATGTATGTATGTGCGCGTGCACACACACACTTTCTTGGAAGACTCCACACAATACTGAGGCACCCTTGAATATTTTTATAGAGAGGCTCAGGATAGAATTCATAATGAATTGGAAATACTTGCAACAAATCTCTGCAAACTTTCTAATGGAAGGGTAGCCTGCCAAATGGCTTAAGACATTTGCTCTTAAAAACAGATTTAAGAGATGTTTCACAGGCCCATGACACAAATTTGCATAGAGTGCCTCTGGGCAAATTAAGGTGGAAGGTGGATGGGTGCTCTCTTTCAGGTGCCCATCGATATATTGAATTTTAAGTGCAGGACTAAGGGACAGGAGGTCTGATGCCCAATATATATATACCTGAAGGAGCGTCTCCACCACCACCGTTCAGCCCGGACGCTGAGATCCAGCGCCGAGGGCCTTCTGGCGGTTCCCTCACTGCGAGAAGCAAAGCTACAGGGAACCAGGCAGAGGGCCTTCTCGTAGTGGCTCCCGCACTGTGGAACGCCCTCCCAGCAGAGGTTAAAGAGATAAACAACTATCTGACATTCAGAAAACACCTGAAGGCAGCCCTGTTTAGGGAAGTTTTTAACCTGTGATGTGTTAATGTATTTTAATGTTTGCTGGAAGCCGCCCAGAGTGGCTGGGGAGACCCAGCCAGATGGGCGGGGTACAAATAATAAATTATTATTATTATTATTATTATTATTATTATTATTATTATTATTATTAATATAGAAGTTCTGGTGCTTGGACCCTCTGGGGAAAACCCATTAACAATGTCCCCTGTCCAGGAATATCAGCGGAACATAGAAAAATGCCATCAACTTAGTCTGATTATTGGTCTATCTAGCTCAGTATTATCTGTACTGGCTAGACCCCGCTCTCCAGGGTTTCAGGCAATGGATTGAATGTGAGACGCTTTTCATGCAGACGACAAGACCCTCATCTCAGCCTCGCTGATGTGGTCCAAAGGAAAGCAGAGCAATATGTTTGATACCAGCTTGGCTGCAGGAATTGCCAGAAGGAGGCGTACAAGGTGCCATCCAACTGCCTTAGGGACTCCTCTCCAGATTTGTGGGGCGGTTAACCTTTTCTTCTCTCAAAGATATCCTGCAAGGCAGCAGAGGTTTAGGAACAGAGTTTTCCTTCCCCTAGATGGGCTACTTTCCCACATTGACAAGCCCCATCTGCCCCTCACTACAGCATGTGCAAAAACTGCCTTCTTGACTGTTTGGTCTTGTCCGCTCAATCTGCCGGAGCCAACTTCACATGCAGGTTTCGTCTACGCCAGTGTTATCTATACAGACTGGCAGCTTTGCAATTGTACTGTTGTGTGCTTTAGAGTCTCATAAGTCACTTTGTGAAAGCAGGGCACCCTGAAAGTAAAAACAAACCAACCTCCATTGCATCTCTGTTAATTTTCGCTTGGTGTGATCTCTGCACAGGTGGTTGGCTGATGGGGAGTGAAAGATACCTGGCATGTGTGAGCTCCTTCCTTGAAGACATTGGACTGGGGAGAAACTTGAGAGTCAGAGTTTTCCTTCTCCTAGATGGGCTACCTTCCCAGGTTGACGACCCCATCTGTTCCTCACTTCCCTCTACAGCACGTGCATAAGCCGCCTTCTTGACTGTTGGACCCACTATTGGTCTCATCCGCTCAATCTGTCAGTGCCTGTCTTATATCCACTATTTTAAAAGTTTTTAAAAGTGGGGTAACAATGCCTCTTGACAGGAAATGCTGAGAATTGTAGCTCTGTGAGAGAAACAGCAACTTGCAGCGCCATTAGCAAACTACAGCTCCCATAATTTTTTGGAGAGGAAACCGTGACTCTTAAAAGTGGTAACCGGTAGCTTTAAATGTACAGCGAATGTGGCCTACCTCTCCGGTGAATGGAAGCTGATGTAGGAAAGAAACACAACCCGTTCGTAACAATAAACACTTCTGTAATGCTTGTCTCAAAGGTTGCTATCTGAATTCTACAGACTAATATTTTTACCAATTCAGATCAATCACTCCGTTGTATCTGTGCTGTGTTGGTGTTTGCTGACTGTGTCTTAATTGTAGGATGCAACTTGGGACACGAGCCAAGTTCTTGTGTTAAAATAGCATATGTGGTGGCCACTTGGAAATAGAACTGACAGGGCCTTGCTTTTGTGTGGGAAGCAGCAACCCATCTTGCAGTCGCTGTGTTAGCTATGGATCACAGCAGCCACTCCTTCAGATGAACAGCTTTGTAGCGTGGAATGGAGCAAAAGCAGATGTGCTGGCAATAGCAACTTGGAGAAAAACCAATCAGGTCACATAGATGCATCTTAGAGTTCTAAGCAGGTACATTTTCGTGTAATGCAACAAGTCTTTGCTTCCTTGCTGAAAGCTATACATTGGTATATTTATGCATACTTTTCGTTAGTGGGAAAGGCCATTGTATGAACAAGGGAAGAAGAATTTTTTTAGCTTAGTAAAATGGGAGCATCACTCTTTGTTTTTCTTTCATCTGATTCTTTCATCTGCCACCATCTCTTCCTTGCTTTCGAGCCATTCTATTTTCTCTTAAATGATCTCATTCTTTCATGCATAACAGCACAGCAGGGCTTTAAGAGAAATAATGATAGCACCATCAATAGCTTGTTGGACTGGGTAACTCTTTTGATAAGCTTCTTAATCTGAGCATTTTCCTTTTTATTCAAGTACATCAGTAGCTTCTGCTGAGCATGCTAAGGCTTTGTTGTGAGATCTTAGCAGTTTAGCACACGTCACTTAAACTGTGCACTGGGAGCCAAACTGGATGTTTTCCCAAGATCCACAACTGATCTCTTGACTTCCCTAAAATGCAGCTGGTTTTTTTTTTTTTTTTTTTTTGAGGGGGAAGGGGTGTGTGCTTCTAATTGTGATTGGTGACAGAGTGAGCAAAAAGGTGCAAGACTGCAGTCTAAGACAGTTCTTCAATTTGCAGCTGTAGAAATTAGAATCATAGAATAGTGGAGTTGAGGGACCCCAAGGGTCCTCTAGTCCAACCCCCTGCAATGCAGGAATCTCAGTTAAAGCATCCATGGCAGATGGCCATCCAACCTCTGCTTACAAACCTTCAAGCAAGGAGAGTCCACAACCTCCTGAGGGAGAGACCATTCCTGTTAACTCTTCAAGTTTAGCAAAGTCCTTCCCCTGGATTCCCATCCTCTTTTAGGCAAATGATGACATGGGAATGCCAGCAACTAAAATTTCTAGGGGCTCACCTTCGTACTAAGACCATAGGAAGAGCCTGCTAGATCAAGCATCCTGTTCTCACAATGGTCAACCAGATGCTGATGAGAAGCCTGAAAGCAAGACATGAGCACAACAGCGCTCCCAGCAACTGGCGTTCTGAGATGTACTACCTCCCACAGCAGAGGTAGAACATAGCGATAGTGTTGGGTTGCCATGTGTCCTCTTTTTCCAGGACACGTCCTCTTTTTCAGGGGTAAATATTGTGTCCAGGATTTTTTTAAAAAAAAATGTGCCCAAATGTCTCTGGCTATACTTTCTGGATGGGACATAGACATAACTGGTGGCTGAAGACTTGCTTTCCTCTTCTCTTCTCCTGCCCCCCTCAGCCATATATCACAGCTTCTATAGCCTACATATAGTAGGGGTATTTACTGTAAACGAGAGTCGTCATAGCGTGCTCTTCAAAATATGGCAACCCTACGATAGTGTCCCTTAAGTAGTCGTTCATAGCCCAATAGTCACACAGCACATAGTTAATCTATGAATTTGCTCCCAGGAGAGGTTGTGATGGCCACCAAGTTGGATGGCTTCAAGAGGATTATACCAGTTCATGGAGGCTAACGCTATCAGCGGCTACTTCTTCTGTCCTTACTGGCGGCCAGCATTCTAGGTTACCGCAATTGAATCTCTTTATGCTCTTCTGTACAATGCTCCTTAAATCATTCTGTCATGCATTGGTGTTTTTATCTCAATGGAAATACCCCAAAATAGTTTACGCTCATTAGGGTACTGGGTTTCGAGTACATTTCCCCCACCCCCTTTTTATTATACACTGTAAACGTTTTCCCGCTAGGAAGGTAAACCCCATAACCCTCTGAAATCAGTGACCTAATTATGTATGACAGTCATTAGCCCAGTGGAACAGCAGCCTGCCTGAGAGCATCTGTTAGAGAAAGCCCTGTGTTGCCGTTTTACTCTGATGCATTTGAAATGCAAATCGCAGCACTAATTAGACAGCCTTTCTGCATCGAACCACATAGCTCTTTTCTCTTGAAGCTTGCATGCAACTGTCAGGCAGACTTCAGGAGAGTTTGGGGGTTTTCGCCTGTCACTGTCTGCAGCATTCTCGGTTTCCCAAATGTGCAAGAACGTTTCTTATAATGCAAGCGATCTGAGGATGCATCTCTGTAACCTTGTATGCTCACAGAGCCACTCCCATTTCTTGGGGCCCTAATCTCCAAATCCTTCCATTCAGCTGTGGGGTGTGGTTCTCCATGAAGCCCCAGTCAACTGAGCCTGTCTGCATAAATATTGTTAAAATTGCCGCCCCCTTAGAACAGCCTCCTTGCTACAATAGTCACCATACGCCTCCTTGAATAAAAAAACATCTTTCATTGCCTGTGGGGAAAGTGCTGTCTCTGCTGGGCTTCAGGGGATGTCTGTCAACAATGGAGGTAGAGGATCTCTTCAAGTAAAGACTCCTAAACCAACCTAGTTGCATCATTTAAGCTCTACCGAATGTTTGGGAGAACGGGAGTTCTGAGGCAAGGGGGCAGCCTTTGGTGGGAGGAAAGCTTATCAATGGCCCACATAAGGGCGGTCTTTTATGCATTGTCAAAATGAACTACATCAGCAAAAAGAGGTCAAAAGAAGTTACAGGTTCAGTGTAGTTGTGAGAATTTTGGATTAGGACTTGGGAGACTAGGGTTCAAATCCCCACTCAGACATGATACTCTCATTGGCTGATCTTGGTCCAGTCACTGCCTCTCAGCCTAACCTACTTACAGGGTTGTTGTGGGGAACAAATGAGGGAGAGAACCACCTTGAGCTCCATGAGGAAAAAAGTGGAATATAAATGCAATGCATAAGTAATAAATAAACTTGTGTATCAGTCAAAAATTTCCCTTTGCCTGTACTCAAACCATTGATGTATCCCATCCAATCAGGCTGTCAGAGCTGCTTGTTTGTCTGTTTTAAGCATTTTATTTTACATGTGCTCACCCGTCAATAAGGCTCTCAGAGAAGCTTGCATAAGATCGATAAAAACAAGACAGCCTTTGCCCACTGGCTTGCACCATAAAAGACACCATACAAAGGGGAAAATGGAGAGGGAAAGTAAACAAGGAAAGTCGGGTACTAGTTCTTGAAAGTCTTAAAATAACCAGCTGGGATAGAAACAATTCAAGGAGAAAAGCCTAATTGAGCTCATCTCTCAGTAGAAAGTACCGAAAAGTCAAGATACGGTGCTATGTGTGGCCCTTATCCAATTCAAAGGTGTTACTGGCATCAAGCTTCAACTCATGAGGTGAGGGGAAGACCCCATCTGCCAAATCACCCTGATTTACCTTGTTACCCAGTCATCACAAAGAGTCAATGCATACCTTGAATCAATTACTGCTTCAAGGAAGAGTGCACGGCAGCCATTTTGGGAAGCCATGAGTAGCATTCAACTAAGTCTTGCTCAGAGAAGGCCCTTTGAAATTAATGAACATGGCTTAAGTTAGGTTTGTTCATTTCAGCGGGTCTATTCAAGAGTAAAAGGTACTTGAATAGCACCTCATGGAATCACATTTTCTCTCTCTCTTAAAACCGAGATCATGAAGAAACGTGCGTACGTCGTGAGGCCCTAGAATTAATTGGCTCACCAATGCACAGCGACAGTAATTCGATTAATAGCAAATGCTCTCAGAAAAAGATTACTGAAAGGCACAGACTGAGTCATAGGTTGGGCTGGTTATTTTTCAGGCTGAATTTTCAGCACTGTGAATAAAATAATCAACAATGTAAACTTAATGTGCCCCATGCATTTTTGTTTTTAAAAAGAAATATTTGCATTAGCCGCACAAAATATTAATTGCACACACATAAACAGTGCAAGGGCGAGTTTACTCAGCCTCCTTCCCAGGCAAATGTTACAAAACTAAACAGATCTCTTATGATTTTTCTCTGAGGCTCTGGTTGAAGGGGAAAGCTTCACATATGGTTCCTGAAATACATCTCAGAGCTGGCTTTTAATTCTTCTTCTTTACAGCAGAGCTTAACACTTTATAAATTTATCTGCAAAGATTTCAGGACGCAGTGCTCACCAGAGGAGTACTTTGCTTATGTGTGGTGATGGTAAAGGGACAGAGCTTGGTTTCTTGGTTCCCTGGCTTTTGTTCAAGGGGAAAAAAATCATGCTTCTACTTCTGAAGCAGAAGGCAGGGATTAACACATGTGACCAGAAGAAGAATCAGACTTTATTCACATAGCCAATAGGCCATAGCAACTAAAATACAGAAAAAACAGATAAAAACATTGGAAAACGACCAGTCAGGAACAGAAGTATATAGATGTACTGATAGATCATATAGAGGTCAATGAGGCCCCAGTTTGGCGGCCTGAGATGATCAGTGGGGATGGTAAGGTTCTCTCGTTCATCAGAGCTATAGAGATAAGCTGATCGTGACATCTATAAGCCTCAGGTACATGGGCTGGTCATATATGCCAAGTTGACTTTCAGGTTGTGGCCCTTAATCTCATTGCCCTCTCGATGAATCTGGCGACTTTCTCTGTTGTCAGGATGTTCTGGTCCGATAACAAGTGAAACGTTGTGGCCGCTGATGAGCGACCTGGGATGGAAAGTAAAAGGGGGGGGTTATAATCTCACTCCTCAGGTCTTTATACAGAGGGCAGGCCAGAAGAACATGTGACACTGTCTCCATGTTTCCGTCTCCACATGGGCAAAGACGTTTCTCCCTGGGGAATTTCTGATATCGGCCTTCAAGCACGGCAGAGGGTAGCACGTCAAATCTTGCCAACGTAAAAGCACGTCTATACTTTGGGATGTTTAAATTGTGCAGATAAGATGTCGAGGTATCACATGTGACCAGCTTCTGCTTTTGGTCTAAAATGGAAGGGATTAAGAACATCGGGCCAATGGCCCACCTAGTCCAGCATCCTGTTCTCACAGTGGCAAAACCGGCATGCAGGGTCTGTGTGCAGCAACACTCTTCCCACTTGTGGTTCCCAGAAACTGGTATTCAGAAGCGTACTGCCTTCAAAAGAGGAGGGAAAACATGGCTAGTAGCCGTTGATGGCCTAGCTATGATGACTATGTTTATGAGGCAGTGCCAGTTGCTGGAAATCACAAGTAGGAAAAGCGCTGTTGCACTGATGTCCTGATGCTTGCAGGCCTGCCGTCTCATAGGCCTCTGCAGGATGCGAAGAAATACTTTCTTTTGCCTGTCCTGAATCTTCCAAAATTCAGCTTCATTGGATGACCTCTAGTTCCTATAATGTGAGAGAGGGAGGAACAGACTTTCCCCTGTTCTAAAGTTAAAGATTCAGAACGCCATAACTTTTCCCTGTCAAGGACAAAAGGAAGGTTTGTGATTTGGAGTGCATCAATGGCTGGGAAGGGGAAGGGAAAGGATAAACAGTCCTTACCTGTCACACAGGTAAGTTCAGAAGTGATGCTACATGTGGGTTGCCAGTTTGGGGGGGAAGCAGTTTTTGGGGGACTCCTGCCCAGAATTTTTCTGGCACATGTTTTCTTTCCAGTGTATAAGGTCGGTGCACTTTCTGTTGATCCGAAGAAAATACCAGTTAAATGACATGGTCCTAATTTTTCGTGGGGAGGTGGGTCTAAAATGATTGTTGACACACCTCCCAGATTTCATCATTCGGATGAGTGGGGTTAGAGAAATGGCATAAATAAAAGAAAGGGTTATAACAGTTAGGCTTGGATTATTGTTATAACAACAAGGGCTGGTGCTGTGCTGTTTTTATTGTAATTATGTTTTTAATAGATCTCTAAAATTTATATACAATATTAATTCTATTAATGTTTAATTGTTTTTTTTCACCTTGTTTTTAGCTGTTCCTATTTTATCCGTCAGCCACCTTGAGTCCCTGTCAGGGGAAAGGCAGGGTGTAAAAAAATAAATAAGAATAAGAATAAAAGAATAAGAATAATTAGGAATGTATTGAGGGATATATCTCTATGCACCGTTGTGGTTCTTGGCTAGTGCGTCTGACAACAGCCTGGAAGGAATCAGCCCCAAATAGGAAACAGGGTGTTTGACTGAATGGATCTTTAATGTCATCTGTACATTCTTCTGCTTATTGTGTTGCGGCAGTGATATAAACCTCATAGTACTGTTAAATCTCAAATCACAGTCCAACATCTAAAACTTGAATGAACATCCAGTTGTCTCAGATTAAGGCACTTCGCCAAGTTTCACTGCAGAAGGCATGTTGATATTCTCGGGGATATACAAGCCTTGGGCTGGTTCATTCTGTCTGGGGATGCCATTCTATAGAGGCAAGTTGAGATGTATTTACTAAACTGAGTAGAGTCATTGCTGCAGGTAATGGCAGAAAATGCTTCATTCTCAACACCTGACAGTCAGCCACCTTGGGGATGCAATTGTAAATATACCTAGTTAGAGACAGGTCACTGCCCACATCAAACTGTAAGCCCAATGGCAATACTAGAATGTGAATTGTCCATGACAGCAGGACTCTCAAAGGAGGTGTTTTTTTTAAGATAAACAAAATGAAAAAACCCAAAATGCCCATGCCCATTTCATAGTTTTTAAGGGTTCTCGAATATATAAAGTGGGGAGGGGCACAGGGATATATTTACCTTCTGCAAAGTACTTTTAAATAATGTGTGCGTTGACTTTTTATTTAACATTCTGCTCTCATCCCGTATTCATTTCACAATGATATGGGAGGTAATTACAAGAGCAATGGGAGGTAATTAATTTTGTATATTTCAAAAATGGATATTCCATTGCTGTTTCCAAGGTCTGCTTTCTGTTATTTTGATTTAATTCGACAATTAACCAGCAATACAAGGTCATGGATGGAAGCGTGCAAACTGAGTTTGCCATCAACCTGTCTGTATCACTCTTGTTATGCGTTTGGACTGCTAAATTAAGATAGACCAGAATTGCTCCAGGGATGAAGCCTTAAGGGTGTCTTGCAGGGGACCATGTGAAAATATCCTTCTGGAGTCCAGAGGCAGGGTGTGGAGAGACGAAAGTCTGTTTTGCAGATCCTCTCCCCCAATTAGATAGCTGGGTACTCTTCACCATTATGCAGCATGTTGTCCAAAGAAATGATCTATGTCTAAATAGAATCACTGCTGATTCATTTGTACAGTAAGCTTAATTGATTGACAAGCTGGAACGTGTGCAGAGGAGGACATCCAAGATGATCAAGGGTCTGGAAACCAAGCCTTCTAGGGTATGGTTGAGGCAGCAGGGTATGTTTAGCTTGGATAAGAGAGAAGATATGATAGCCATATTCAAATATCTCAAGGGCTGTCACATGGAAGAGGGAGCAAGCTTGTTTTCTCTTGCTCTGGAGGGTAGGACTCAAACCAATGGCTTCAAGTTACAAGAAAGGAGATTCCAACTAAAAATCAGGAAGAACTTTCTGACAGGAAGAGCTGTTGGACAGTGGAACGGACTCCCTCGGGAGGTTGTGGACTCTCCTTCCCTGGAGGTTTTTAGGCAGAGGTTGGATGGCACTCTGTCATGGATGCTACCGCCTCAGGCGGTAGAATCCATGGGGGCAGCAGGTCCCGATGTCAATCTTTCTTCCTCTCTTGTTCCTGGTGTAGATTTTCCCCCTCACTCCTTCTTCCCTGGCATGGAGGGGGGTTCTGCTTTGGGGTCTGCCTCGGGTGCCGAAATGTCTTGTGTCGGCTCCACCCCCTACATTGCAGGAATCACAGCTGATCAGGGTAGATATGTAAGGGTCTGGTACCAGGGAATGTGGGCAGTATTGACTTAGATGGACTAATCAGTCTGATTTATTGTAAAGCAACTTCCTAGGTTCTGAAAGGGTGGCTGGGGCGGGTGGAGGAGGTATATATTTGTTGATGTATGTTGCTGTAGATTCCCCCTCTCCCCGGTTTTAGGTTTGATATTGCAGTATTTATGGAACAAGGCTTCTTCTTCATTGGCCCTGATCCAGGAAGCCCCTTTAAACACATGCAAGAGACTGTATGCAAGCAATGCAGCTTACAACACATTCATGAGCAGCAGCTCCTTATATAGTAGCACAAACTGCTCCCCCCCCCCCAGGAATGATAAAAAAATCTGCACTACAGCATGCAGTGAGGAGGGGCACTGTTGTCTGAAAAAATATATATCATGCAGCACTGGTTTTTAATCTGCTAACAGATTACACCCACATTTTCTGGAATTGTCCCTTCTTTTTTTTAGGAATTCTATTTCTGAAATAATTTCAGAAATGTTAGGCTCCATTTGGATATGTGTTCCTAAGATATTTCTGCTTGGATACTTAAAAGGTGTTATCATAGACAGCAATCAAGGGGTGGTAAACAATTTGATTACTGCAGCAAAAATAATAATTGCTAAGAATTCGGGGGGGGAGCTTTTTTTCTCTCACTACTTTTGAGTGGATCGAGAAGATTTGGAATATGGTAAAAATGAAGGAGCGAACTCATTATAGGAGAATACAAGCAGAATTAACCAAATATATATATTTGGGGAGCTCGGGGGGGGGGGCAGAAACCTCCCATAGAAGTATTGTTTTTCAGTATATGGAGAAATTGTATTTTTTTATATATAGTGGAATAAAAGGTAAAGGGACCCCTGACCATTAGGTCCAGTCGTGACCGACTCTGGGGTTGCGGTGCTCATCTTGCATTATTGGCCGAGGGAGCCGGCATACATCTTCCAGGTCATGTGACCAGCATGACTAAGCCAATTCTGGCGAACCAGAGCAGCGCACGCAAACGCCGTTTACCTTCCCGCTGCAGCGGTACCTATTTATCTACTTGCACTTTGACGTGCTTTCAAACTGCTAGGTTGGCAGGAACAGGGACCAAGCAATGGGAGCTCACTCCGTCGCGGGGATTCGAACTGCCGACCTTCTGATTGGCAAGCCCTAGGCTCTGTGGTTTAACCCACAGTGCCACCCGCATCTCTATATAGTGGAATAGCAAGTACAATAATAATATACAGCCTTATGATGCTCTCCATTCATCATAATGTGGGGGTTTGCTAGTTAGAAATTTTATTACGGTATTTTAAACTTATTGGTTCCAGCAATTTTTTGCAAACTATAACTATAAACATTGCACCACAGCATTTACAAAATGTAACTAACTTATTATTAGTATTAATAAGGGACATATCCTCCCCAACTCTTTCAACATTTTATTTTATTTTTCTTTTAGGTACAAGACCCCCTCCCCCAAATCCAGCTCCACTATATATGGGATTAAAAAGCAAATAATTTTATAAGTTATCAAAACCAACAAACTTCTGATTAGTGGCCTAGTTCTTTAACTAATTTAGCACACAAATATAAGCATTTTAAAGCATGAAACATTACACAGCTATCTGTTTTTTGCATCCTATTGTTGTTTAGAACAAAGACTATGAGCAACAGGGGAAATTGGCGCAGATAGATATTTATTTTATGATGAATTGAAATTCAAACTTGAACCTACTTAGTATGTTGGTAGCCTTGTTTGTTTCACTTTATATGATTTCATTATTATATTTCTCTTTCAGTTTTCTCTCTTTCTTATATTTTAAATGGCAAGTTGTATGATGTGTGGGGTTGTATCAGGCTGAATTTATTGACAGCATCCTGCTATTGGGGGCATTTTGTATACACTTATTTTTATTTTCACTAAATAAAACATTTTTGTACTTGACTTTTAACACTGATTTTTATCCATAGCAAAGAGATTTCCTTTGTGAGCAAGCTCGCTTTCACATTAATACTTTAACATATACATTTCAAGGCATAAATGTGAAGGTTGCTGAGGTAAAAGGGGCCAGGAGGGGCAATATAAATTTTTTATCACTTAGCAGAACACGGAACCAGTGGGAACTGCACACTCATTCTGAATCTCGATTGTCTGAGGAAAAGCTACATTATTTCATGTAAGGATTATTAGTTACATAAGTGTCAAATGTGCTAGCTTTTGGGGGGCGGATCACAGCATACAATTTTTTCATTATTGCATACTAATTATAAGTATTTATGATGTTGTACCTCTCTCATTTAAACAATGGTACGAAGAGATGCCGAGCCACAAGGTCAGAATACATGGCACATGTGCAACCGTGTGCTTTTTTAATTCAATAATTGCTTCCATAGCAATAAGTGCTTCATTAGAAAGAATTTATTCTTCCCTTGAGAAGTCTTCCTTTCCTTAATATGAGCAGGCTGCCATACCTTAAACCTTCTTTTCCTTTACATCTCTTGTGCAAAGTATTAACGTCCTGCAAGAAACCCATCTTCTCCTGGCTCCTAAAACATCAATCCTCTGCAGGGCCGGCCCTCCCCTTGGGCAGAATAAAGCGGCTGCCTCAGGCAGCAGTTGCAGGGGGGCAGGGGGTGATGCAAGGTGTTGGAGGACAGAAAACTGTGTGTCAGGCAGCTTGCCCTGTGCCCCCTCAACTGAACTGCCGGCCTCCATTGTGGTATAGGAAACCACCAGTGTTCAAGATCGATTGAGGGGGCACCATCTGATCATCTGAGAACCTTTTCCACTTTGATCCATGTTGATTTTGAATTTCTTAATTAAAAGAAGTAGGGTGGGGAGATCTGGAACTGACCCTTCCC
The DNA here is from genome assembly GCA_034641395.1 of Darevskia armeniaca. Classification (NCBI taxonomy): domain Eukaryota; kingdom Metazoa; phylum Chordata; class Lepidosauria; order Squamata; family Lacertidae; genus Darevskia; species Darevskia armeniaca. The sequence goes on from JAWWNF010000078.1 coordinate 1,581,374, forward strand.
CTCCCCCAAAAAAATAAAGGTCTGGGTTGTTTGCAATCTGATTTTTTAGAGTCTCCCCCCCCCTTTTCAGTCTTTCCTTTTTATTTCCCGATAATCTGTTGCTGAAAGCAGATGTGGTCTGTTTGTACAGCTTTGTCCTGGGCCAAGATCAGTTGGAATGGATTCTAGCGTACTTAATCCTTTTAAGCATACGAGGTACTAAATCTTCCCCCAGAGTTTACAAATACTTGCATGACCTTGAGATAATCTTGAAATGGACAAGATGGTGAGTAGAAAGATGGAAATGTAGGGAACGGCCTTATAAAGCAGGTCCGACTATTTTCCGTATAGCCCCGTATTGGTACCTTTGAGTTGCAGTGGCTGTCCACTATCTGAAGCAGAGGTCTTTCACATTGCCTGCCACCTGACCCTTTTTTAAACTGGAGATCTGGGGGAATTGAACCTGTGACCTTCTGAATGCAAACCCAGAGCTCTACCGCTGAGCTGTGGTGCCCCCCACCCCCATGCTTTGGTCCCCCTCTTACTGAAAGACATTAATGAGAGATTTTCCTGTTGAGTCCGGCTGCTTCTGGACCATCACACTTTAGTTCATTCATACAAAGTGGAGTTGATGGTCTTGCGCAACAAAGCCACTTCCAAAAGAATTGGGGGTTTTGTGGCAAGGAAAGTGACAGGAAAATGCATTGGATAATGGCAGTGTTGGGCGACATCCTAAAACCACCATCCAAACAAGATGAATGCTCAATAAACAATACAATCTGGCAGAGTCCTCTGTTGGATGCTGGGATCAGAAACCTGAAGATTGCTTTAAACCACATCGTTCAGTTTTCCCGCAGCTAGTATATGTTTGTGCCAAACAAAATCAATTTCCACAAGCATCATTTCATTTGTTTCCTGAGCTTTTTCTAGGGATTGTTTTGTGAATGCAGAAAACATAGTCTAAAACACCCCTTTTCGAGCTCCTTTCCTAAATGTCTTGTAAAGGGCTTGACACTGATCTCTTAAGATTTTCTGCCAACCCTGGGGAAAGTAAGGCACCGAGGGTACAATTTAAATGGAAAGATGATGTATTGTGGGGCTTTGCTACAAATAGCACATTGCCCAATTATAAGAATAATCTTCTCCAAAGCTTGCCTAGTAGAGACATGTTAGAAACCCAATCGGTCCCCTTAGCTATTTGGCTATCTGGGCTTAGGGCCAGCTCTGATGTGTCTTTCCTCACTGATAAAGGCTCTCAAACCACTAGACTTTGAGAGCTTTCTGTAACAATGATTCACATGGACAATTAAGAAGAGTAATTCCCCCAGCTTCCCCCAAAGGAAGAGAACTCTGGGTTTTCCCAGTTGCTCATTTGAAAAGATCTGCTCCTCTTACACATTTTCCTTTTGTGCTTGCTTCTTCAAATTATGCAGTACTACAGAAGATTTTTAACTATACAGTGGTACCTCGGGTTACAAACACCTCATGTAACAAACACTTTGGGTTACAGACTCCGCTAACCCGGAAGTAGTACCTCGGGTTATGAACTTTACCTCAGGATGAGAACAGAAATTGAGCGCCGGCAGTGGGAGGCCCCATTAGGTAAAGTGGTACCTCAGATTAAGAATGGTTTCAGGTTAAGAACGGACCTCCAGAACGAATTAAGTTCATAACCAGAGGTACCACTGTACTGGTATTAGACACCTAGGGCAGTGTTCAACTAAATAACTGTGCAAGTGGAACATTTCTTGCAGTGGGACTTTGTCCCTCAGTCTCTATGTGTCCTGAATCTGCTCCAGATAATTGGGGTAACCCCTATTTAGGGAGACAAAGCTAGATTTAGGGAGTGCACAGGGAAGAAGAGGAGGGGGGACTTTCCATTGCAGTCATCTTGATGCTATGATGAATCCCATCCCTATTAAAATTCTTTAGGTGTGACATTTTAGGTTTAAAAACACAATAATATGCAGCGGAAGTCCACAATAAGTCTTAACATCCAAATGAACATATTACAAAACCACACTAAGAAAACACAATAAAATCTCAAGAGCTGGTGACATACTAACATGACTAGCAAAATGCAGACGTTAACACTACCATGAAAGCTGGGAGAACAGAAAAGGCTTCGCTTGATGCCTAAACGATAACAATGTAGGTACTCCCAAGCCAGTTTCCCTTGGGTGAGCATTTCATAACATAACTTCTGATTGAGAAGACACTTGGATGAGGGGCTCCATTGCCAAGGGTAGCATCATATGGGAGGAGACATTCCCTTGGGTATTGAGGTGCCAAGCAATGTGGTCCCATCCTTCTTCAAACAGCTCAGGGTGGCAAAGATAGAGGGTACTCTTCTCGTTTTATCCATGCAGCAATCCTCTCTGAGGTAGATTCTGTTAACTCAGTGAGTTTCATGGCTTGGCAGCCCTTCAAGCTGAGGAATTGTCCCTTTAAAATAGGACATGAGGCCACCCCAGCTCAATCTCTTAAAATTCTCTTAAATGATGGGTCTTGTCATATCAGATGGTTAACTTTGTCTTAATTGACTGCAGAATTTGTGGGAAATGGTGATGGCAGAGGCTGCCTGTCATTGGAACTTCAAGCCCAGCTGTTAGCTTTCATGGCAAAATTTGTCCCGGCCTCCAGACAAGCTCTGAATTAGAATTTAAATGCATCTGAAGGAAAAGACTCTTAATTCCCACCCCACCCCCCAAAAAGTACTGGTTTCTTGCCTGGGATCAAGAAGGCACTTGGACATGCTGAATTGTGTGTCCACATGAATACATTTTCCATCTGGGCGTTTCCCCCTCCCACCAACAAACTATGTAAGATACTATGTTATAATAATAATAATTTATTATTTGTATCCCGTCCATCTGGCTGGCTGTTAGAAGCATGAAATCCCATAACAAATATTTAACTTGGACAAGGCCTGTTTACTGAAATGGTCGTTCTGGAAGAATGACTCTTGAACTGACGTCATACAGAGAAGGGAGGGCTTGGCTTTAGTGAGGACAGAATCACCAGCCTGACACATCAGGCCTTCAGAAACCAGGACTAATGGGCTAAATTAGCCACTTGCTAGCCCTCTCTCCCTCACTTCCTTCCACTAACTACTGTTACCTCACCATGCTGTCCAACTTTTTCTGACACTAAGCCGAGATGTGCATCTTCCGGGATGTGCTCATAGCAAGTTACGTGAGCCGTGCTTCACTTTCACCCCAAAGCAAACAATTTTTCGGGGCAAGAGCACATGAGACTGCAGCACCCAAAATGGCCACCAGGATCTCGTGTGAAAAAATGGGATGCCCCGTTTTTCCCAGGGCTCTTGGAAGGTATGCCTCACTTCCACGCACCTTTCCTATAACACATTTGAATCCCATCATGTTAGGAATCCTTTTGGAACACCATGTGACACAGTCCATAAAGAGGCAGGCCCTGCTAAACTCTGTGCACTGTGGTCTTCAAATTTTAAAGTATACGTTTTAAGGCACAGAGCCAGAAGCACATGCAGTTTTCTTACCCACCTACAAGAAATGCTAGTGTAAAGTCACTGCGAAACAGAAACACCCTAAGCATTTATTTTTCATGAAAACGTGCAAATAGTCCTGCACATCTCTTTAAAGTATATTTTTGCAATCCTCACCATTATATCACCAGATATTGCTGGACTCCACCACAAACAGCAGATGATGGGAGTTGTAGTCCAACGGCACCTGGAGGACAGCAAACAAGTATCTATTTATGGACTTTTCCCTCCAATTCTTGACCCTAATGTTCTAAATTCTTCTTCCACAGCTTCCAGTTATGGGAGGAGCCTTCATGGATTCGCCCAACGAGGACTTTAGTACGGAATACTCCTTGTTTAATTCCTCCGCCAACGTCCACACAGCTGCTTCGATGCCGAACCAGCCTGAAGATGCCTCCCGTTCTTCAAATGACGCCATTTTGTTATGGATTGCAATTATAGCCACAATTGGAAACATAGTTGTTGTCGGAGTTGTGTATGCTTTCACGTTCTGAGAAGAAAGGACAACGGCTCGGGGAGGTGGACAGTTGCTGTTTCATCAGCGCAGAGTGTGTGTATGTATGTAGATATATATATGCGCACATGCCTATATACAAATGTAAAACTTTTTAAATATTTGTAGGTAGACCCTTATTAGCTAAGAACAAGCTTAACAATAGGTGACCAAAAGATAATGGGGGGGGGAGCCACCCTTGAGGTCCTTTGTAAATGATGTGGGGAGGAAGCATCTCATTAACAGCATAATCAATTAAATGTAAAGTTTAACATGAAAAGCCAGTGAACTTATACTTTGTCAGATCATTGGTCCATCTAGCTCGCTATTGTCTTACTGACTGTCAGCAGATCTCCAGGATTTCAGATAGAGGGACTTTTCCCTGACTCCTATCTGGAGATGCCAGGGGTTGAACCTGAGACCTTCTGAATGCAAAGCAGAGGCTTCACGACTGACCCTTTCCCCATAATGCAAACTGCAACGCACACAAAAGAAAAGGCAGGTTTGCTCTCCAAGGGCTCTGATGCTTGCTGGCTAGTGAATTTGTTGCTTATCTCATTTCTCTATGGTTTTAAGTATCTAATTACTCCTGAATTGGAGCTTTGTACATGAATACCTTCCTCCTTACACGTTCTGCAGCAATATTTTTTCTTGCCCTCCATAGGCACTGGACAAGTAGACATGCAGAACTGGTTTGGATTTTTATTTTAAAATGGCAGGAAGGTTCTGGCAAGGCAGCAGGTGGAGAGTAGCCCCTTTTTTGTTGTTCATTACAAAGGCACATTGAAATATTTCAGATATGGTTGCTTTTCTAGCAGTTCCCCCTGCCGGAGGAATAAAATGGCTCAGGTGTCTAGAAAGTTGTACAGTCTGAAAACCCTGGGTCTGGAAGGATAACATGGTGGAAGTTCAGGATCTGATAATGAAATACGTAGAGGCTTGCAACAATATTGATAGAGCCTTGTATTGATCTTGGTTATGCTGGTGACAGCCCCAAAGCCACTCTCTCACGCACAGAGGGAGATTCTGATGTCTTCTAACCCAGCTGCATTGACCAAAGTCTGTGATGATCTAGAACAGATTGAGATGTTATTGTGTGTCTGTGGCTCAGAAACCAATGCCACTCTTTCACCAGGTCCATAGAGATATTTGTATAAAAACTCATGTCAAAGGGAATTAGGAGAAGGCCTTTTTTTTTTTTTTGCTGTTGTTCTAAACCAGGGATAGAGAACCTATTCTTGTGGCTCCAGTTTCCAGCAGACCCAGCCAGCGTGGGCAATAGACAGGGATGATGGGAGTTGTAGCCCAGCACCATATTTGAGGGCTCCAGTTGTCCACTCACTGCTCTGCACTCACTGCCATGGTTGCCACCTGCTGCTTCTCCTCATCATTGCTACCACCTGCTTGCTTGTCAGCCCCAGCCAAAGAGCAATCAGACAGTGACGGCTGGTTATTAGCATCACTACTGCAGCACATAGAGGTCCAAAGGCAGTGGTGTAGTGGCCTATGGGGATGTCACCGATCTGTTACCATTCCTCTTGTAGGGTCCCTGTCTCCAGTGTCCTAGAGTCACCCAGTCAGCGTGAAAGGGGAGCTTTTGTAGCCTCTGTATGCTCTCAAGCTAAGCACCAAGAACACAGGGTGCTTCTGTTTCAGGAGAATGTTGTGAAATGGAACTTCATGGGGGAAAACACACAACTCAAGTCACTCTGAAATAAGATACTGGAACACTCCAAATCATTTGCCTGTGGACATGCATAGAAAATGGTAATTCTGAAAAATAATATTTTAGAAGGTTATATAATAGTAGAAGGGATATAGCTGTGAGGGGGCATGGCTAGGACTAGCAGGAAGGGACACTGCACTTCTAAATTTGTCTCTACATTCCTGGCCAAAGATTGTCCGCCCCAGTTCCAAGCCATCATTTGTACTGCTTATATGTCTTCTACCTCTTCCCATTCCTAAAGCTCATTTCAGACCTTATGTGATTATTCCTCAAGAGCATCTGTATTATTTTTCTGGCCAACTTTCTGGTTCTGCACACTTGAGTGGCTGTTGTTATAAGCAGGTTAATGAGCGTTCTCCCTGCATTAGCAACATGGTTTCAGTTAGCATATCATATAAAAATATAATCATGACAAATGCTGTAAAAGTGCACTTTGTGTTTTTATTTATTATCGTTTTTTGCAGTCAAATATTTCAGTGTTTCCAAAAGTGGATGTAGAAATCTTGGTGAACATTTCCTGTATTGCATTTCCTGTAAGCAACGGTCTGATTCTCGTGATCATTGAACTGTGGTTGTTGCATGGAAGGCAGAGTCAGAGGCTGCAATCCTGTGCACATATCTTCCTGGGAGAAAGCCCCATGGAACATGGTGAGAGAAATGCTCATAGGACTGGACCGGGAAACTTCTGTCATAAATAACTGCAGAGAGAAAGATGGAGGATGCAGTGAAACCTCTAAAAATGATGGAAGAGGTATCAGTAGAAGGAAAATATCAGTGTGGCTAGTGAATATTTATAGGCATCGTCTAACTCCCCCTCCCCCCATTTATGCATCAGGCCTACCTTTTAAACAGTTGACTAGCAATACATCTTTTCTTGCCTTACCATTATTTTCCATCAAGTCATCAGTCATCATTTGTTCAAGCAGCACATTTGCAAAGCTAAGCAGGGTCTGGTCTGGTTTCAAATTGGATGGGAGACCGAGTGTTGAGATTCCTGCATTGCAGGAAATAAGACTAGATACCCTCAGGATCCCTTCCAACTCTACGATTCTGTGAGTCTACTGCTCAAACCCAAATTTCCCCAGTTCACATTCCAAACCACTAATGAAAACTAAATGACTTTAGTTTCAAGCTCCTGAGTGCTTTTTTTGTTTTGTTGCAAGCCTATTGCTAGCTTCATGATTAGATTGATTATATATTCATAGGAGTTTCAGCAGCTCTGGCACATTTTTGCAGCAGAAACAAACTTTGCGCCGTGAATAAGAGAGAAAACCATTTCACCATGGTTACACACAATTGTACTTATTTTATTTTATTTTTACCCAGTGGGCTCCCTGTGCTGCTTGATGAATTTGCTGATAACAATGCTTCGCTTGAGCTAATTTGTGGGTTTTAATCTAAGTGCAATTAACAGTGTTTGTGTTTGTTTGCCAACGGACTAGACCAAATTTTAAAAGAACATTCAGCCTTGGAAAAAAAAGAGCAGACTAAAACAAATTGTGGAGAAAAGAACCAGGCTTTTTAAAGAGCGAGGGATGTAATTGCATTGCATGAGTGTACTGTTTTCAGAAAACAAGGCAGAGAAGTAGTTCTTATCTCCACCCCAGATTTTCCATATCCACAGTTTGCTAATATTATTAGTAATGGTCTCATATAACTCGATTACTGATTTAAGTCCAGACTGCTACTAATATTCTGTGGTATTGCTTCCCACAAGAGGCAGTAATGGCCACCAATATGAATGGCTTTACAATTAGACAAATGGAGGATAAGGCTATCAAAGGGTTAAAGGTAAAGGTACCCCTGACCATTAGGTCCAGTCGTGGACGACTCTGGGGTTGTGGCGCTCATCTCGCTTTACTGGCGAGGGAGCTGGTGTGCAGCTTCTGGGTCATGTGGCCAGCATGACTAAGCCGCTTCTGGCGAACCAGAGCAGCGCACGGAAACGTCGTTTACCTTCCCGCCGGAGTGGTACCTATTTATCTACTTGTACTTTGACGTGCTTTCGAACTGCTAGGTTGGCAGGAGCAGGGACAGAGCAACGGGAGCTCACCCCGTTGCGGGGATTCGAACCGCCGACCTTTCGATCGGCAAGCCCTAGGCTCTGTGGTTTAACCCACAGCGCCACCCGCGTCCCTATCAAAGGGTTATATCTGATTAAATTCTACTCAGAGAATTGTTGAAATTAATGGACTTAGGAAGGGACAAATGAAATTGACCATCCTAGTTCAGTGATTTGTTGTGTGTTTTTCCCTCCTATGAAAGCTTCCTCTGCGGTATCCTAGAGATATTCAAGATCTTAATAACTTCTCCACATTTTCCTGCAGGGGAGTTATTAATGTGTAAAGCAGTTCTGTTTTTCACATAACGTCCCTGATAATGTAATTTTGCCCAGTGTCCTGCAGGTAATCACAGAAGTGGAGGGCCTGTGAAATGAATTCAGTAAAAATAAAATAAAATAAAAAACCTTTGGAAAAAATTAATTTTGCATTTAGAGTCCTCACAGCTTGAATCTGCATCTCTTTGCTTAGATGATGAAGAGCTACCCATTTCTAGTACAGTGGTACCTTGGTTTTAGAACAGCTTAGTTTATGAACAGCTTGGAAATAGAACGCTGCAAACCCGGAGGTAGGTGTTCTGGTTTGTGAACTTTGGCTTGGAAGCTGAACATGTTCCACTTCCTGTTGAGTGTGTTCTGTTTGTAAATTGAGTCCCCCGCTGCTAATCAGAGGCTTCCTGTTGAGTCTGTCGGCTGTTGAGTCCCGAGCACAGAGGTGATATTTGGAGCTTTTGTTTTTGCTATTTATTTATTTTGCATTTTTGTTTGTGTGGCTTTTTTTCATTTTTTTGACTGTGACTTGTTCTTCGTTTTATGGGACTGAATTGTGACTGTGGCTTGTGACTTCGTTTTTGTGGCTGTGGCTTGTGACTTCGTTTTTGGGACTTGTTTTTGGGACTGTGTGGAATTCAGTTCAGCTCCTGGTTGATTGTGTGACTGCAGAAATGGATAAAAGCCCCCCATCCAAACAATGACTATCATCAGTGCACGTAAGAAAAAATAAAAAAATTAATTTTTATAATCTGCAATACTGTCTTATTTATTTTATAGTACAGTACATTGATTATTGCTTTCATTTTATGGATCAATGGTCTCATTAGATAGTAAAATTCATGTTAAATTGCTATTTTAGGGTTTGTTTTTAAAAGTCTGGAACGGATTAATCCATTTTGCATTACTTTCTATGGGAAAGCACGCCTTGGTTTTAGAACGCAGACTTCCGGAACGGATTAAGTTTGGGAACCAAGGTACCATTGTAATGCAGTGCTGAATGGCCACAGCTGTATAAGGAACAAATATATGAAACCATGCACTGTAGCAGCTTCTTATTAGTGAGAGCAGAAACTTTTAACCTTAAGTGCATGAACTTTGAATTCTATGTGAGTGAGTGCATAGCCAAACTGTGGAATTTACCAGCACAGGAAGTCGTGATGGCCACCAATTTGAGTGCCTTCAAAAGCAGGTTAGACAAATTCATGGAGGTTAAGGCTGTGTTACCCTGTTGGAGGCAGTATGCCTTTGGATGCCAGTTACTGGGAGCCACAAGTGGGGGCTGTGCTGTTGCATTCACGCTCTGCTTACAGGCTTCCAATAAACATCTGGCTGGCCGCTATGAGAACAGAATTCTGGACTAGGTGGGCCATTGTTCTTAGGATGCATTGGTGACTTAAAATCCTACCCATTTGTTCCTCTGTGTTGACAGAGAAGCAGACCAGGTCTTTTAGCCATCATCACTATTCCTTTCCTGCAGAATATGTGTGTTAGGGCAGTGTTCCCCAGCTGTTTTTGGACTACAACTCCCATCATCCCCAACCTTGCCCAGTGTTCCCCAGCTGTTTTTGGACTACAACTCCCATCATCCCTCGCTAGCAAGACCAGTCGTCAGGGATGATGGGAATTGTAGTCCAAAAACAGCTGGAGGCCCAAGGTTGGGGAACACTGTGTTAGGGTGTGAGCACCTGCCCACGAGTAGGGAGTCTGCAGAATGGGGATGTCTGCACAACCAGGGGCCCTGAGATCAGGATTGGCTGGAACAGAAATGATCGGGTGCTGATCTGTGTAAGTCTCCCCCATTTCTGGGTGGGGACAATTCTCAGTGTCTTCACCAAACCGGGTTGTTCCCAGAAGTGGTGTGGAGAGACTCTACACACAGTGGGGATGGTGAGCTTGGGCTCTTTAGCTTTCCTGAGTCTGCTCATGCAGAAAAGTTTCCAGTATTAATTTGCCCCTTTTATAAATCTGTAAATGCTCTGTTATTTTTAACCAACCTAAAATACTGGGCTGTTTTTGAAAGCCATCAATATAGATGTAGAGCCAGTTGTTTTGATAGCTTCAAACAAGTCTGCTATGGGCTATAACTGAGTGTCAATTTTGCACTCCAATTGCGCTCCTTCAGAGCTTGGAAGCTCCGTTAGGGCCAAAGCATACATAAGGTTATGCACTCTTGGGATTCTGGACACAAATCAGAATTCTGATGTAAATTTCTCATGTGGATCGTTCTATGGTAAGTGGGTGGTTAATCTATTTATTTTTCACTATTTTTCAGAACTTTTTTTGGTGAGTGTGTGTTCTTTCTCTCTCCCTATTCTTTTGCAATGTGCTGAAAGCTGTTAAGGTGTTTGTGAGGTTTTGCACAAAAAAAGCCATCAGTTTTGCAAAGCATGTTCTTTCCGCTTTTTTAAGTAGTCTAATGTGACAGGTGTTCAACTACAAAGAAGAATCCTGTCATCTGTACTGTAGCATGTGCTGCCAATGAAGTCTCTGGCTGCAGCACCCTAATACAGTCGTACCTTGGATCTCAAACGCCTTGGCTCTCGAACAAATCGGTTCCCGAACAATCAAAACCTGGAAGTGAGTGTTCTGGTTTGCGAACGTTCTTTGGAACCCGAACGTCCGACAGGGCTTCCGATTGGCTGCAGGAGCTTCCTGCAGCCAATCCGAAGCTGTGCTTTGGTTTCCGTACATGTTGGAAGTCGAACGGACTTCCAGAACGGATTCTGTTCGACTTCCAAGGTACAACTGTACTACTAAGGCAGGTGGAAGAGTTTCCTGGATGCCATTAGCTGAGATGCTTTGAGCCTAGAGAGTGGCCAACTGGCATGGTGCCACCATGTTGGTTGCTCAGGCAGCTGCCTAGTACTCAAGGAGGGCCTACTACTCACACCTGCCCTGGCCCCCTTTACCTTTAAACATATTTCACCCAGCATTTTGATGCAGGCCAGGCAATTTGAGTATTGGAGCTGCCATTTTTTATTTCCAACAAACACCCCTTCTCAATGCATTGTGGGAAATTCAAATGGTCTCTCCAAGATCCAGCTACCAGTTCATCATTTCAGCCCCGTGCTGCTGCTGTCCGGTGATCCTTCAGGAGAAGCCACATCATCAGAGGTTCCCTACACCTGAGCTAGATCCTGCTATCCAGAGTCTTATGATGGAATCTTTATATTTTCTCTCTCTCTCTCTCTCTCTGATACTCTTTTTCTTTATACGGCTTGGTTTCTCCGGAAAGGTCTACAGTTGTACCATTTTTATCTTGTATGAATTGTTCTACAGAAACTTATTCTTGTAATAAAACTTGTACTTGATAACTGGGGTTTCTGAACAGAGGGCAAAACATTGAGAATGCTTCTGTGTTTTTCCCGGGGTTTGCATAACATCTTGTATAAGTCTTGAACTGGTTTAAGCAAACCAAATGTATACTACTTTTTCACTACTACAATGCTCCTTGTTGTTTATGAGCCTCACTATACATGTAATTATTGATATTATTATTATTAATTGGGTAGGGTGAAAATGCCTTTGTTAAAGTACAGTTATATTTGTGCTTTTCTTAAAAAAAACAAACTATTAAAGTTATCAATGTTTGCAAATGGTGATATTTTGATTCTTTTCCTATAGTTACTGTTTTTCTTTTATTTTACAAAAAATGCAATGCATCTGCAGTCAGGTAATGTGACTTTATACTGGATTTTCTTCCCTTATCAGATTATCTGCAGATCAGGAAAATTCAAATGGGGGATGAGGTAGGCAGTGCAGGCTGCAATGTAGAAAAAGAATATACAGGTGAAACTCGAAAAATTAGAATATCGTGGAAAGGCTCATTTCTTTCAGTAATTCAACTTAAAAGGTGAAACTAATATACGAGATAGACTCATGACATGCCAAGTGAGATATGTCAAGCCTTTGTTTGTTATAATTGTGATTATTATGGCGTACAGCTGATGAGAACCCCAACTTAACAATTTCAACTTTGGGGTTTTCATCAGCTGTACACCATAATCATCACAATTATAACAAACAAAGGCTTGACATATCTCACTTTGCATGTCATGAGTCTATCTCATATATTAAACTCCAGTAACTAATGAAAACAGTTGCTTACATAAATGGACTTTTCCACTATATTCTAATTTTTCGAGTTTCACCTGTATTGTGTGGATGCCACAAAACCAAAACAAACACAAGCAGCTTCAAACCCCCCTTAAAACCCCAGTGTGGATGAGCCCTCTGTCTATGTCACCAGCCATGATCTAGCTTATTACAATGTATTATACTTTGCAGATGCCATTATATTTCTCCTGTTTTAGCTTCACAGCAACTGTCAATTGTCTATTACAGGCACATCCTGTGCACGGCACTCTTAGGTTGCCAGTACTCCCAGCTGAGAGATCCATACCATGGTTTAGACAAGAGGCATTTTGCCCTGAGGCTCTGTTCTGACTCACTATCCTAAATCCATAAGTGCTGCTGCTGTAACCCTGACGCCTGATGACAGGGTTGATTCACAGCTGTGGGCTCTGGAGAAATCCTGGTTGAATTACTGTCCTGAAAGTCGACGTGCTCAACTGCTTCTGTTGTGGCAAACATTAAATGATATGTCTCTTAAGATCTTCATGGAAGTAATAATTTCAGGTCACCGTAATACGTTGCAATAGGCTGAGAATTTACATTGCCAGCCAAAAGAATAAGTCTGGGGTACTTCATTGGATATATTTTCACTGTGTGTTGTTCCCTCCCATCAATTTCTTCTTCTTCTTTGACGATCATTCATAGCTAAGTAAGATTGTCTTCCATGAATATGGTCTTAACAGTGTGTCCATAAGTGACTGTGGAGGCCAATTCTGGATCCTCATATCCTTCCACAGTGGGGACATAGGTTTGTGGGTGGGAGCTGATCACGGTGAGGATTTGCCAAACATGCCTTCCTCTTAGCTCCATTGAGGGCATGCACACAAGTATTTGTTTAGCTGTCCAGCTGTGCTGCAGTCTGTCTCTCGTGGTCAAGCCCATTCCTTGTAGGCACCTGGGTGGCCACTGTGAGAATAGATTGGCCATTGGTCTGACCCAACAGGCACTTCTTATGTTCTTAAGACCCCATATTCATTCCCAAGCAGCCGAAGAAAACCATACAAAGCTAGATGGACACAACATAAGACATCTTCTTATCCCAGGAGAAATGTGATCAATAGATGTCATGGACAAGACCAGGAGAATGGTTACTGCCAGGAGAAGATTTAGGCACTCCCCAAAAGGATGTCCTAGTGCAGTGTTTCCCAACCTAATCTAGGCAACGGAACACCTACCTTAGGGAAAAAATCTCGCGCCACAGCACCCACAGCGCGCGGATTTTTTTCCATGGGGGGGGGCCAGCACAGTTTTTTTTCGGGCCTCCGAGGCCCAGCGCGGCTTCTTCCCGCGCTGGGGAGGCCCGGCGGGGCTTTTCCCCGCGCCGGAGAGGCCCGGCGGAGCTTCTGCTCGCGCCGGGAGGACCCTGGCACAACTTTTTTTTCGGGCCTCCGAGGCCCAGCGCGGCTTCTTCCCGCGCTGGGGAGGCCCGGCGGGGCTTTTCCCCGCGCCGGAGAGGCCCGGCGGAGCTTCTGCTCGCGCCGGGAGGACCCTGGCACAACTTTTTTTTCGGGCCTCCGAGGCCCAGCGCGGCTTCTTCCCGCGCTGGGGAGGCCCGGCGGGGCTTTTCCCCGCGCCGGAGAGGCCCGGCGGAGCTTCTGCTCACGCCGGGAGGACCCCGGCACAACTTTTTTTTCCAGGCCTCCGAGGCCCAGCGCGGCTTCTTCCCGCGCTGGGGAGGCCCGGCAGGGCTTTTCCCCGCATCGGAGAGGCCCGGGGGAGCTTCGGCTTTCCCCCGCGGCACAGCAGCCGGTGTCTCGCGGCACACTAGTGTGCCGCGGAACACCGGTTGGGAAACGCTGTCCTAGTGCACCTCTCTACTTTTGTCTGTAGCCAGAAAAGCCAACATGGTGCTTTCTGGGTGTTGCTGGACTCCATGTCCCATCATCCCCAAACCAACATGGCCATTGGTCTAGTACAGGGATGTCCAACTTCCAAGAGACTGCGATCTACTCCCACTATAAAAACATTGGATTGACCAAAGTTGTTGAGCTTTTTTGGGAGGTGTCATACCCAAAGTTTTTTGGCATCTCCAGACCTGACACAGGATACCCCAGACACAGTTACAGGGTTCCTATATATAGTGCACTTTAGCTCCAGGTGTCTAGCCTATAATATACAGTACCTTCCTCCACCCAACCCACACTCATATTAATAATGGGTATTCTACCAGATTTATGAATTTTAATCTTTTACAAGAGTTCATTGTCCAAAGAACCTTGGTTATGGGGCAGCTGATTCATGTAATTAATAAATGGTAGATAAATAATGTCATTGTATGTGAAATTTTCTTGATTTTACCATTTTGTGAACCAGTTTGAGGTTTGTTTTGTTTTTACAATCAAGCAGTGAACAAATTTCACAAAATAATTACAGTTTTCTGCACCTGTTTTTGCCTAACCTAACAGGGTTTCTCCTCCCTGTTCTTTAATTAATACACTCAAATTCTGTTGTTTGGGTTGAAAGCATTTTGTTCCTCTATTACATGAGAATATAAGTGACCACCCAAGAGCAATTTTCTTCTTTGGCTGTCCCAAGGATTCTCACAGAAGGACTCGAGTTGGCTTTGCCAAACCACATAAATGCTAGAACTGCTTCCATCTTGCGCTGTTTTACATGTGGGTGAAGTTAAACACTCATGGTAACACTCAACTGAAAACAGCCCTGCTAGCACTTTATATGGATTCATCAGTGAGGTGAACTTTTAAGAATGCAAAGATACAGAAATGCAAATCTGTATATGACAGTCTTTATCAACCTGGTGCCTTATAGCTGAAGGCCTCAATTTCTCCTTTACAGAAAATATAAGAATGTCATTGCTGTGTCAGACCCAAAGTCTGAATCAAGTCCAACATCCTGGTTTCTATGATTCCTGTTTGCCATTTGTATGTAAGGTTTCACCCATGGGCATCTACCAAACAATTTAATTTTTTTAAGCTACCATCTTTTTTTTTAAGGTACGCTTTATTAAACTCTTTGAAGATGCAAATTACAAATAAAACAAACAGCTACAGGTAAGTTAAAGGTAGATAGCCATGTTGGTCTGTCATAGTCAAAGCAAAATAAAATTAAAAAATTCCTTCCAGTAGCACCTTAGAGACCAACTAAGTTTGTTCTTGGTATGAGCTTTCGTGTGCATGCACACTTCTTCAGATACACTGAAACAGAAGTCACCAGACCCTTCTATATAGTGAGAGGGTGGGAGGGGTATTACTCAGAGGGGTGGTGGGAATGGGTGAAAGGTTGATAGCTGTGGTAAGTAGCTACACGTACGGATGATCTTAATACTTTCTTCTTTCTGTTTTCTTTACAGGGTTTTCTTTGCCGGATTTTTTATTACAGGGTTTCGAGATGGCTCAAAAGATCCATATTCCAGAGGATCTCAAGGGTGCATTATCTTTTGCCTTTGTGTTGTCAGTAATCAGTTTCCATATTTTCTCAAAAGGGTCTTTTATCTTTTGTCCCCTATTTGCCTGTTGTTTTGTATTAATTGCTCTTAAGAGGGCACGTCCCCAAACATTTTGATACCACTGGTCAACATTTGCATTTTGCAGTACCTTCCAATTCTAAGCTCTCGGTGCTCATGAAGCTGAAAGTAAGTGATTCAACAGCTCTTTATGATCAAAATCTAGATTTCTTATCCAAGAATACATTCATAGAATCATAGAGTTGGAAGAGACTACAAGGGCCATCCAGTCCAACCCTGATCTCACTGATCTCCTGGTATAAGAGCTTCCAAAACACTTGTACCACAATCTTCTCAAAGTTTCCCCTTGAGCACTTCTCGCTATTGTGGAGGTATAGAGCTGTTGGTTTAAATCAGACTTTGTTGGCATAATCAATGGTCTCATCTGCACTATACACTTATAGCAGTATCATATCACTTTAAACAATCATGGCTTCCCCCAAAGAATCCTGGGAAGTCTATTTTGTTAAGGGTGTTTAGGGTTCTTAGGAGAGGCCTGTTCCCCCTCTCAGAACTACAGATCTCAGGGTAGTTTAACAAATCAGTTCCCTCTTCCTTGGGAACTTTGAGAATTGCATCTCTGTGAGGGGAATAGGGGTTCCCTATCAACTCTCAGCACCCTTAACAAATTAAATTCCCCAGGATTCTTTTTGGGAGAAGCCATGACTATTTAAAGTGGTGCCATACTGCTTTGGTTTTGTAGCACAGATGGGGTCAACGTCAAGGTGACGCAAGCATATTCCAGCCTAACTGTGTTGGTAAAAGTCAAGTTAGGTTTAATTTGCTTCTTGTTCTGTATACCAAACATCTGCTCTTCACTTCTGTATTCTGGTGACAGATCCAAAACAGAATTAAAGTTTCATTGCCAGCTGCAACTTGCTGTTTATTTCAACCAGCTGTCCATCTTTTTCTAAAGGCACTCATGCTAGTTAAAGGAGCAGCGTAGAGTTCTCTCATGGGAGATACATTTCTTGAGAGATGAAAGAGTGGCTTATTTAAGTTGAAGGTGGCAGACTTGGGGTGCGTTCACATGGCAACTTCTTGTGGACTTGGTGCTGTTAAGGTTTTTTGCAGCATCTGCTTGCTGTTGTCTTCATCGACATGCCAGCCTGTATTCTTTCCCCATTTAATCTGGATTTTTCATTTCTGTGGAAATCCCAACCATTGTTGAAACATCGGCACTGGTTGCCCATTTACTACTGATCAAGATTCAAAGTCATTGTATGAATTCATAATGCCCTGAACAATTTAGGTCTAGGGTACCTGAGGGACTGCCTGAACCCTTATATCCCAGCTAGATCGCTCAGATCATCTGCAGGAGCCTTGTTAGCTGTCCCCTGAGTTGACAAGGTTCATTTGTCATGGAACGCCCTCCCATCAGATGTCAAGGAGATAAAGAACTATACAGGGACTCTAGTCAAAGAACAACGTTTTGAATGCATTATAAACATGCAACACCAGAGGGCACCATAGAGCAGAAAACGTCTATGCGATTTTACATATCATTTTTTTCTTTTGTTATAACGGTTTAATTTCTGACTTATAGCGTTTTTTCCTGTGTGTAGATCCACCCCAGCTTTTAGAAGACACCTGAAGACAGCCCTGTATAGGGGAGGGTTTTTTAAAAAAATGTTTGATGTTTTATTTTGTTTTTATATCTGCTTGAAGCCGCCCAGAGTGGCTTTTCAACACAGCCAGGTGGGTGGGGTATAAATAATAAAATATTTTATTGTTGTTGTTAAAGCCAAGCCTTTAATGACATTTGTCCAGTCTTGGGGAATCTTCTTCCAATAAAGATTCAGCAGGCGCCTTCTGTTCCTACTTGTAAACTTTTACTACACTTGATCTTAGCCAAAAGGCCGAGAAGCGATAGATTGGCCTGTTGCAACTTTTCTCACCCCTGCTTTGCTTGTTGTTGTGTATGCTTAGCAGTCTTCTCTGGTGGTGCTGGAGATACTTATCTTGGCACCAGTTCTTGAATCTCTTCTTTGTCCTTCATTTCCCATTGGGATGGGGTAGGGTAACACCACGTTTTGCCACCAGGGGTCACTGTTTAAACTAGTTGAGACACTAACGTGACCCCATATCAGTTCCTATGAAAGGGGAGAAAGAGAGAGAAAAAATGCAAAATATATTGCAACTGGCACCTGCAAACAATAAGAAAAAACATGTTGCAGTGTGAAATGCTCCTGTTCAGCCATGCCCTCTTCCAGGATTCTGCCCCCTACAACTTCCCACTTCCTTTTTCCAGCTTCTTTTCAAAAGTAAAGGTAAAGGTACCCCTGACCGTTAGGTCCAGTCGTGGACGACTCTGGGGTTGTGGTGCTCATCTCGCTTTACTGGCTGAGGGAGCCGGCATTTGTCCGCAGACAGTTTTTCCAGGTCATGTGACCAGCATAACAAAGCCGCTTCTGGCGAACCAGAGCAGTGCACGGAAACGCCGTTTACCTTCCCGCCGGAGCGGTACCTATTTATCTACTTGCACTTTGACGTGCTTTCGAACTGCTAGGTGGGCAGGAGCTGGGACCGAACAACGGGAGCGCACCCCGTCGCGGGGATTCGAACTGCTGACCTTCTGATCGGCAAGCCCTAGGCTCAGTGGTTTACACCACAGCGCCACCCATGTCCTTTCAAAGGAGAGCTCAATAATGTTTTCTTGGGCACTGAAATAAGAATAGAACTAGCTATTCTGTTAACAGGTGCATTTGTTACATAATTCACCTTTTCAAACTTTACATTCAGAAACTAGCCCAGCCCCCCCTCACATTTTTCAGAGAGATGCCAAAGTGCCCAGTAATGTAATATCTGGGGAAAGTCTTTGAAACATTCTGGTTACCTAAATCCAAGACAACTTCCCCCACAAGAGGCATTTAGGGGACATGCTCTTGGGTCAAGGGCTAGCTCACTGCCTTTCAAGCAATATTTGTGTTGGAAAACCAATACTGAATGTGCACAAAGGACTCCTTTAATTCCCTCGAAACCAAGTGTTGCTTATACAACACAGCAAACAAGGTCATTTGCAGTCTTGCCCCTAAAAATGTCCTTTCTGGCATGGCACAGAGAAAGAACCCACCAATTTAAAACAATTTAACAACGCTGGCCAGACACGTCGGCACTGTCCTGTCCCAAACAATTCCATCGCAGTGTAAACCGAGGGTTGGGATCGTGTAAGCTGCAAATGAGCTGTAGCAATAATAAATTCCCCAGTAATTGCTACTGAATTTTGTAAACAGCAGATGGCTCAGTGAGCTTAAGCAGACTGCATAAGCAGCACTGTCAACTGCTTTCAGGACTTTTCCTGCAGCATTTGTCTGCTATCGATTATCCCCTTCATTTTCTCACTCTCAACAGGAGGCTCTCTGCCTGTTCACTGCCACCTTCTAAAGTTTTGCATGCTCTTATTTCATCAACCCTGAGCTAACCAACCAGTTCTGGAAATCCACTTGCAAAGAAGGAACGAAAAGCTATGTTAAGAACCTAAGAAGAACTTGCTGGAGCAAGCCAATGGCCCATCTACAGTGCCATAGCGGTGGGGGCACCATGGGGGTGGGAGGCAGGGGGTGCTGCTGGAGCAACTGTGCCCCTCCCAGGCGCCCTTCAGCTGGAGGGTGGATGAGGGGGCACACGGGGCACACACCAGCCCCACGCATTTGCAGGCAGCACTGGGCCTGCAAAAAGCCACTGCGTCCCTCTTGGGTGTAGAAATGTTAAGGATTGTAGGAAAGGATATATTGAATAAATATTAGCCTTCCTTCACCCATGATAGTGAGTGATGTAGCAGAGCAAATTCCCCCCAATATAGCTGGAAGCTAGTTTGCAGATTCGTTTGAATCTCTTAGTTAAGATTATTTCCTGGTGTTCCCTTTTAATCCCTCTTAAAAGAATAAAGACATGAGTCTTTCCGAGTAAAGTAACAAAACGTTTACTCAGATTTCAGGTCACGATATGATCCCTGAAAGGCAGGCTTTACTTAGTGGTTACACTAAGGCAAACTCGGCCCTCCAGATGTTTTGGGACTACAACTCTCATCATCCCTGACCACTGGTTCTGTTAGCTAGGGGTGATGGGAGTTGTAGTCACAAAACATCTGGAGGGCCGAGTTTGCCTATGCCTGGGTTACACAAAGAAAAAGTGAGTTCACCTCATAGGGAGACTGAACTCATGTGCTGCTGGCTGAGAGCCAGCAGACAGAAAAATTAAAGTAAGATAACAAAATGGCTGCAGGAGAGCAGCATGGCAGCAAAAGAACAGCAACAAGAGCAGTATCAAGATGAACTGAGAAAATGGCTGCATGGCTCAGCTCTTTGGTGGAGTCAGCCAGGACCATGCCCATCTCCCAGGTCGCATGCAGGAGGAGGATGCTCTAGACCAGTGGAGCAGGAAGTTACACTGACTGGATGTCCCCCTGCCTGTGTCCACTCTAGGCAAATAAGGAATGTTGCATTTGACTGCTCTAATGGATTATATTCAACATTGGGTGTCCTCCAACTGTAAGGCGAATGGAAGGGACGCAGCAGCTCAGGCACTCTGCAGGCCCAGTGCTGCCCAAAAAAGAAGTGTGAGGCTGGCACATGCCTGCTGTGTCCCTCCCAGGCACCCTCCAGCTGGAGGGTGCCTGGGAGGGATATGGAGTTCGGGTGCCCTGCAAGCCCAGTGCTGCCCAGGGCGATCCTCCCCTTTCACACACCCTTAGCTATTCCACTGCCCATCTAGTCCAGCATCCAGTTCTCACAGTGGCCCTTGGAGTGTAGTAAGACTGGAAAGGTTCAGGAAAGGTCAGCCCCAAATGATCAAGGTTCTGGAGTGGCATGAACTGCAACTCCAAAGCTGAGAAATACCGCAGACAGAAAGCAGACTCATTTCTAAGGTTGTGTTTTGACATACGAGGTCGTATCCAAAATAAGTAGAGCAGACCCACTGAAAGTGATACATGGCCCATTCTTCTTTTTTTAAAAAAGTAATTTTTATTTGCTTTTACAAGCGTAGAGTTATAACAATACCAAATCAATACCCACATTTAGAGATTTCTCTGAATCTCTGGACTCCCCCCCCCATCCCCTCTATGGGTCTTACTGTTAACATTTTCAACTGAATATTGTTTCGTGGTCCGTATTTTATATCTGTCCATATTATCCATAATAATTGTTACATTACAAGTGTTATTAAAATCCTGTCAATGTTTTCATCTGCTTACAGTGGTCTCCTAAATAAATGGTAAATTTTTCCCATTCTTAATTTTTTTGTCTTCTTGGTTTCTGAGCTTTCCAGTCAGTTTTGCCATTTTGGCGTAGTCCATCAGCTTGCTTTGCCATTCCTCTGTGGTCGGGACCTTGTCTTCTTTCCATCTCTGGGCTAGCAACATCCGTGCAGCTGTTGTTGCATAGAGTCTTTTCTGCTCCTTTGGGATATTGGTGCCTACAATTCCTAATAAAAAAAGCTTCTGATTGTTGTTTTTTTACAAAAGTTATTTTTAACTTTTTTTCAATTCATTATATATCATTTCCCAGAGTTTTTATTACCTTACATGACCACCACATATGATAAAAGGTACCTTCTTTTTCTTTACATTGATTTCAGTGGTCTACTCTGAGCAGAACTTAGTTGGATACAAGGCCACAGTGTCTTCTGTGGGTTACAGTTGAAAAAACCAGAGGATGTGAATTATCTTGATTTTACAACCCAGAAAGGCAAACACATCTAATGTAGAATAATGTTGATGTGCTACAAAAAAATAAATAAAAATGTAGCCTTCCACTGGAAATCTATCTTCTATTGGGCGATTTCTAATTATTTCTCCAGGCGATAGAATTACATTATTTGGGAAGTCAGGTTGGATGACGATACGGAGCAAGGAGAATATTAGATTATAATGGCATTAGAGCTGAATGTTAAGTCAACATAAAAAAAGAAAACAGCTTCAGAACTGTTGTGCAATCTTCAATGGATGATTCATATATAGGGTAATTTGCATTATAACGAGTCTTTGCAGTGCTCCTAAATCGAATCTAAACAAAGAATCTTGTGGCATTTTACAGGCTAAGGATGTTTATTATGCCATAAGCTTTTGAGAATTTGAGTCCATTCCATCAGAAGCACACAGCGTTATCATCAGTTGCAAATAGATATTCATGGTGAGCAGGTGTGTAATTGTTAACAGTGAGGTCAGAGGGACATGAAATGAAGAAAATACCATGTGCCGACTCAGTGAACCAGCATGAAAAAAATGGCGTTCGTTAAGAATATTTGTGTGTGCGTGAAACTCAAGATGGGGAAATAAACACTCCCATCCTCTCTAAATGACATTTTTGCCCAATCAAGTTGCAAAATCCGGTGAATAAAGTATGCCTTAAAAGGGCAGGAAACCAGTTCCAGGTGGAACAAGGCAGTGGGAACCTGAGTTAAGTAGGACACCAAGGAGGTGTGAATATTCACAAGACTGTTCTTTGAAAAACTACACTAATAGGACCTGTTGCTATAGCAACATTGGAAGAAGGGGCTCAGCTTTCTCCTTTTCTCTCCACCCGTCTGCCTGCATATCATCATCAGTGACCTCCTTTCTGCTCACTTTGTAGAATGGGACGGCAGCTTCAAGAAGTAACACTCATTTGGAGGGCTACAATTGGAGCACCAGTTGACTTAGGATCTCTAGGCTTGGACAGCGTGATAATACAGAGCAGCATTATATAACGACCCTGTACGGTTCCGCCAGTTGGTTGTGATAGGCTACTTGTTACTGCAGGGATAGCGAATGCGGTGCCCTCCAGATGTTGCTAAACTACATCTCCCATCATTCCTAGCCCTTGCCATGCTGGGTGGGGCTGATGGGAGTTTGGCAACATCTGGCAACATGTTTTTTTTAATGATTTTTTTAATTAATCTGTAAGTTGCCTTGAGTCCTGTTAGGGGAAAAAGTGGTGTATAAATAAAAACATTAAGAAAGGACGAAAGAAGGACGGAATTGTAAATTTATGTATAGCGTGGAGAAAGCGGATAGATAGAAGTGTTACTCCTTTCCCATAGCACTAAAATTAGAGCTCACCCCCCATTTTTATTTTTATTTTTGCAGTAGATTTAGGGCAGACATTGCCCCTTGACATGCAGATGGATCCCATACAGGACATTATTATCTTATGGAATTCACTGCTGTAAGATGTGATGATAGCCAATAGATGGGGATCAGGCAAATTCATGGAAAGTACTATCTGGCTTAGTAAAACCTCCATGTTCAGGATAATGATGATGATGATGATGATGGTGATGATCAGAAGCAGCATTCAAGGGCTATAGCCTTCATGACCTACTTGCCTTCATGACCTACTTGTGGGCTTTTCAGAATTATTTGGCTGGTCGCTGTAGCAAACAGGATTTTGCACCAGTTGGCTTGATCTAGTGGAGCTCTTCCTCTGCTCTTGCATAATGCTTTACGAAAGAATGGTTTTGACCGATGTAATATCCAGCTGTTTGGCATGTCATTTTGACATGCACATTAACATAAATAACAATTCACAAGTGCAGTGGAAGTATTGCACACTAAAAACAAACAAACTTCAATGCATGCTTTGAAATTATTATCTTTTCTTAAAGAAATATGCTCCACCGATTTTGAGCAGATGTCCGCGCTCTGCCTAAAGTTCTTTTCCTCAAGGCACATGATCCATGGCTTTAGTTTTCTGTGAGCAAACAAATGTGTCTGGGGAGGCATGAGAGAGAAATGTTGGGATTTGTTCTCTTTCCAGATTCTAGATCCAATTGTTTCAGGCTCAAATTTCATGCCTGGTTTAATCGGCTTTGATCCTTTGCCCAGGATCTCTCTGCAAAGATTATACTTGCATATTCAACACATCAATAAAAATAAGGGAAATCTCTGAATGATAGAATTGAGCTATGTGCTTAGTGATAAATTGGGGGTCAGGTTTCCTTAAAAGCAGTTCATGGGGTTGCTGGGAGGTGTTGCTTAATGGGAGAAAACTCTTTTGTGCAAAGGACAGGGCCCTTGGATCATGGCCATGGTCTTGGGTGCAACTTTTGCCTGGATTTTTACAAAGTAGGATCTCCTTGCTTGATTATTGAGCATTCATCCTTATTTGCTTATGTGATTGTTATACATACTCTCATTCTGTTTTCATCCCATACTTTGCAGTGCAATTCTGCCCTCACTTTCCTTATCACAAGAAGTCTGTTTTCTTTTTAAACCATGGATTTGTTACACCAGGGCCACAGAGCACTTTAATTGCACAACTCTCAATGTCTGGTATGTGCTTGACTTTCTCCCACAAAATGCTGACCAGAAGCCTGGGGTCTCGTCATGCTTCTTTTGGAAGAAAGTTGAAACTTTACAATTGCAATGATGTCCCTAGGAGCAGAAATATAAAAGGCATGGAGTGACTTGGAAAGTGAGATACCCTGATCTCAAACTGTGGTCGTCACACAGAGAAGAAGCTGCCCACCAGGACAGGAGAGCCAGCGGCAGCTGTGGAGGTACTGAATCTAGGACACTAAGCCTGACCTCAACAGCTAGGAACTGCTGGAACCTGAGATTCACAAATCAGGATCTCCAGAGATAGTTCCACCAGAGTCAACCCCCCCCCCCGTTGACTGGGTTCTTCCAAACCATGGCTACATGCTTTTTAGTGCCTGCTCACCAACAAAGGCAAGAATTGGTGGTGAGACAATCAAGTGCTCAGCTTCAGAATATATATATATATATATATATTCTAATTTACATTTAAAAATATTAATTTAAACAACCTTAAGTCAATGACTTCCCTTCTTCTCTTTCCCTTCTTTCTCATTTTGCACACCACACATCCCTTGCATATTTTGCATGAACTAAATCATTCATTAATCCATTGTTACATCCACCAAAACCTATTTACACAGTTGAATTTATCTTAATGCTACCAGTGTTTTTAAATAAACACCATTTTCACCCATATATTCAGTAAACATTTTCCAGTCTTCTTCAAACGTACATTCTTCTTGTTCTCTTATTCTATATGTTAAATCTGCAAGCTGCGCAGATTCCATCAGTTTAAGTCGCCATTCTTCTTTGGTTGGGACCTCACTCGTTTTCCATTTTGGGGCTAACAAAACACTGGGTGCAGTAGTAGCATACATAAATAGTCTTTTTTTGACACCTGGGAATTTCCCTCTAAATTATCCCCACCCAAAAGGGCTCTGGGTTTTTTGGGGGGAAAGGAACTTTTAAGCATTTTTTCAATTCATTATACATCATTTCCCAATATTCTTTTACCCTTTTACAAGTCCTCCACATAAGATAAAACGTACCCTCAACCTCATTACATCTCCAAGATAAAATAAGACAAGTCCCTTTGAGATTCTCTGTTTGTCAGCAAGAAGGCGGAGCTGGGGTTGACTGACCATGGCCAGCAGAAGGTAAAAGCTCTCAGTTGAAGCAGAGAAGCCATTTGAACATAAGATCCTGCTGGATCAGGCCAATGGCCCATCTAGTCCAGCATCCTGTTCTCACTGTGGCCACTCAGATGCCTGTGGGAAACCCTCAAGAGCGACCTGAGCACAAGACCATTCTCACCTCCTGCAAGTTCCCAGCAACTGGTAGAACATTGGTCTTCAACTGATGGGCTGGGACCCACCGCTGGGTTGCGGTGTGAGCTAAGGTGGGTTGCAGCAGCAGCGACACTCCCACTGTGCAAACATATGGCGTGACTTGCAAACGAACGTATGTGAAACTGACGTGAAACATAAATAGACAGTTCCATACATTCTAAGGTGTCTTGGACTCTTAGCAGCCAGGATGGATGCAGTCTTATTTAGTCAAAACCAACTGAAGTACCATCAGACTCTGTTATTATTGTAGAAAAGCCCTCGTGGAAGGTCCAATCTGGTCGAAACACACCGGGCATTAATAAAAAGTGCAACACTCTTCAGCAGAAGGAAAGATAGAAGAAGAAGAAGAAGAAGAAGAAGAAGAAGAAGAAGAAGAAGAAGAAGAAGAAGAAGAAGAAGAAGAAGAAGAGTTTGGATTTGATATCCCGCTTTGTCACTACCCTAGGGAGTCTCCAAGCGGCTAACATTCTCCTTTCCCTTCCTCCCCCACAACAAACACTCTGTGAGGTGAGTGGGGCTGAGAGACTTCAAAGAAGTGTGACCAGCCCAAGGTCACCCAGCAGCTGTATGTGGAGGAGCGGAGACACGAACCCGGTTCCCCAGATTACGAGTCTGCCGCTCTTAACCACTACACCACACTGGCTGCTAGGACTGCAAGACACCTAAGAATGGGTGGATCAGTCTACGTATGATTCATGTCAGTTTCACATATGTTCATTCGTAAGTCCATTTCCTCGCATTTCCACATCATCCTGTGGAATTTTGTGCCCCCTCCATCACCTGCTGCCAGTCAGTGGAGACAATACTGGTCTAGATGGACTAATGGTCAGATTTAGTATAAGGCAGTTTCCTGCGTTCCTCCTATGCTCCTATGTTTATATGCATTTTTAATGAAATTTTCAAGCCGAAAACAATATCACAAAATGTAAAAGTGTAAAAAGTAAAGGATAGCTGCATTCTGAATTAGTTTGGGAAGTCTGAACCAGGCAAGTTCATTTAAAACTGCAGAGCATCCTTTGGGACTAGTTGCTTGCAGGAGTTCCTTTTGCCTTTTTCCCAGGCCCAGTTGTATAACCAGTGCTCCGAAGTATATACCAACACTTTAGCTTCTTTTCGTTCTTCCGTTCAGCTAGAGTTTCCTCAATGTGCAGCTCCCTCGTGGTGACCCTTGAGTCATTTTGTATGACAATTCAAAGTACCTTCGCCCCTTTTCTGGGAAAGGAAATTGTTGCTCACATCATCATCATCATCCCAGCATACTTTTAAAAATGGTTCCTGGGGCAATCCAAAGTTTATTTTTCATTGATTATTTTACAGCAAGCAAGACTGACTGCCAAGTTACATCCGAATAGTAATCTTAGAAAAATTACAAGCAAGTGGAAACATTTGTAACTGGCAACTAAATATTAACACCCAACGAAATTTCCTGCTATGCTTCAGTAATTGTTAAAGAAAAGAAAAGCATTGCTCTTGGTGTAAGAATTTCCTGGTAGTGAAATATTTGGAACTGCTAACTTCCTTCAGGAAGTAGCAGATACTCATTGAGAAGTCTAGTTTTTCTACACAATTCTGGGAGGCATGAAAAACTGTAATCCATTATTCAAATGATATATTTGGTCTTTCAGAAGGACACAATGGATTTTAGGCAAATATATTTGTATTTTATACGTGAAATGCTTCTTCAGAACGTAAGAAGAGTCTTCTGAATCAGGCCAATGGCCCATCTAGTCCAGCAATGGTTCATAGAATCATAGAATTGTAGAGTTGGAAGGGAATACAAGGGTCATCTAGTCCAACCCCCTGCAATGCAGGAATCTTTTTGCCCAATGTTTAAGGAAGTTTTTAATGATTGGTGTTTTAATGTATTTTTAATCTCTGTTGGAAGCCGCCCAGAGTGGTTGAGGAAACCCAGCCACATGGGTGGGGTACAAATAATAAATGTTGTTGTTGTTGTTGTTGTTGTTGTTATGTGGGACTCGAACCCACGACCCTGAGAGTAAGAGCCTCATGCTCTACTGACTGAGCTGGCCAACCAGATTTCTATGAGACATCTGTAAGAAAGGTCCGCATGCAGCAGCGCTCTCCTCACTTGTTATTCCCAGTGACTGCTAATGCAACTGCCTCTGATAGTGGAGGCAGAATATAATCATCCTGACCAGTAACCATTCTTGGCAAACATGTTTGCATCTTGCACTTGAAAGAAAATGTTTGAACTTCTTGTTTCTGAGACAAAGAAGGACGGACACCTGCAATGCCACGTAAGAGGTAAATATATTTATACAGCATATGGATCTAATTACAGTGGTACCTCGGGTTTCAGACGCTTCAGGTTACAGACACTTCAGGTTACAGACTCCGCTAACCCAGAAATAGTACCTCAGGTTAAGAACTTTGCTTCAGGATGAGAACAGAAATTGCGGTGCTGTGGCGGCACAGCAGGAGGAGGAGGCCCCATTAGCTAAAGTGGTACCTTAGGTTAAGAACAGTTTCGGGTTAAGAACGGACCTCCGGAATGAATTAAGTTCTTAACCTGAGGTACCACTGTAATGGATTACATTGGCAATCTGAAAACCAATTTTATCAACACTGAAGCACAAAACTTACTGTTTCATTTTGCCTCTGAAATATAGTGTGGTAATTATGATAATAATATTTAAAGCAGATGGAAGGGCTTGCACAGAAGGGTTTGTCAAGTTGAAGACTTAAGAGAGAACTTGATTTATCCTGGGTTGAAGTGCCCGTTGGATTTCATTAGTTCCTTGGTTGAAATCCAGAAACACCAAAAGTTATGCCAAGCGAGTCATCACTGCTTGCACATCCATCCACAGATGCGCATTTGCGGAATGTTCAAGGCTGCAGTGTTTCCACACTCTCGATATAATCAGAAGAACCAGTGAATGGTGTAGCTGGAGGCATCAGTGCCTGGATGGGAAGCCACCCGAGCCCCATGTAAATCACTTGCTTTTCAACAGAGGAGGGAGGTACAATCGCTCAAGAACAGAAGAAGAGCTCTGCTGGATCAGATGCATGTTGGCAAAGAATGAGCCCTGTGGCAGGGCTGGGGAACCTGTATCCATCCAAATGTTGCTGAACTACAACTCCCATCATCCCTGAGCATATTGGAGTGGAGGTTGAGGTGCCTTGGGGGAAGAGTTTGGATTTGATATCCCGCTTTATCACTACCCGAAGGAGTCTCCAAGCGGCTAACATTCTCCTTTCCCTTCCTCCCCACAACAAACACTCTGTGAGGTGAGTGGGGCTGAGAGACTTCAGAGAAGTGTGACTAGCCCAAGGTCACCCAGCAGCTGCATGTGGAGGAGCGGAGACGCGAACCCGGTTCACCAGATTACAAGTCTACCGCTCTTAACCACTACACCACACTGGCTTTCAGTGTGAAATAATCAACATTATGACTGTGAAATAATCAACATTATGAAACACCAATATTATGGAAATCCACACTGCAGCATTTTTTGTTGCAGGACCTCCTTGTACCAATTAACTAGTACCCAGCATTCTGGCATGCTCAGGATGTGTGGATGAAACAGAAAACAGGCAATTGGTTTGAAGGAACAAGGATGTTTCGTCTCCCTCCCATCCACATTTGGACCTGGATTTCACAACACAAGGCAAGGATGATATGTTTCCAGGGTTTTACTCCTGAGTTCAGGCGTTCACCTGAGGCGGGTAGAGAGAAAGGGAGAGGTGAGTAAACATGTCGATTTTGGTTGATCCCCACACACCCCACCACAAATCTTAAACTTAGTTCTCCACATTGCCACATCAGATTGCAAATTATTCATTTTCAAAAAGTCTTCATGAAATTCAGCAGCATTCTCCCAATACACACATTTTTGCAAAGCATTCCCCTACCAATGTTATTCATTTTGAGCATTATTTTCACTTGTATGTGCATTGATAGGCTAATACATGCACTTTCATATATATTACTTGTTACTGCAGAATTTAGAGAAGTACAAAATGTCTGGTACATTAGTTAATCTTGAAGGTTCAACAAGATTCTTTGTTGCTTCTGTAGTTACTGTGTTACAGTTCTATTTTTAACTATTCATTGTGCTTTCTTATCGTAGATGTTAGCGTGGCCAAAATCCCAGCTGGAAAAGAGAACTTCCTACCTTTTTGTTTCTTTTTCTTTTTTTAAAGCCTTTTAGAGACAAAGAGTAAACGGTTTGCTTTTAAATATTAAAAGTCCTTTCACAGGTCAATAATGATGCCATTTATTTTAACATAAAGCTTTCCACTTGAAGATAAAAATGCCATTTCCTTACAACTTGCTTTCGTAAGAGAAAAATATAAGATTCACATAACAATTTGTTTTTTATTATTTATCCAATGTCAAGTCTAATTTGCCCATAAAGAATAAACAGAATAAGGTGGCAGTTTATTATAGCCTGTTTCTGCCAAGTAGAACCTCATCGTATCATGAAATCCTAGACACATTGACTTGGAAGTAATTCCCTTTGTTTTGTTTGGCGCTTACTTCCAGGTATGTGTACATCCAGGCAAAGCAACCCTATATATATATATATATATATATATATATATATATATATATATGGATCTTCCCCGACCTGGTGCCCTCCAGATATTTTAAACTACCACTCCCACCACTACCCAGCCAGCATGGCTAATAGAGATGATGGGAGTCATAATGAAAAACATCTGGATCAGTGTAGAAGGGGTGGTGGAATTATGTTCTGTGCATGCTAGGAAGGGGAGGGGGACACACACAACCAGAAAATACAAAATGGCTTCAGAATGTCAGACGTACACCCAACCCAGACATCCTCCCCTCCAGTTTCTGTCTTCAGGCAACTGAGCCACATCAACCATTGTGGAGGTTGTCACCCTTAGATGGTAGCCTAGCAGCAGCAGCCATGAGGGATGCCATGCAGGCCCATACTTCTCAACTGTCCTGATTAAACCGGGACGTCCCATTTTTGAGGGCCATGTTTTCACGCATGTGTTTTGGGGCTCTGTTCTCTAATGCAGGTCACTGGCGTCTCGGTTTTTGACATGTTGGACTGTATGCAGGCCATGGAGCCGTAACCTGCATGCTGGTTCCAGGCCTCATTGCACTAGCATTTTTTGTCTACTAGGCATGCGTTTAGATGCAAGTCAACCGGATTCAAGATACATTGAGCGAGGAATTCCAGAGAGCCAGGAAAGTGGGCTACAAGCCGAAGAACTCTGCTGAACACAACAGCAAAGTTGGAACTTGGCTCAAAATAGGACTTTTTAAAAGGTGATGTGGAGAATCCATTAGAGAAAGGGTCCCTTCCAAACCCTGCAGTCACGTTCCTCCACAATGTTTATGATTGAAGCGCCAAATTGGAAAGGGCTCAGAACTGAGAAACAAACATGAAGAATTTGGAAGGCGAAGCTTATAAGGAACATTGGCTACGATTCATTTTGTTAAGTGCTGCAAACTGAGTGGAGGGTAAGGTGATTTATTGATGATCCCAGGGAGTGAAGCCAAAAGGACCGCCTCAAACTAACTGAAGGATTGATGAAATAAATACCTTTATTTTCTAAGCCGTAGCTCAGTGCTGTAGCAATGCTGCGCATGGAAAAGGTCCCTCACAGAGTTACCGTTCCCAGAGTTCCCTGGGAAGAGGGGTTGATTGTTATTATATCATGGTTAATTGTAGCTCTTCAAACTGCAGCTCCCATGGTTCGAATCCCCGTGACGGGGTGAGCTCCTGTTGCTCGGTCCCAGCTCCTGCCAACCTAGCAGTTCGAAAGCACATCAAAGTGCAAGTAGATAAATAGGTACCGATTCAGCGAGAAGGTAAACAGCATTTCCGTGCGCTGCTCTGGTTCGCCAGAAGCGGCTTAGTCATGCTGGCCACATGACTCGGAAGCTGTCTGTGGACAAACGCCGGCACCCTCGGCAAGTAAAGTGAGATGACCGCCGCAACCCCAGAGTCATCCGCGACTGGACCTAACGGTCAGGGGTACCTTTACCTTTATGATTGTTTAAAGTGATATAATACTTTTTAAAGTGGTATAATACATGACCTTAGTTAGCCCCAATCTCCGCCTGGCTTCTTGTCTCAGTTTACATGCCTTTAGGATGTATCAGCTCTGTGACCACCAAGCCCTGAAATTCCCAATTTACCTTCTTTTCTTGGAACCACTGACACCCCCTTTGCAGCAACAGCAGTAACTTACCATAGCAGAGATTCACTTTCTTAAAGGACAAAGAAAAAAATACTAAGGTGCGAAATGTTCATCTTGATGTAATGCTCCTGTGCTGGCAACAAATGCTCAGCAATATGAAAATGCTTTCGACCCTGGCTTCTTTCTGGAACCGTGCATTTGTGCACTCCTCATTTGTCTCTCTTCGCCCCCAGGGAGTGCTGTGGTTTGGCTGGCGTTTTCTAGCACAGAGTGTTGAAGAACCACAGTAAATAATTTGCAGGAAAATGTGGGCATGTTTAGCGGGACCTCTGCCTTCCTGCAAGTGTCTCTGATGTCTGGATTGTTGAGATCACCAGTAGTGAATATGGAAAGTCGCCTTATGCAAGGTTAGACTATAAGGATGTAAGAAGATCCCTGCTGGATCAGGCCAAAGGTCCATCTAGTCTAGCATCCTGTTCTCATTGTGGACAATCGGATACCCAGGGGAAGTTCACAAACAGAACCTGAGTGCAACAACACCCTCCTCACCTGTAGTTCCCAGCAACTGTTCTTCAGGGGCGTGCTAGTTGCCTATCTTGCCCCGTACTGTTGAACTAGCAGCAGCTCTCCAGAATATGAAGCAAGGAGTCTTCCTCACCAGCCCCTACCTATTTAAATCATAGAATCATAAAACTGTAGAGTTGGAAGGGACTCTGGGGCTCATCTCGTCCAACCCCCTGCAATGCAGGCATCTCAAATAAAGCATCCATGATGGATGGCCATCCAACCTCTGCTCCAAGGAAGGAGAGTCCACAACCACCCAAGAGAGACCATTCCATTTTTTGATTTTAGCTTGGGATGTCAGGGATTTAATCTAGGACCTTAGCTATGTGCCTAACTTCTCAGATACGGCACCAGATGTAGGTGGGGTTCAGGAGCATCCTTGGGGAGGGCCCTTCTGGCATCCCATAGCCCAGTAAAATACAGAACTTGGGCAGATCCACACCATACATTGAAAGTTCTTTCAACTCACATTCAACCTGCAGTCCAAGTGTCCAAATAGGTGCCTAAATAAAACTGATGGTGTGCATTGGTAACCTCATGGCTGGACTACTGCAATGCATTCTACATGGGGCTGCCCACGAGGTCAGTCCAGTCCAGTTCTGTTGCTGGTGCAGAACACAGCAGCTAGGTAGCATGTGGGGACAAACTACCACTGGCAATATTACACCTTGCTTGTGGGATATGCACTGGCTGCCACTCTGCTACCGGGCCGAGTTCAAGGTGTTGATGCTAACATATAAGACCCTACACAGCTCAGGAGCAGGTTTTGTGAGAGATTGCCTTGTCCCTTATATACCCAGTAGTTCCCAGTAGGTCAGCAGGAAAGCTTCTTCTGCAAGTCCCAAAGATCTCAGAAGCTTGCTCTGCAGTAACTTGGAGCTGGGACTTTAGTATGGCTTCTGCTATAAAAGAGCATTCCTGCAACAAGTGCCCACTATCTGAACTTTCCTGAAACAACTGCAGACATTTTTGCCTTGCTGAATAAATGAGTCTTTGCAATGAGTTTCTGTTTTGTATTCTTTTAGTTTTGTTTTAAATGCATCTGCTGCTTCTTGTGGTTTTAACTGTTTGCTGTTTTTATTGTACATCACCTTAACACGCTTGCATAGGAGACAGAAGAAGAAGAAGAAGAAGAAGAAGAAGAAGAAGAAGAAGAAGAAGAAGAAGAAGAAGAAGCCATATGTTCAAACATAGAAAGGGCAGTGAGATCTTCAGATCACTAGGTGAGAGATGGTGGGTGTTTCAGCCTTCCAGTATAAATCTCTTAGGCATCATAAGAGCAAAGCTAAGGGTTAATTATTTCTACTTAGGGTTTTTAATTCTGCTAGTGGGTGTAATATCAGGGGTCACTCAAGGTGCAAGGATAATTAACAGTTCTGCTTTCATCCAGAGAACCCTGACTGCAAA
The DNA here is from genome assembly GCA_034641395.1 of Darevskia armeniaca. Lineage (NCBI taxonomy): Eukaryota > Metazoa > Chordata > Lepidosauria > Squamata > Lacertidae > Darevskia > Darevskia armeniaca. The sequence goes on from JAWWNF010000078.1 coordinate 1,614,730, forward strand.
GGGCAGATGTTGCTTAGCAACTGGGCAGAACCAGTGCGGCCTTCAGGTTTCTTGTATATAAATAGGATGTCCAGTATATGTACTAATTCCAGTTGTGCTCTTTGTTTCTGGAACTGTCAACAAATGAGTTCCAACTTTATTAAGTTGCCTTTCTCTCCCTTGTCAGAATCAAAATGAATGCACAAGTTTTAACGATATGGATTGTAGCACCCAAATCTTACGCACCGATATTTTTTTCTGTGGCCTGAGAAAAGCCGCTTCTATTCTAGCTGTAATAAACAAGTTGGTCGCCAATTCTTGTTTCCTTTTACATACTAGCAGCACAATTATGTGCACTCTTACATACCCTCCAACATTTCTCTGATGAAAATAGGGGCATCCTATTTGGGTGGAGGCAGAAACCAATGGAGCAGGAAAGCAGTGCCAGGGACAATGCAGAGAGCAGAGGTGGAGTGCCCAGGATGGCACAGGGGTCCCTGGAGGGCACCAGGCCCAGGCCCCCCTCAAACCTAGCAGTACTCTACTCCTACAAGAGTCTGATTGTGGCAACCTGCTCCCTACCTCTCAGTCTCCCAGCACCCAAAGACATAGCTGTCAACTTTTTCTGTTTTTTCCGGGAAATTCCCTTATTCCGAATAGGATTCCTCGCAAGAAAATGGAAAGGTTGACAGCTATGCCCAAAGTGGTATGAAGAGAGCAGAGCAAAGGCAGACAAGGTGAAGGGAGCCTCAGATTGCTTGGACCAGGGGAGGAGGAGATTTAGGGAGCTTTGGCAAGGCAGGGACCTCCAGTCCTCATAACTGCCTCATAGGTGCTAGATCTGCCAGGAAGAGTTGCTGTGCTCACTAGACCTGGGCTCCCTAGCTTTGAATACTCCTGCTATTGGGTTTGCACCAATAGCATGTTTATGTCACTGACTCTGTGTGAGTTGTTGCTGACTTGCTCCTGGCTCCCGCCCTGACAGGCAGATTGCAACTCTAATTTTTAAAATTATTATAAAAAACATATACAACTTGTTATTCCTAGCTGGTGAACAGAAAGTTTCCTGAATAAATATATTGTCTGCCAAGTAAACACACATATGGAGTTTTGAGCCAACCAGTGGGTGGATTTCATAATACAGTACTAAATATTTGGAAATCACTTGCTTCCAGTTTTCCTTCTGCGTCAGCATTAGTCATTGGTTTAGGTCTGTCATGCAGCCACCTAGACAACACACACACACACACACACACACAGAGAGAGAGAGAGAGAGAGAGAGAGAGAGAGAGAGAGAGAGAGAGAGAGAGAGATGGAATTTCCAATTTGTAGAAATGTTCCATTTTAGCCAAACATAGAAAAAGGAATCAAAAAGACAAGCGATATCTGGAGTACAAACTGCAGGTTGAAATTCAAAAATGTGTTTAGAGGAGGTCCCAACTGCATGCATGAGTCTGCTGCAGAGTAATTTACTTTATTGCTGCTGCTGCTGTTTTATTAAGAGAGTGGCTTTTTTCAGAAAGTAAGATTTATTTATTTATATAGAACATTTAGAACCTGCCCTTTGCCCAAAGGTCCCAGGAAGAAGAAAACGTACATATTCAAACAGCGTCAATATAGTTAACCATAGAACCAAAACAGAAGAAAATCAATTGCAAAAAGAGATTTCCTCAGTACTTAACACTTCATGCAAGATGGAGAAGAATTAAACAACAATATTTTTTGTGCCAATACGAGGAAGGGTTGCAGCACTCAGTGCTTTTTAGTTTAGAGAAAAGGCAAGTAAGAGATACCATGGTAGAAGTTTATAAAATTGCGCAAGGCATAGAGAAAGTGGATTAGAGAAAGGTTTTGCTCCCTCGTAACCGATGAAGGTGAAGGCTGGAAGATTCAGGACAGATAAAGCAAAGCACTTCTCCACACTGTGCATAAACGATGCAACTCACTCCCACAGGAAGCCGTGAGGGCCACCAACTTTGGGTAACTTTAAAAGAGGATTTGACACATTCATGAAGGAGAAGGCTATCAATGGCTACTAGCCATGATCGCTATGCTCTGCCTCCAGGGTTAGAGGCAGCAATGCTTCTGAATACCAGTTGCTGGAAACCACAGGAAGGGAGAGTGCTCTTGTGGTCAGATCCTGCTGGCTGGTTTCCCACTGAGGCATCTGCTTGGCCACTGTGAGAACAGGATGCTGGACTAAATGGGCCATTGGCCTGATTCAACAGGCTCTTACGATATGAGTTTGGGCCAATTAACAGCTCCATAATCTGTGTGGAAAGGTTCACATTCAAAACATTCTCTGATTGCACACTCAACTCTTCTCCTTCTCCTTCTCCTTCTCCTTCTCCTTCTCCTTCTCCTTCTCCTTCTCCTTCTCCTTCTCCTTCTCCTTCTCCTCCTCCTCCTTCTCCTTCTCCTTCTCCTTCTCCTTCTTCCCTCACCTTTTCCCCAAATCTCATTTGCCCTGGGGCAGCAGTCAGAATTGGTTTGTCCGGTAGGTCTCTGGTGTTTTCCAGATGGGAGAGGGGCAAGGGGATGTTGGCATGGTGCAAATCTATCAGTGGAATTCAACCCAGTCCTCCTGCTATTGGGTTCGCACCAAGCCAATCTCCCCACTGCACCACCCATCTAACTCTCGGGAAACTGGCAACCGGGAAACTCTGCCCCATCCTCAAGCCACTTCTGGCTGCAGAGCACACTGTGGTCTCTGTAGTCAGGAGATCATGGACCATTGGGAGTTTGCACCTCCTGCCCCACAGCAACAAGAAGACAGAACCTGGGCCCACACATCAACCAAAGGTGCTTGCTTCCCCACTTCATGATGGAGAGAATAGAATGCTCTGCTTCAACTGAACTGCCTGTTGTCCTGCGACTGAAGAAGTGTGGGTGGGGAAGCCCATCTCACCTTCCAGCCAAAGGAACAAGGGTCTGTTGGGTCAGCTGCAGCAGCTCTGTTCAAGCCAGACCACCAACAAGGGAAGATAAGTCTGGCCCTAAATGGACGTACACAAAGGCCTGCTGACAACTCACTACATTGTTCTGGTGCTGTCAAACTGGTCTCCCTTCTCTAACTTTTCCCACCACTGCCCTTCTCTTCTTTTTGTTGTGTGAGCCTGGGGGCAGGGCTTCTCTCTCCTGCCCTTAGAATTGGTGTGAGCCACTTTGGGAGAAGACAGTGTTCAGCTGAAAAATGAGATGAAAAGACAACTGCATGAATGTGACAAATACTGCATCCCATCCAGATGTTACATGAGGAGTCAGACACATGGATTTCGTAAGTGGAATTCGCTCAGGGCCAGGCTACACATTAGGTAGAAGATCTGTGACTTGACTTCCTTACTTTTTTAAAATAAAAACCTGAAATGCAGCCACGGAGGGATGCCGGGTGGTGGTGGTGGTTGTTGCTGTTGTTAATCTTTGAGGAAGGAGACATTTTATCCATTTCCCTCACACTGTTTCCCTGTTTAAAATCCCTCCATCTCCAGCTGGTGTTTACTGTTTGAATGGGGGAAAGACAGACCCTCCAAGTGTCCCTATTTTCCAGGGATGTGCCTGATTTAGAGAAGGTGCCCTGATTTCTGATTTGATCCTTGAATGTCCCACTTTTCCTTAGGATGTCCCTATTTTCATTGGAATAATGTTGGAGGGTATGGTAGGCTGTCCCTATTTTCAATGGAGAAATGTTGAAGGGTATGGTTATCCGACCCCCGAGCCATCTGAAGGCAATCCTGTATAGTAGGGTTGCCATGTGTCCTCTTTTCCCAGTACACGTCCTCTTTTTCATGGGTAGAGTCATCATAGCGATCCATAGTTAAAAGTAGAAGTTGGCAAATGTGTCCTCTTTTTTGCTCTTCAAAATATGGCAAGCCTCTAGGGAAGTTTTTTTTTTAATGTTTAATATTTTATTATGTTTTTATATACCGGTATGTTGGAAGCTGCCTAGAGTGGCTGGGGCAACCCAGTAAGATGTGTGGGTATAAATAGTAAAAATATCATTATGGAATGGGACATCCCTATTTTCAACGGAGAAATGTTGGATGCTATGGAAATACATGGGAGCAATTTAATCGGTGGGGGTGGGGGATGCCACAGAGGACACCTCTCTCTCTCCCTCTCCCTCTCCCCCTCTCTCTCTCTCCCCCTCTCTCTCACACACACACAGTGTCTCCCACCCCTTGCACATTTCGTCCACACAGTTGCATTTCAGGAAAGAAAGAATTATGAAAAACTAAGCACACAATATGAAAGGCACAAGCTTCTGGGTGCAGAATTTTGATCCACTTACTTAACGCAGATTACATACAGCCTTGTAACCACTTATTGATTAATGAACTTTGCTGTTGACTAATCCAACATGGAGCTTTGGGATCAATTCTGGGTGGGCCTTGACTCATCAGCCTTCCCCTCAGTGTGTCTGCCACACATCCTCCTTCCATATAGGTTCATTCAAACCACTCTTATGCCTCTGGCTCACTGGCCTTCCTGGTTCCTGCATCCACACAACAACAGGGTCATAACTGATTATAGCTTCAGTATTGTTATATTATACAATTCTATCTGGGCAGTATAATAGATCACTAAAGGCTGCATGAGTATACCTTGCCCTTATTTTTAGTTTGTAGATTATGTTCGGGTTAATCAGGAGGAAGTAGAGACAGGAAGCATCATAAAAAGAATTTAATGAAAGTGGTTGGTGATTCTGTGCATAGTCATAAGGCCCATTATTTTGTGCTGTAATAACCATTAATATTGTATTCATGAAGCTGTGGCAGCATGTTTACACGTCTCTTCTGGGCAGCTTAAGATGTGACTGGCTTTTTGACCTTCATTCACTTTCCATCTATTTGTAATTTATGACTGATTCTGTTATCGTTTTCTATTAGTTACCGGATGATAACTAAGGTCAGGGGAGGGTTCCTCCAACTAACGCAATTGTTTTTTTTCCTGCAAACATCACAGCAGCCAGAGAACTAGGATTGACTCTAGAATTTCCAAATAGGAGGGGGGAAACCTGCCCCCCCTTTTAGCTTCTGCGCTTGTTGCACGAAGTAGGGTTCTCTGCAAAAGACAACCTTTGCCAGAATTTTCAAAGAAAGCAGGAGTATGTTTATTTAGTGTATGCTTTGGCTATATAAGAGGTCCATGCATGCAGTTCTAAGGTTTGCTGCCACAACCTTCTGAGCTGTTGCTCATCAGGGTGCAAGATTCTGGCCTTTGTCTCTAGTTATTACCAAAATGTTGCCGTGTGGAAGGCTTCTCTTCAGAGTACTGCATCTTAATCCCTACCTTTCCCCCCCCCATGCCTCCCCAACTGTCAGTCAGCATCCTGAGGATGCTCAGTTCTCATTGGACAGTTTGTGGATTCCTCGTCTTAGCATTTCCCCCACTAAAGAACGTTTGCACTTTTGCAAAAATGTAGATTTTCTCCAGTCCTGTTGACACTTCTCTTGTGTATGTGAGTAGTGCCTCTTTCGGGACACGGGTGGCGCTGTGGGTTAAACCACAGAGCCTAGGGCTTGCCGATCAGAAGGTCAGCGGTTCGAATCCCTGTGACAGGGTGAGCTCCCGTTGCTTGGTACCGGCTCCTGCCAACCTAGCAGTTCAAAAGCACGTCAAAGTACAAGTAGATAAATAGGTACCACTCTGACGGGAAGGTAAATGGTGTTTCCATGCGCTGCTCTAGTTCGCCAGAAGCGGCTTAGTCATGCTGGCCACATGACCTGGAAACTGTACGCCGGCTCCCTCGGCCAGTAAAGCAAGATGAGCACCACAACCCCAGAGTCGGTCACGACTGGACCTAATGGTCGGGGGTCCCTTTACCTTTACTTTTTAGTGCCTCTTAGCTGCATAAATGTGCAACACTTGGAGAACTGAGTTCACTGTTAGATTATATAGTAGCCTTTGCCAACCTGGTGCCCGCCAAAGGTTTTGAACTACAACTCCCATCAGCCCCAGACAGCATGGTGTAGGCTGCTATATATGATGGCAGAAAGCGTGGAAATTCCATTTCTAGTTCTGCTTCCTCTCTAAGTAGCGCTGTGCATTATGGGCTCACCTCAGCAGTGGCCTTTCCAGCACTTGCCTCCGGAGAGAGCTGTCTGTTCACATTCCTTCAAGAACTTCTATCCCCCACTACAAAATAATACATGTGAGGACTAGCTTGTTTTTCGTCCAGAGAGGTATGTATCTTGGGAACCAATGAGTAAGAAGCAAAAAAGTCCACTTCCCTGGAGTAACAATCGGTGACTTGCCATCTTTAAAAGGTCAGGCCTTTTTTTTTTGTTCAACCATAACATATTGTGTGCAAGAAGTGCTTCAGATTGGTGGATTCTTCTTTGCCTGCAGTTTGGAAGTGCTGTAGATTCCTACCTTGACAAGATCACTTATGAAGTCTGGCTGACCTTGGGGTGCCGAGTTCCACATTCAGATCCACATTCAGCAGCACAGAATGGTGTCAACAAGGGGCTTGAGGGCAGTAGGTATTGAGATTATTAATATTGCACCTGTGGAAGCTACTGGGTGAATAAATACTGACTCTCATGCTGAAATAAAAATTATCCAGTCCCAAAATATGGTTCAAAAGCTTTACTCACAGAACTTAATTTCAAAACAACTTAAAACAATAAAAACTGCAACCAGTTAGTTTCATATTTCTTATACTGATCCCAGCATAAGGCGTACTGCATTAAATATATACAGTGGTACCTCTGGATATGCACACCTCTGGTTGTGTATCCTTCAGGATGCGAACGCGGCAAACCTGGAAGTATTTTCCCAGGATTCGCCCCACACACATGCGCAGAGGCGCTCTACCATGCCGTATGCATGCACAGAAGTGGCACCTCCAGTTGCGAATTCCTCGGGATCCAACCGGAGCTCTGAAATGGATCCCGTGTACAACCGGAGGTACCATTGTATTGCATTCTGTGCTAAAAATCAAAGCTCTCTCTCTCTCCTCCATTGCAGCCTCGATTAGCCTCAGGCTGTTTGCTGGAGACAGGGAGTCACACATCCATTCTCTTTGGTAGCTTAGAACAAAAGGAGCACCACACCCAACATGGATGCCTACCAGATTAGCATATGAATTACAAGTTTTTTCATGTGACTGTGAGCTAATGACCTTGTGACAGAGCCACAAAGATACAGTTCCGTTACACAACTCCATTAATGATTAAGCTGGTAGGCTCTTCTTCAACTTCATGGGAACTTCCAGCCATGCTTCACAGTATGAAATGCAAGCACATTATGTAATTCCCATTTCAACGTACATTAAACAATTATATTGGTTAGGGACAAACCTATGGCCATTCTTATGTTGTTTGAGTCCGTCTCCCATCAGCTCCCAGCCAGCATGATCAATAACCAGGGATTGTAGTTGTTGGAGTTCCACAACATATGGACAGCCACAAATTCCTGACCACTGTTCTAGGGGCTTGAATCAGGATCCTTGTGGTGTGAAGCAGGGATCTAGACTTCCGTATACTGTTTATGCTTGGTTCTGAAACCCCTTGTCAAGCACAGAAGGAAACCGATGTTTCCGTTTCTCTCCGTTGCTCATTTTTCTCAAGGAGTCTGAGTTGGAGAACATCAGTTCCACTTACCTGAACTTGTATCAAGTTGCTGGTGATTGATAGAGAATGAAGTGAAGCGTTTTCTCAACATTTTGAACGCATTTAAGATTCAAGTGCACTTGAAACTCCTGTGCTCCTGTGGTGAGTTTTATCCCTCTGGTTTCAGGTGCTGCCAGTAGACATTGGAGAGAAATATTGCATAAGGATGTTGCTTTGAAGGCAGCGACCTTTACGGCCTGCAGACTGACTCTGTGAACAGCTTCTTGTGGTCTCCCTGAATATGCTCTCAAGCACAATAATTTCTGCTGTAAGGTAAAAAAGGTAAAGGACCCCTGGACGGATAAGTCCAGTCAAAGGTGACTATGGGGTTGCGGTGCTCATCTCGCTTTCAGGCCGAGGGCAGCCTGAAATTTCTGCTGTACCTTTTGCATAAGCCTAAGACATTTTGCAAAACACAGGGTGCCATTCACACACACCTTATAAACGCCATCTCCAACTCCTCGAAAGATTCCATCAACAGTGTCTCTGAAAATTTTTACACATCACTTGGGAAGACAGTGTACTGGAAGAAGCAAAGATCACCAATGATTCTTCAACGTCAACTTCGTTGGACTGGTCATGTTGTGCGGATGCCTGATTATCGTCTTCCAAAGCAACTACTCTATTCCGAACTTAAAAATGGGAAGCGTAATGCTAGTGGTCAACAAAAGAGGTTCAAAGACTCTCTCAAGGCAAATCTTTAAAAATGTAGTATAGACACCAACAATTGGGAAACCCTTGCCTGCGAGTGCTCCAATTGGAGAACAGCCTTTACCAAAGGTGTCATGGGCTTTGAAGACACTCGAACTCAGGACGTAAGGGAGAAGCATGCTAAGAGGAAGGCACGCTTGGCAAATCTACACCATGATCAACTCCCACCCGGAAACCAATGTCCTCACTGTGGAAGGACACATGGATCCAGAATTGGTCTCCACAGTCACTTATGGACTCATTGTTAAAACCGTGTTTATGGAAGACAATCTTACTCAGCCACGAGTGATCGCCAAAGAAGAAGAAGAAGGCACACACACCCATTCCTTGTACAGGATGTACCCAGCCTGGCAGAATCCAACCTTACCTCAACAGTGGCAATGAGATAACATTGCTCAAGGTAACCGAGGGCAGCAGGCAAAACAAAATAAAAAAATTCCTTCCAGTAGCACCTTAGAGACCAACTAAGTTTGTTCTTGGTATGAGCTTTCGTGTGCATGCACACTTCTTCAGATACGAGGGCAGCAGGCTAACTGATGGGATCCAAGGGAATGGTGGGGGCTGCTTGGTAGGGCCGGCCGGCTCTGCTTTTGCAAACCACAAACTGTTGTTCATCTAAGGGATCATCCACACTTAGCTTTCCTCTGCATTTCTCAGCACAGGTTTGGGCTTTCCAGGTTCATGAAAACCTGCCCATTATAGTTGAACCAGAAAACCTGAATTGCTGTTTGCTCCAGGTGGCGCTGTGGGTTAAACCACAGAGCCTAGGGCTTGCTGATCAGAAGGTCGGCAGTTCGAATCCCTGCGACGGGGTGAGCTCCCGTTGCTCGGTCCCAGCTCCTGCCCACCTAGCAGTTCGAAAGCACATCAAAGTGCAAGTAGATAAATAGGAACCGCTCTGGCGGGAAGGTAAACGGCATTTCCGTGTGCTGCTCTGGTTCGCCAGAAGTGGCTTTGTCATGCTGGCCACATGACCCGGAAGCTGTACGCCGGCTCTCGGCCCATAAAGCGAGATGAGCGCCGCAACCCCAGAGTCGGACACAACTGGACCTAATGGTCAGGGGTCCCTTTACCTTTACCTTTACCAGTTCAATGGTAAAGATTGGGTTTTCCTGGGAAAGTGGCAGGGGGGGGGAGAGCACTCAGACACAAACCAGAAAAACCCAGACCTGTGCCTAGAAAGTGTGGGGCAAAATGTAAGTGTGGATGAGCCCTAACACCCAGGAAACTTTACCTACTCAGCCCAGTACTCTGCGGGTCACCACCATGACAACAACAGCATCAATCAAAATGATATCCCACTCTTCTACTAAGTGTACCCAGAGTGGCATATAACAACATCCTAAAACCATATAATGTAATAGATAAAAATGCCAGTACAATAAGCAAATTCTAAGCAGTAACAAAACTCAACTAACACTTAAATCGAAAACATGAGATCAGTCAACCATTTGACTTCTTAGAAAAACCAAGGTAACTGAGTGACTTGAAAAGTTGGGGACTCCCTCACCCGTTTTGAGATGCCTTGTTAATGGAGTGGCCCAGCTGAGGAACATGAGAGTCTGCCCAGAATCGCCCCAATTTGCCTAGTTATTAGGGTTACACACAGAGCTGATGCACACCCCTAACAAATACTATGCCCAACGTAGCTCTCAGCAAGAAGAAGGTGTGACTGCACACCTTTAAATAAATGATGTCCTCCTCAAGTGATATCACAGTAACGAAATCATTCTGCCAAAACAAGGAGCACTATGGGAACTGTAGTGCAAAAAGAAAAGAAAAGGAGGATTATTGTTGGGCATCTCAAACACAAATATTGAACCTCACAAAAACTGGGGACACCACTAGCTTAATCTTTGAGATCTCATTAGCCTTCTTTACAATATGCATTTCTGCAGACAATTACATTGTCCGATAGCACTCCACCTTCCTCCTTTCACGCTCCCAGCCACATGAATTTTAATGTGATGCTCAGCACTTATAAGAAGCTAGAATCTTCAAGATTTCCTTGTTAATGGATGTTTTATGTTCTCCTCTCTTATTTTTGAAATGTGTTAATGCTTTACTTATGCAAGCTACAGGATGCGCCCTACCACAGGGATGTTTTGGTGAATACAGCACTCATCACTGCAAAGTATTTTGGAGAGTTTGCTGCAAAGTTGCTATTCCGATTCATTAGAGCCAAGGAACATAATTACCATCGGAACACCTAAAATTTTCATTTCTTGACATTGAGAAGACAGCTTTTAATGGATGACCAGGGCCTTTCAGCTTGACAAGTAAAAGTGGTTCTGGGATTTTCATTTCTTGCTTATAATTCAGTGGAAGCCAGAGCGGGCAGAGGGAATAAAAGGGAAAGAACAACTAATTAGGATGGGGTAAAACAGGAATCTCAGGGTGGCAGGATTTGTCATTTTCAGTACTCTCCCTTCCTCATTTTCCCAGTCTTAAATTCAATTGTCTGCAATTTGCTGCATTATTCTATTTTAAAAATTGTAAACCTGTTTCCCCCACCTTCCCAGTCTTCCGTGATACCACTAGATTATGTCACTTAAGAATTCTAATGCGTGTCAGTTTTGTTTCATTGTGCAACTTGGAGTAATTGGTCTGGGTGGAGTTTCGCTTGTCCATCACAGTGGACATGAAGAAGGCCACGAACCTGTTGCAGGACTTCAAAGCACATTGCATGTGACATCATTCTGATGCCATGGAAACAGAAAGGTAGGCAGCACTACCCACCTGTCAAATGTGACCTGCAAGGCTGATCCTGATAAGGATCTGGCCCACTGAGCCAAAAAGGTTGCCTGCCCCTTATCTACGTTAACTGTGTGTTTATATTCTGATGCTCACCTGGGCCCCAATAAAATAGGTGTGTGCAGGGGTGCCAACTCATGGGGGCCAAGCCCTTTTTGGGGGCCATGACCCCCCAATGTCCCAAAAAATCAGGGCTGGAGGAAGCTTAGCCAATCATGGCATGACTTCCGTGGCCAGCTCCTTCTACTCCTCCTCCTGTCAGGGAAGGAAAAGAGGGCCAAAGCAGCCCTCTGCCAGTGGTGGTGGCAGGAGGAGGAGGAGGAGGAGACACTGGCCGTTGAAGCCGTGCGGCCACTGAATTTGGCTCTGCCCCCAACTCCTCCCGACATCCTGATGTTGCATGTGTGTGATGTCACAGGTGATTTCACGCATGCGCGACATCAGATCCCCCAATCACCCTCGCAAGCTGGTGCCTCTGTGTGTGTCTCTCTCTTTTTTTGTTGATGGGGATTGGGTGGATAGTGTCATTATATAGTTTAGTCACTAGATGGCACTGGACTCGGTTGCATCTGAGTGGAACCAGGAGTTTCCTGTGTCTGTTCTATTCTTGTTTTACAAGACTTGTAAAAGTTCTTAGACAGGAAGCTGTCATCTACCGAGTCAGACCAATGATTTGTTTAGCTCTGACTAGCCGCAGTTCTCCAGGGTTTCAGACAGACGTCTCTCCCAACCCTAACTGAAGATGCCATGGACTGAACCTGGGATTTCTGCATGCAAGACAAATACTGTGCCAAAGATGTGGCCACAGAACCCTTATTTTCTCTTCACACCTTTATGAACAGCGGAGCTTAGATGAAGTGCCGTGAGCTTCAGAGTTAGACTGTGTGCCCAACAGAACTTCCTCAAAGAGCGCCTGAGCACAGAGGGACTCCTCAGACCTGTCAGCTGTGTCATAAAATCCCCATTTGGTTGAAACCTGCAAAGCTCAGAGAAGATGTTAGCAGCTGAATTTAACAGCTGTCCAAACAGCCCCGTTTGCAGGCAACATTCCCTTGACTTTCCCGCTTCACTTTATTCTCCTCAGAATAATACCTATTAGTATGTCAACCCTGCTGGCTGCCACACAATTAAAATGCCACTTGTCATTTTCCGAGAGTCTTTTTAAAAAAAAAAAAAAAATTCCTCTCAGGGCTGAAAGGATTGCAACTTAATTGCTTGGCCTAAATTCCCTTGAAATCATCAACCTTTCACTTTCTAGCTTTTCAGAGCCACTGAAGGTGGCCATTTTGCAAAAATATATTCTTTTCATATTTCAAGTGCGTGCTCAAGAGCTTGCTTCTTTACCCTCTCTAGTGTATGGTGATTTCTTTTGTTTCTCATTCATTTATGAAATTTACATCCTGCCCTTCGTCTCAAAGCAGCCCAGGACCGGCCCTACCATTTGGCAGAGTTGGCTGTCCGCCACGGGCAGCTGCTTTTGAGTTTCATGCAAGGGCACCAAATGGTTAGTCTACATGTAATGTTTTTCACTGCCAGGAAGAGGGAGAGGCATTTGTGGGTTTCTCCCAGATAAAACCCATTTATCTGGGAGTAATGGGCAGTTGTCATTGAGTAAGCTGGGTCATTTTCAAGGGAGCCTTGTATACCCTCTTCCAGCAACTCCTGCAGCCAAGCTGGTACCAAACATATTGCTCTGCTTTCCTTGGGACCGCAT